>VXBC01009288.1:518679-651091 GCA_013399945.1 Ploceus nigricollis
TTTTTTTTTTTCTCCTCAGAGATTCCAGTTAGGAGCAGAGTCTTCCTGTGCCAAAGCATGTAGGGATACAGGACTTTGCAAGAAGCTCCACAGTGAAGCAGAGAAGGGCATGTCATCTGAAGAATCCCATCTCAAAAGTCTCCCTAGACATCACACTTCTTCACAGAAGATTTCCAATACACACTTAAATGTGCTTTTGTCAGTGAACCACATGTTCTTTTTGAAGGGGGGTAACATTTGTAATTTCAGTTTTACCAAAGATTGCACACCATAGGTTGAACTTGCCAACGTGTATCATCCATGAATGTAAAATGTCAGTCTACAAATTACCAATCTCTTCCTGAAGTGCTATGGTCTGTGAGCAGACAGGGTTTTGCTTTTTAAACAAGAAGCAAGTAAGTGAGATGCTGTTGTAGCAGATAATTGCTAAAACCAAACCTCATGGCTGTGATTGCAGGAGCTGTTGTGATAAATACAGGTAAAAATTGCAAGTCTGAAAATAAAAATGCATTTATTCAAGAGCTTTCCATGGCCACAATGTAATTGAAAAGGATGCTGAGATCTCATTACTGCTGAAAAGGTCTCCTCACTATGTGGAAATGTGGACAAAAAGCAATAGAGGAGAGCTGAACATTGCAAACATTGACCTGCTTCCTTTGACTCTTGATTAGCCTGGGGATGAGGAAGATTTGCACACCCATCTGCAATCTCTTGTAAATATTGACTGCTAGGGAGCAATGCCATGCTGCCAGCTCGCAGCGGTGCCTTCCTTTGTCCCTGCCAGATTGTGGCACTACAGATAATGGCTGCCCTGCACATGGAAAGTTTCATCATTCATTTAAGGAGTTTCAGATACTTTAGGCATAGCTCATTTGCCCAAACCAAGGTATCTAGGACCATCTGAGACACCCTGGGCATCCTTCTGGTCCCTCAGCTGCCAGGTTTGCTGTTGGCTGGGTCTCCCACAGGTCCCTTGTCATATCTCCCAGTTACCATGTGGATACTTAGGGAATCTCTTAACTGCACAAGCTACCTTTGTCTGAGACACTAAATGATGCCCTTTGTGTATCTGTGTCTGAGAGCACAGCTACCACACATTGGTAGAGCCATGGGCAGTCAGACACTCGCCTGACAAGCACTCCAAGAAATTTAGAAGCATTGTGGAAAAACTTATTGCAGTATCATCTTGGTGGAAGCACCCCAAAATCTAAGGGAATTCAGGACAAGTGGTGCTCAACGTCATGACAGTGGTAAATACTTGAGGCATTCCTTTAAAGGTTTTGGAAGCTGCAGTGTTTTGCAGAATGAGATTTGCTCCTTCAGTCAGAAGCTTGCTCTTGACAGGTCCCACTGAAAGAGCAGAAAGCTGAAAACAAAAGCTAAGGGAAAAACTATCAGCTTCCCTAGCAGGAAGACAGCGCTGTGAGCACAGCTAGAAGATTGCAGGAGGGAGACAGGGATGAAGAGGTGTGTGCATGTTCAGTAAAGTGCAAGGCCTTGTCTGACATTCCCATGCTCCTCCTGAAGGTCTATGGAGCTCTCAGACCAACGCCCTACCCTGCAACCTGTGAAAAGTGCAGAGTTGAAGCTTTTTAAGTTTGCAAGTGAGAGGCTGGATTAGAAACCAATAACCAGTCTCAGTCCAGACCTGCTGCTTGTGTGGGAGGGTGGGTACAGAGAGAGGGGGACACTTTCGGCTCTAATGTCAAGAAACATACCGAAGCTATTTCTCCTGTGTCTAGAGCCCAGAAAGTGCTTATGGAAGAGCAAGGAGGACAGGCTGCACTTGTGGTGTGGCTCTCCCTGGGCTGCAGGTGAACTGCCCCTGGGGATGGATGGCTGGAAAAGAAATCATGACTGAGCGAGTGGCATTAGCCTTGAAATAATTCCTTAGGACTTGTATCCTTTGCTGCTTTCAGGTAGCGCCTGTGAAGCATGCACACCAATAACAATTCCATTTGTCTGGGCAGTACTTGGAATTACAGCTGCAAGCATCAGCAAACAGCGCTGGGGACCATGAGCCATTTCCCCTCTGCCTCAGATGCCTGGCTGAAGTCTTGCTGTTCTTCATGTGCCTGCCCACGCAGGGGCCTGGGGAGTGGCAGGTCACCTCAAGTGCTTGCTGCTGCCCTGAATTTGGGCACAACAGCTGCGATGGCACCAGTTACCCACCAGCAGTAGGCAGCCTGAGTGTGGCCCCCAGCACTTGTGACACAAGCCAGCCTGCTGCTCCTGTTACCTCTGCTCTTGGGTCACTTGCACAGTATTTTGAGTCCAGATGCACGTAGGCAGAGCTCGGATAATAGTTGGGAATAAACAGGCATGGGCTCAGCTGAAGTCTTATTCTATTGCTCTTTCAGTTACTTTACGCAGAAGTCTTAAATAGCTGATGTAATAAAACTGATGGCCAAAATAAGTTTGACTTAGGGCAAAGAGAAATTAGGAGGAAACAGAAAATATGGAATTTCCCCACTGAAGCAGCTGACAGCCAACCTGTTATGATACCATTTACTAACAGTAGTGCTAGGGGTAGTGACCTATCTGAGGATATTTTTCCAATCCTTCCGCCTTTTCCCTGCTCCTACTCCCTCTTTCTGTTCAAAAAGATGTTTTCCTGCTGGATGCTGGTTCAAAACCTCTCAGAACTTGCTGGGCATGTTTTTTGTTAAGTGCCAGGTGGTGAAATAAAAAAAGACAAGCACAGAGAGACTTTTTGTTACTGTGATTAATTTTCACATTCTTACAACTCCTGATCCCGGCTGCATCCTGATGTGGAAGATTCAGCATTTAAATAGCATTCAGGGGTTGCTATTGATCAGGGGGCTGGGGGGGAGTGCATTTATTCCTCCTGGATTACTCCTTCTCCTGCTATGTAATTATTTGTTTCCACTTGTAGTGGTTTTTGTTATTTAGTGTTTAAAAGTAGTTTAATTAATCTCTTCTGTTGTTGTTGTTTTGAAAATGTGACAGACACTCATGAGATAGATAACAGATTGATAAAGAACACTTGAGGGGACCCTGGAGTGCTCATCATTTGCTAGGTAGGGTATGTTAAACATAATACTGGTAAGATCAAGCCCTCCAGGACAAAAAATGAAAGAGGCATTTAATTGGAACACTTAGCAATCACAAAACCAAGACAGAGGTTAAATTGTTTTGAGCAAGAGAAATTAATACATTAAAGGTTACATTTCCAACTGTGAGGCTGCAGAGCCAGGCTCTTATGCAGTGTCAGAATTACATAAGGCAGAAGAAATGGCTCTGAAATGATTGTGGAATCATTAACAAAAGCCAAGGCAGAGTAAGACATTTCCCAGCAGGAGGGTGTGAAGAAGAATAAAGACATGGAGAGAGCTCATTAAGAATGAATTGCAGACCATAAACATTTGAAACCACTAAGTGTGGAGTTCTATCTGTTATCTAATGACTCAGAAATTATAAAACTAGCAATGACTTTCAGAAAAGGAGTTGACTTTGCAGGAGGTTGTTTGCCATTATGAAAAAAAGGTAATTTTTTTTTCTAGTTGGGGAAAAAAATAAAAATCCTTCATCTTTGTAAATCAGCACAATTTAAACAACTTCAGCTATACCCCAGAGAGATTTCCTTCTGTATAATTACACATTGTCTCAGATTTAGTAACAAGGATGTTGAAATGGAGGAACTGCATAGAGGATGAAGGAAGAGACAAGTGGTTCATTTCTTACTGTCTGACTGCAAATGATTAACCTCTTCATCTTTGAAAAGATCTAGCAAGTGCTGAGAACTCCCTAATTAGCAGGAATTTAATTTTCCTCATTTTGATTAAGGTCTAGACCAGTCTTTTCCTGATAAACAAATGATAGTCAAAGAAACAAGGGTGAATTTAATACGCTGACCAAACTCTGGTTTATATGATGCAGCCTCAGCAGATCTACACATAACACAGAAGGTGGCAGATTATCTGGCACAAGAAGCTAATTTTTAAATTAAAAAATTGTAAGACCCAACCACTTCACCAGGCTACCTAGGCATTCCTCCAGTCTTCCCAAATGTGTTTGTTTTCTGTGGATTGGATTTATACTGAAGAGGCTTCCAAACTAAGCATCCTATGGGATGAGTTGAGGGAGGGATAGGTGAAGGAGCAAACAAGCAGGTTTAAAGAGTAGCATGAAAGAAATCCCCAGGGGGAAAAGAAGCTGGAGGTTTGAGGAGAAGAACTGTGAGGAAAATGACCACTACAGGTTGCTAACAGGTTATGAAAAAGTTGCGAAAGCAGATCAGCTTGATCTACCCTAAATTCTTTTGGTTTTTAGTTCTCTGCTGATATGAAAATCTTGCACTGTCCTAAAAAACCCATTTCACTATCTTTATTTATTCTCTGTTTTACCAAAGTAAAATTTTAACAAATTACCCCTTTATTAAAAAAAAAAAAAAAAAAAAAAAAAAAAAAAAAAAAATTGTGGAGGAACANATACTGTGAACATCCAAAAAAAAAAAAAAAAAAGAAAAAAAATTGCTGAGGAACACACATTCATCCACAAATTCGTCATGAGCTAATGAGTGTCATGGTTTACCTATATTTGCATTTTCAGGCAAATAAAACTGGCAAGCCAAAGTGCTATCCCATTCTGGTGTGAAAGTGGAGAATGACAGCCTCTGGGAGAAGGCAGGCAGCAAGGTGGGATGACTGTAGAAATGTCAGTGGCAGAATTAGCTTTCCTACGGTAGGAACAAAAACTTCTCTTTTCAGGTGGGTGCCGAGCTGGTTAAATGTGTGCAAGTCCATTTAATGGATGCAGCTTACAAAATTGGCTGCTACTTTCTGACCAGCACTTATTTTGATGGTTGAATGACTTATGGTTCCAATTAAAAGCAGTTAGATGTCTAAGTTGGAGACTATGGCTGTGCAAAATATCTCTCCTTTGTTGGCTTTCACTTGTATTTTAAAAGTACACATATCTAAACAGGAATAGAAGCTACAAATAATTTAGGTGAGCTGAATTTATCTAAATTTGCTGGTTGGACAAACTGGGCTTTGCTCTCTCCTCCGAGAGGGAAGCTGTCCCACCATTGCTGGCGCCTTCAACTGCAAATGGGCTCAAAGCTGGAGGTGACATTGAGGTGTCAGTCACAGCCCTGCTGTGTACTGGCCCAAATAGAAAATACCTTGTCTACAGCAAGGACCTGGCCTGGGGATTTTGCTGCCAGAGAGAGTGTTCCCTGTGCCATCCCAAAGCCACTCACGTGGTGAAATGTCAGTAGATATTTTTCTGCTCCTAATACTTTGCTCCCCTTGGCAAGTACCACATCCACCTGTGTCATTAGAGAGACAGACCCTTTTGCAGTGACAGGGAAAAAAAGAAAAAAAAAAGGCAGGGAGGAATTTTATTAGCTTAAAATAGAGGCAAATGTTGTGGGACAAATTCAGTTCCTTCTGAAAGGAATGCTCTCCTGTTGTTTCCAGGAGACATGCAAATTAAAATCAACAGTCCTGGATGTGACTGGGACATACTGAGGCAAGGTGCATGAGTAAAATGGCAACAAAAGCATACGTCCTTTCTGGCATTGTCCGTCAGCATGAAATATTCCTGAGGAAGTATTCAAAAAACTGTGTGTTGTAAGGATCTATGTTAAGATCACGAAGTTCAGCTTGTCATTCAGACTTCAGAGGGGAGCTCGTTTGTGAATGGAGGAGGAAAAGGTCTGGAATTCATAAGAATGAGAGGGGGGAAAAAACCCAAACGACCCTGAAATTTCTTTAATAAATAACCGGGATGGAACAGCTCCAGCAGGCAGACCAGAAGTGACAGTCAAATGTAACGTATCACTCAGGACACCATCAGGCATTTCTCTCCTGCTGCTATTTGAGGATCTCTGGATGCTGCAGGAAGAGGTTTATTGTGGTGCAGATTTGCTGCAGAGTGTGCAGCATGCTGCAATAAGAGAGATATTTCCAATGGTCTTTGCTGCAATACCATGTACTGTATGTACTTAGCTGAAATCAATGGGACATGTAAATGAGAATAGGCAGAATCCCTTCCACGGCGAGGAACAAAGCATCTGTGCTATCCTAAGCAAATAAAAGGATCAGCTCGTGCAGGATACACAAAGAGCTGTGACCGCACTGTACCAGGAGGGGTCTGTTGTGAAGTTGAATATGTGTAATTTCCTAGTGGTTTGGGCAGGACAAGGGGAACTTAATACAAAGCAAGCAAGATCTTTGCACGCTTCTAGCAGTGAATATTAGGTAAAGGCATAAAACAGAGGTTTGATGAAAACATCTGTGATAGGAAAGGAAAATCTTTAATGGGAGGGAAAAAAAGAAAGGTTGCATATATATAACTACTGAATAAACAAATTATATGTCGAGTCTAAATGATGAATTGCCCTGAAGAAATATACGGAACAGGCCAAACTGGAAAGAAAAGAAAGAGCATATTTCAAGGACAAGACAAAACCAGACCCGAAAAGAACCACGGTTTTCAGAAATCCCCCCTTGAAATAAATGTCCTTCTAAACATCCATATGCCCCTGACTAAACAAAATTCAAATAATAAAATAAAGCAAAGCCCAGTTACTTAAGGGAGAGATGAGGGTATGGAAGAGGGAGGGAGGGAAGAAATACACCAGATAAAGAGGAAATATACAGTGTAATATTTCATCTGCTGATATACCACAGTGAAACATAAACTAATCCTCATTCATATGGGAATATTCACTCAGAATTTACTTGTGGCTTTGGTACTTTTTCTTGACTGGTTAGTTTCCAGGTCTTCTGGGAGACCTGGAAAATTTGAAAACACAAATGTAGATAAGAATTAAGTGTATCAATTCACTGTTGAGTTGCCAGTTCCTCTCTCTCCTATAAAAAACTCCCACACCTTGCACATTGCATCCCTTTGTGCATGTATATAATAAAATAAATATGTTTAATGTAGTGCTACAGCTAGGGGTCATATGGATATACTTATATACATTCACACACAATACCCATTGCTCAGTTAAGTACAAGGGAAAAAAAAAAAAGATTTTCTTTTGAAGACCAAAAGTCAGACCCAAGGTAACAAAAGTAAAGTGTAATTTACCCTGTAGTTAAAAACCAAAGGAGTCTTTTTACTAGGGGGCTGCTGGTTCTATTCATGCCATTCCAGAAGAATATAAAAGAGACGCTTTGGGATTTTGAAGTAAAAATTCACAACAGTATGTCTTTACTTTTTTTTTTCCCTTCAACCAAGACATCTTTTGCCGGAGTCCTTTATCTAGAGCTTTGTATACATATTTTTAATCCTATACAAAAATGATAGGATGTCAAGAAGGATCTATAATAACACCATTTTTTTTATTTCACTTCAAAGACTTGGCAATTTCTGATCCATGTGACATTCACACTCCTTCAGGGTCAAACAACATCTTGCAGCCTTCATAAAATGATTAAATATTTTAAACAGCTCCTGCTTATACCTCCATCGCCCCTCGAGACTGATACTGTTATCGTTTTTGTCAAAGCCAGTTTCCATCCGCATTTGTCATTCCTGCTTGCATTTATGAGTTATCAATCGCCACGTCAAAATGCAAAATAACTGATGTTCTCTGGGCGGGATTGGATGGTCTATCTGGGGCTTTTAATCAATGCTGATTTTTATTTTCCATACCCATACATAAATCTTTACCATTCTGGGCCACATATAATGCGTTTGTACAAAACGCAGTGACAGAAGCAGTAGTTATATTATCAAACATTATACCTCGGGGCTAACTGAGTATCAAGGGCTTTCAAAAGGGAACATTGGGAATTACTGTGCAGGAGAGATGGCTGCAGGAGAGAATATAAGGGATTGGTTGTTGCCATTTATAAATCAACATCATGCAAGCTAATCCTTCTCACTTAAATGCAGCCCAAATACTTTTCCTGATACTCTGAAACTCAGCCCTATCTATTTTTTTTAAAGCTTGCATAATGCACATGAACAATGGTTATATGCATTTTCTTATTTCTTGAACTTTTCCCTAGGGATGTATATAGAAACCATGCTGCCGTGTTGTTTTTTTCTCCCCAAGGCCTACAAGCCAGTAAATATCCTCTTTTTAATCATACCTGAATTATTAGAACTCTCTCCGCCCCCATTTTTTTTTTGTCTGAGCCACTATAATAAAAGGAAATGTGTTTCATTCATTAAAAAGGGTATCTGCCTCGTTTATTCAATGAAGATTGCAGTCAGCTATAGGAATGGCTCATCACCCATTCAAAGCAGGCTCCAAGGGCCAGGGCAGGCAGAGTTTGGAGTCAGGATTGCAGAGGAGCCGAGTGCTGGGTTCCTTGGGAAAACCAGGCACCACTGCAAGAGAGCAAAGGTGAGGGGAAATATTCTGCCTGCTTTGTAGGAACATCTGTGTGTGCTGCATGGTGCAGGTCCTTGCCAACTGGAATTCCTTTCTAGCTGGAAAGTTGTCCATATTGCTAATGGCAATAATATTGTTACCAGTGTTGAACTAAACTGTTTGGGAGTCCCTGGAATGAGACACACTTTCAGGCTCGAGGGGGGAAAGTTGCAGGGGGTAATCATGCCTGTGAAGTTCTTCCTTCCTGCTTTCAGTGCTGGTAAGGCTGAACCGAAACCTTGATAACATCTGTGAGATAAGGGGCTGTAAGTGGTGAGCAGTCTCTTTTCCTCTTCTTTTGTAACTAAGCTTTCTGCCATGGGACCAAAACCTTTTTATCAAGTTTTCAGCAAAATATTTTTCTGAATAATCCACTTCCATTATATGGTTTTCCCTGTTGTGTACATAGGCTTAAAGAAAACATGTTGATAAGCCTTTTTTACTGAACTGCTAAAGGACATTCACTCTGGGCATCTCCTGCAGGAAGGTTACCAAAAATTCTCTCTATTACAGACTAATACGTTTTATTCTTCATTAACTAGGACAAACAGGAGAGTCTTTGAATTGCAGCCCTACTATCTCAGGGGTCATCCTATTTTATGTTTGTGACAAACTACAGTGTTTGCACTATGGCAAAGTAACCTTGATCATACATTCCTGCTCTATGTCAGGGTCAAAGTGTAATGCAAAAATTAGGTTAAGAGGACTAGAAGAAAGGTCTCTGACAACCCTTTGGGAGCCCAGCATTACCAACCACCATTTTCCAATGTCTGTGAAAGTTTTCCAGGAAAAAAAACATAGACAATACTGTACTTATTGAAGCATAAGAGGCACCCAAGGCCAAAGTTTATTCCATTATTTTTTCTGAATGCCAAACCCATGAAGTACCTATATGCAAATCCCATCTGCAAAGTGTTCTAATTGCCCTCGTTTTGCTCTTCAAATATGGGTGAAATATTATCGTCCTTAATCCCTGAGCTGCCTTCAGAGCAGCTCACTTCTCACAGTGAGCAAACTCACTTCTCTACCTCCTGATGCTGGAGTTAGAAGACTCTGTGTTGAGTGAGGAGAGCACTCCCATCATCTCTGGGAGTCACATTGGAAATGCTGAACTGAAAAAGTAACAACAACCAAAAACCGTGTACCTGCAAATGGGTCTGTAGCCACAAACATCTCTCTGAGGGTTTGGAGAGAGGAAAGCTAAAATGAAGACTAAAACATGGTTTGAAGACTAATAGTTTATATAGCTATGTGTTGTACAATAATTAATTACACATGGTGTTTTAATTAAGAGAGGAGAGGTTATCTTTTCTCGAAGCTTCAAGAGGAACCCTTACAGGTACCATCCTTCAATCTTAATGAATCAAACTCCCTCTGATAATGATACAACAATAATTCACTACCTCAGTCAAGTTTTAGACCCTCATATAGCAAAGCACTAGAATGTTGGCCTACCTGCTTTGAAGGATGAACAAATAGTCCTCCTACAGCACCAACACATTTTTTACCTCATACTAGTTAGTTTGAAGCTGACTTCAGACATGAGAGTGCTCTTATTGGTGTAACTGAAGGGAGTTTTGGTCAATACATGCTTTTCCAAAGCAGGACCCAAAGACCTGCACCCTTGATGAGAATGTGGAAAGACTTGTGTAAAACTTAATAAGGTCCAGTCTGGAAGAAGTAGCCTTGCTGATCTGGTGATGTGCATAGGGCAAGAGTTATGACAGCCTCTTATCTTCGTATCTGCTCTATAGGTAAGGTTCAGATTAGATATTAGAAAAAAAAATTCACTGAAAGAGTGGCCAGGCCTTGGAATAATTTCATCAAGGATGTGGTGGAGTCATCATCTCTGGAAGTGTTAAGAGGTGTCTGGCTGTGGCACCTGGGGATATGGTTTAAGGGTGATTATGGTGGTGCTGGGTTGATGGTTAGACAAAATGATCTTGAAGGTATTTTCCAATGTTTATGATTATGAGATTCTATACCTCAGTGTGCAGGCAGTTTTCTGTATGATACCCAGGAGATCTGGAGCCCAAACTGATTTTTTGGTGATGGCTGTCCTTGGTAAACCCTCTGTCTGGTAGATCTGCAGTCACTATAATTTTGTGCATCTGTGCTGGATCAAAGTCCCCTTCCAAAGCTGTTGGTCAGCCAAGAGCTAGAAGATGCAGTTTCAGGTCTGGGCTTTCCTCTTTGTATGGCAGCAACACAGCTCTGCTAGATCACCAGGAGTGTCATGTCAGCAGAAATCTCTGCTTTTGCAGGTGGTGAGAAGTGAGGCATCCTGCCTAGAGTGTGTCCAGTGGTGCATCTGAAAGTCTTCTACAGGTGAGAGGGAATCCAGGGAATAGTCCTTCTCCCAGGAATGTGAGCAGAGGATTTTGGTTTTGGGCTGGTCGTGAGCTCTCCACTTGATATCTACCTTTACCCATTATATGGCCTTGTCTGTGTCATCTGGCTTCTTTCCAGCTCTGTGTTCTAAGAGACTGAAAGGAAACTACCACACTTACAACTCAAATCTAGTGCCTCAAATAATTTTGAATAGGACACTGACTCATGTAGCTTTGCTGAAGTCAAAGGGGTAATTTGTATAGTATGAACAATTCGGTGTGAATAAAAATGCATGAATAAAGCCTCTATTTTGCTTGGATTCCTGGTGATGAAGCTTGTTTGACCTGAGCAGTCAGCCCTTATTTTTAATTCAAGTTTAGATTCTGCAGATGTAGTTAAATTCTCTTGGTTCTCCTGTTTCTGCTGATGGTTGGGATCATCAATATTTTGGATCTCATTTGGTTTGTAATGTATTTTATCTGGCAGCTGTGTCTCCTGCACTCTTCTCTGGCTTGCCTGGATGAGTGGGTGGTTCTCTAACTCTTGGCATGCATTGATTTTTTTTTTTTTACCTTCTCCTTTTGGCTTCCCATCCTCTGCAGTGGAAGTCACATTAAATTCACTTTAAATAGCTTCCCTCAGTTTTGGCCTTCAAAAAAGATGGATTATTCTGAATAGTTTTAGTAATAAAGTGCATTTTCTTTCCCATAGGATTCTGAGTAGCAAATTTCCATGTGTGTCAGAGACTAGCAATGTTGCTAGGCTTCTGGGACCCTTTGGAAAATAAAGACAAAGATCTCACTAATCACCTTTATATCTGTCTGTGGAACTTGCTTTTGAGTCACTAATCAGCAGATGTTACCTAATGCTTAGAGTTTGCTGTTTTAATAGTTAAAAGTAGTGTCCAGTGGAAAAATAATGTGAAGCTTCCCCCCTATCTCTCCTTCTGCCAGATTCATCTACCTCAGTGGAAACTATACCTTAGAGTTTTACAGATGGAGTCAACTTTATCTTTTACAAGTATATGGTTTGTGGGTGCTGCAGGCATGAAGGGTTAAACAAAAGATCTTGTCTTTCATTATCACTGCTCAAATTAATTATGAGCCTAAATTTTCCAGGATTTGTCAGTCCATCCATCTTGAGGAAAATATGCCAGCACCACTGAATTTGCATGGTTCCTACAGGCTTCTGCCAGAACAAAAATAAATTGACCTTCAGACATGTTCTTTGCTGTGTCAAGTCAGAATTTTCTTCCCCACCTTGGCCACTCCTAAAATGATGAGTGTCAAAACTTCCAGGAAGTCTTTTCAGAAGGAACCGAGATGTCACAAAAATATTCTTTGCTCATGCTTCTGACTTAAATAGTAATAAAGATGCTCTACCCTAAGTCTTTTAGGCACAGGAAATTTATAAGCAGAATGAGAGAGAGGTTAACCGCTTTAAAATTAAGTAAGGAATCTCATTGCTAGATTATCAGCAATTTGCAATTTTGCTAAAATGTGTAAAATGACAAGGTTTGTCTTTATCAAAGGAAATTATCCATCTTGGGGGATTGAGCAGTGACTATAAATATAGGCATACTATCAATATCTAATCTGAATGGTGTTCTTGCTAGAGGACACAGTGCTTAAAGCATTTAGTTTTCTGATCCCACTCGCTCCTACAGTTTAGTTCTTGTGGTGTGAAAACCTCACAGATTTTAAGGTCCACTCTTTAAAGGCCAACCCTGCGTGTCCACCCAGCACCCTCCATCCTGCCTAATGCATGCTTATAAATTAGGGTGGGGGACCTTCATTGTGTTTCACCAGTGCCTCCGTGGGAGAGAAATGTGACTTACTCCAGGGTCTCATTCCTCTGTGCCGTACCTGTCCAAACTGTGCCGTGTCCCCGACGCTTTTTCACAGGCAGAGCTCTGCTGGTTGCAGGGTGTTTGACATTGTCAGGTTCATGAAGAAAATTAGTAAACCTCACATGTCTTACCCATTTGGGAAGAATAACAGAGTCTCCAGAGATTACACCATGGCCAGAATAATGGTTCTGTATTCAGCCTTTTGGGACTTTTCAGTTCCAAAATGAGACAAAGGACAATTACACAGCCTCTGCAGCCAAGGAAGGGTCTCATGATCCTTTTGCTATGTGACTGAAAGGAGAGGCATGAATGAGCCACTAATTCTACACTACATGAGTCTTAGTGGGATAGGGAAAGAGAAGACTGGTACTGACTTGGTTCTCTGAAGAAGTCTTGGCTTAATTGCTTTATTCATTTAAATTAAAATATCAAATACTTACAAAATAAGACTGGTAACACAACCAGAAATATCTGCTATATACCAGAATATGAAAGACATTTTCTGGATTGAGGGATATAACTCTAAATTGTGGGGTAGATTGACTTTTGTCTTTCCTTTTAATTATTGTATAGTTTCCCCCCACAAATCACTAATTTAGCCTAAAAATAGCTATTAATTTGCTATCAAAATAAGAGGCTTGTAAGTTGGTAGATTCAAATAAATTACAAACCTATGATTTCCCTGAGCTTAATCCATATAAGTAAGAACAGAATTAAAGGGAAATTTAGGTCTCCAGGAAAAATCCTTTTCTTTCCAGTGGGGTCAGGACAACAGATTTTGATGCATGTCCTTCAGTGAGATGAAATGTCATAACATCATTAATTTTTTGTTGATCTAAAAAAGTCATCATTTAATGTTCAGATCCAAAGTGTCTGAAAGCAAACTAGCATAAGGCAGGTCTGAGTGCTGGAGAGTTATAACATGGGTCATCATTTTGAAAACACCTCCTTTGCAGGAGAAAGGCTTGCCAACATCACATTCCTGGGCAGAATTTACTGTGGAAATACTGGCAACATGTAATATGTGACAATTACAGTTAATTTTACTTGAGAGTGTCAGAATCGGCACCTGGAAAGTCACAAGGACCTTTCCAATGTTTAAGAAGAAGAAATACATTGCTGTTAAAAACCAAGGTCCAAATATCTTAAAACTTTAAATATGAAAAATGGAGACTGTAAAAAAGCAATATGGGAGAACTGCAGAGAGGAGGAAGAGACTGTGGAAGCATTCTGTGGACAGGACTAAGGTAAGGTGAAATAAGCCTGATAAATGTGGAAGTGTCAATAGCAAGTAAACAGAAGATAGCCTGCTATGTCTATATATGTCTACATGTTGAAGGATATTAAAAAGATCCAAGTGACTGCAGAAGCTTGGTAAATCCAATAACTTTTGGTCACATACTTTACAACTCTGAATCCGAACTACATACGGGTACTGTTACAGACCACTGAGAGTCAGATTACCAGGAAATACTAATCACTCTGTTTCATGGTTCTAGGAGCATCTCTAAATGGCACAGAGTCAACAAGAAAAAAACAGCAGTTTCTGAACAGTTTGTGTTCCTATACTTCCCTTCTGAACATATACATTTTTTCATTACCTGCAGAAAGAACACAACCAAGTCCAACCCAAAGTTTCTCCAGAACACAGCAGACAGATATCTTTTTTTTTTCCCCTGGAATGAATGAAGAGGTAAGTATGATTTTTAACCTTATTATAAATAGGGGAGTTTGGTGTCTCTGTCAAGAAACATCTCCTTCCAGCTTTAAGTGTGGGGGGCAGGGGGAAGCAGCCAACTGCGTTTGGGCACCAGAGTGATAGGAGCAATGAGACATTTAAAATAAAATAAAAACCCTGTGTTATGACAAGTGACTAAAACCCACAAATGAATGCAGAAGTCTGCTATTTAATGTAGTGTATGCTGATATTTAAGCAGGTTTATATCTGTCAAACAAGCCTCTTTTCTAAGACTGGCACAGGCTGTTCTGCGTTTGGTTTCCAGAATCAGCAAATTACATTGGCAGAACAAAGCTGTCATATTTGGTGGTATTTTGTTACATCCATTATCTCACTTAAGTTTAGACATCTCTTAGCAAAATCAGATCCCACTTAAAGACTGCCTTATTTTGCAACATTAAACAAAATGACAGGCTGCTTAAAAAAAAAAAAAAAGTTCATTAGCAAGCAATGAGTTGGTGGAAAAACTGCACGGCTGCTTCAGATATGAAGAATGAAAGCATGAAATGCTGTAACCTTTCCACAGAGGGCCAAGAGCATATATCAAGACTGTATTTGACTAAACAAGGGTATTAAATGGCTTCAATAAACAGAATTAAATGGAATGAAAAAAACTGAGGATACTTTGGGTTTGATTAAGGAGGTGTTACCTCAAGACCTGCTTGGAAGGGGTGGTACCATGCACCATTTATGTCTCAGTAGTAACACAAATGGGTCAGTCATAAATAGTGATATTGAAAAGTCTCTGCCAGCCAGAGGACAGTACATATACAGCAAAACTCTATGCAGGGCACACCCCTGCATACCCCTGCACAGCTCTGTCTTTGGAAAGGAAGGTTGTGGCATGGTGTGTTCTGTTTCTTTTCGGTTTTATTTTTCTGAGCCTGCTGAGGGATCAGCTTATCCTGAAAAGTGAAATTTGGTTTTAATTCAGTCTTCAGAAGAATAAAAAGCCTGCTGCTATCCTGCAATTAGAGGCTGAGGGTAATGTTAGTGAGTTGCCACACTCTGGTTCATGTACAGACCAGAGTGATAGAGCCATTTGGTTTTTAAATAGCTTCCCATTTCCTTGTCATCTTCTTGTTTATGTCCTTGTAAGAACAGACATGTCCTGGTCTGGCGATGGGGGATAAGGCACCTACCACAGAGGGGAAGTGACAAGAATCAAGAACACCTTTCTGAACTGGAGATGGAGTGTCACAGACACCTTTCTCCTCAGCTGCATTGCAAACATTCTGGCTGTAATAAGCCTGGCTGTAATAAATGGTCTGTAGAGCAGCTGAGGAAACATGGGATTCATCATGGGGGTAAAAGACATACTGTGCCCCCAGGGGAAGGTACTACCAAATTCAGGTGGTTCTGCAAGGCAAACAGTATCCCAAGCACAACCAAGGCCCTTTGCTGGGACATGTCTTATGTGCAGATAAAGGCTTCCTTCCATGGCACCTAACACTGAGGGAAGCAGGAGTTTAAGCATAAATAGCTTTATTTTGGCCACTAATCAGAGTTTTTAACCTCTCAAGATAAGAAGTCTTTGAAAAAATTTACTGAGTGCTCAAAAAAGGTTAATTTCTATCTTCTTCTATTGTTTGCACCCTAAATAGTACAAAGAGTTGCAGTGGTATTATGGACCCATAATTACAGGGCTTGGGAATGACCTGTCTTCTCTGGTGTTTTGAATTCACTTCAGCTGCAATAACATAGATGAGAAAAGAACTTGCTGGCCAGCCCTACCATTTTATCAAAATTCACACTTTGGGGTGTGCTCTGAAAAAGCGAGACTCATGATTACCTGTGAGCATCATACGGCTCCCTCTGTTGCCCCATTCACATGCATATAGACAATTCTGTGTCTGCTGAGGTGACCAGATGATCTAGAGCTGACTGAAACAGTTAATAAAGATAATTCAAAGTTTTGAACTGAGCACATTTACAAATGCCAGCTAAAAACCATGCTTGGGTGTGTGCATGTTTATGCACACACATGTTTATTAAGCGGGGCAGGAGAGAGAAGTTGCTTTTTTCAGAAAGTGAATAATGTCATAGTTGATTTAATTAGCAAATTCTAGATGTGCTGACAAAGGAAATTTTCTTGGGAGATGCACTGTGTTGTGTCAGTGGTCTAAATGAATAGGCTGAGCTGAGTTCGTGGTAATAACAGATGAACAACACAACTCACCAAACCTCAAACAGTGCATAAATCAATTTGCTGGGAATTAACCACTTGCTTTAAAATTAGGGGTTACTTGACAGGGTTTCAGTGATTAGGTTGTCAGGGACCTGTATTTCTAGCTGGGATTTATCTTTCATGATATAAGTACATCCCCTTACAGGCAACCGAGTGAGTAGGGGTAGCAATCCAATGCACCAGGCTAGTTAGGCAGCACGGCTTTATTCTTTGTAAGTACTAGGAGGCATTTGGAGGTGGACAAAGGAGGGCAGAACAGGGACACTTATCAAAAAGAAAATGTGCTGGCTTTGTGAACTACTAATAATGCCCAGGATATTAGTAGGAGAACTGTGAATGAGGGGAAGCATTTCAGAATCCCTGCGCATCACATGGCCCTTCTGTGCAATAAGGAGCTTAACAGTTTGTTAAATGAGATGCCGAAAAATGTTCAATTATACAGAGAAATTAATGAAAAGCAGTAAGCCATTTGGAGGTCACTTCATCTTCTGAAAGTTGAACATTCGTGTAGTACACACAGCCAGGGCCACCATTTTTATGATTAAACTTATATTCCCATATACTTCAAACAATGGCAGATGGTAGACAGAGCAGTGAGATTAGGTACATATGGTAAAAGCAGGGGCAGGGGGGGAGGTATGGGACAGAGGAAGCGAAGGATCACAGGCTCTGATGGACAAATCAGAATGCAAAAGATCAAAAAAACGTTGATAGAAATTGGCCCAGGAAATACCAGGTGTCATCTGTCAGGTCTATTTATTGCAGCATTCCTGCCTTATTTTACTTAGACAGTGGGGAATGTCCATCCCCCTCACTCTCCTTTTACTGGTGATGTCTTTCACTGCTCAGGTACACTTATTTTCAGGTGGGTTTTCTGATTATTTCTCAAACAGCATCGCAGAATGATTATCCAGGCAGTTCCAGTGGTGTATTCCAGTTAGCATGATCTCCTTTTGGGTTGGTTCACAGCTTGAATCCCCCTTATGGTAATGGCTCCCAAGTCACCTTTCTTTTTCTTTGGACCTATATATAATGAGGTGTGCCAAAGGGAATACCATACATATATCCTCTATTCAATTTCTGATGAAACCAGGAGTCTAAAACCAGGAATAAAGTCATAGTGTCTGCTGCTGCACTGCAGAGCCCTGGCCTCAGAGGAAATGTGGGCAATGGAAAGATAGAAACTTCCACAGTCTGCAAAATAAAAGCTGGCAAGCTCAAAAGCAGTTAATGCAAGGTTTTTCAAAGCAGTAGGTTGGCACTTGCTTAACATTACCAAAAATGTGGCTGGTAAACATGTGTGCCTTCTTCAGAGCTCCCTTGTCCATCCTGTCATGAAGGAAAGTGTTTTTCTTCTTCTTTTTCTCCTTCTCTTGTCCTTCCTTTCAGTTCTCTGCCTTCCATCAAGCAAATTTGAGCATTTGAGTATTTAGCTATGCCTTAGAATTCTTTCTTCTGCTGGAGCTTCTTGTCACCTCCTCTGCAACTTCTTTCTTATTTTCCCTGTCCATAACTTCCATCTTACTGTGATGCCTTTCTCATTCCCACTCCCTTCTCACGTGCTGCATGAGTTTCTGCTTTATTTAACATTTCCTGCTGCTTCTCTTTGATCACCTTTGAGAACGCAGTAATTACTTCTAGGCTTTCTGGGCCCTGGATGTTGTACGTGCCTTGATCTCTCACTTCTGCCCTTTCATTTGCAGTATCTCATCCTTAGCTGAGTTGTAGGCGCTCGTTTGCAGTCACCCGTTTACCTTCATTTGAACTCAGAGTCCCAGAGCTCTCAGATCAAGCTGGCTGTGCAGGCAACATAGGCAAACCCAAAATCATCCAGGTGCTCAAACACACATCTCTTCTGTGTGTTTAACCCTCCAAAATGCAAGAGTGTACTCAATCACTGCCTTCGTAGTGGTGATTCCTACCTGAATCCTATGAAAAGTTCCTGAAGTCCCAGCTGGAGTCTGAAATAGGTGTTCCTGTGGATACCAAAGCCGACCCAGTGCTGCTCATCTGCAATACTTCTCATAGCCTCTGTATAAATATATCTTCCCTTGCTGAGCAGGGAGAAATCTACCAGCAGCCTGAATGAAGTAGTGGTTACTACAATGAAAGTGGTAAAATCTCCTGGCAAAGCCAGTTGGCACAATCAGGGTCATAAAATCACAACCTTTAAAATCATCCTGAGAATGGATACATTCTGTACTGCTTTCTGTCCTCGTTATGATCTCTGTCACAAGAACAAGTTATCCCTGAATTTCAGTGTCTGAGATGCTGTCTTCTCATTTTCATCAAATAATCCCTGTTCTTGTGACAAAAGATTGTAAGTAACAGGAACAAAAATGGCCCCAAATGAAGCCATTCTCATGACAAAGACTGTAATGAGAACAGAAAATGGCACAAAATCAATTCATTCTCATGACAACCTTAAGATTGTAATGAGGACAAGAAAAACAGTCTGAAATTTATCAATTCTTGTGACAACCCTGAGACAGTAATGAAAGCAGCAAATGGTATGAAATTGGTCCACTCTCATGATAGACACTGAAACAAAACCAGAAAATAGCAACACGTTTATCCATCCTTTTGACAACCCTGTGAGTGGAACAAGAACAGAAAAGGTTAGGAAAATTAACCCATTCCTGTCACAAACAATCTGATAAGTGTAATAACCAATTGTCCTTTCCAAATGGTATAATTCAGCCATTTGAGCACTGACTTCATACTAAACTGGAGTAGTAATTAAGTTTCAGAGTCTTTGGACTCAGCTCACATTTGGTTTAGGTATAAAGTAGCAGGAGTTCATAGAAACTAAAGAAGGCATGCAAGGTAGGTCCACACCCACTGGTTAGAGAAGCTCTGCCTCTCCCGGGTGCCTTTTGCTAATGCTGGTTTGACCAGCGTCATTTTATTAATTTATTTTCTTTATGTTTATTCCTGGAATCCACAGACCTCAGTTAGTGAAGAGAAGGGAATTTTTTAGTCCTTGCTTCCATGAGCCTGTGAATGCCATCCCTCTGCAATCATGGATGAGATGATGACATGTGGATGACATCACACATACTTACTTGTATAAAACATCAACAGGGGCACGTGTGCAGGGAGACAGATTTCTCCTCAATTTCTTTGAAGGCAGGCTTGGTTGCATATAAGAAATCAGGAGATAGCAAAGGAAAATAAAGTAAGGGATATGGGTAAAGACCTAGGGAATACGGCAGTTAGTGGATAAAAGATGATCTGGCTAAGTAACTGAGTATCTGGAAACTATCAGCAGTTGGGAAAAAAAGAAACGGAAAAAAAGCCATACAGAATTAACAAGCAATTAAAAATCAGAAGGGTAGGGGCAGATGGGAATAGGCAAAAGTTACTACTGGGATGAGCTCAAATATAAAAGCAGGTATGTGTGCGACATGAAAGAGGAGAAAGCAGGGAGCAAGGAAAGAAAGGTGGATAGCCTGTGGATTGCCAGCTTGTGCAAACAGAAGGAAAAAGACTGAGCAGGAGACTGATGCGCTCAACTACAAATGGCCAGCACAGAGAAAGAAGCAATGAAGACTGCAAGCTAAAAAGCAAATCCTCACTGAATGCAAGAAATCTGCCTTGGGGGGATGGGGAGAGAGTTAAAAGACCTCTGTCACTTTTTCTGTCTTTTTCCAGCAACTCCAGCTTTCTTTTCTACCTGTAGTTAACTGTGAGTGCAAATGATATCATTAAGTTATCTAGCTATCTGACTGCACCCACTAGTCAGTGCTGGAAGGCTAAATCCTATCACTTGCACCCGGGGTTAATGCACTGGAGAGAATTGTGGGTGCCAAATAGATTCTTGTAGAATTGGAGGCTGAGCTGAGGCCAATATAAAAAATATATCCCAAGCATTTAGCTGGCACTCTCACACCACTTGGGTGACCTCTGACCTTTGCTTCTGTGCACGTGTGTTTTTGAGCTGCCCAAGCAGAGAGGAAATAATTTTGAAGACTCCTGCTATGAAAGCCAGTATCTCCCTGAGTGGACTGACTGTCCTCTGAAAAAGTGTAAATGCTTAACCTCAGTCAAGTAGGCTCAAAGGGCAGCACACTGCTTTGCCGGAGGAGGAACAGAGAGGGAGAAAGTGTCAGCACGTACATATGGGAACTATTCCCTGGCTTCCTCCTGGGCTTTTGCTACCTTTTGTATCCACTCTTCAGATTTACAGTCTATTGGCACCTGGCCTTGCTACAGGAAGAGCTCCCATGCAAAGGCATGGATTTCATTATGCTTCCTTTTAAAATAAAAAAAACCAGGTCTTCACATAAAAAGAGGTCTATCTCTTTAAAAAAAATCCGAAAAGAAATCAGTTGTGAGAGTCACTGTTGCCCCAGTGCCAGCTTTATGCCTTCGACTAATGCGCTTCTCCAGGAACAGTCTTTAAATGAGAAGTTACGGCTGCTTTTCTGATTGAAACAAACTAGTGTTGATTGCTGATCAGCCATCTGTAAAGGAGGGCATCTCAGGAAGGATATGAGCTAATGAAAAAATGGACCTGATTTGAAAGTGTGATGTGCTTCATGCCACAGGCCAGTCTGAGTGGCATGAGATTATATCAGTGCAAGTGAGAGGTAGATTGAGAATAAGTAACTTCTGTCTTAAAGATTAAATGGCAAATTTGCTATTAAATGTGAAAGACATAAAATGGAATTAACACTTTGAGGGTGTTAGCTGTGGTTATATACACTCTGCAAATGGCACTTCCATCCTGTCACTTGCATTGTCAAACTGCACACTCTTCTCATTGCAGCTCAATTAATACTCATTCGGAAGTATCAATTAAAGAAATGAGAAATGAAGTGTTGACCCTTAACAGCCACCCACACATCACCCACTTCACAAGCACATTTTGTGTGGCATTACTTCTCCAAATGACCTTTGTAACTGGTAAAATAATATTGATGAAATCATTAGGTTTCTTGGTAACCAATTGATAATTTTCTTCTGGGTTGCTTGGTGCTGATAACATTACCCTTGCTGTAACTAAGAGACAAATGCTGTCACAGAACGGAATGGGGCTCACTGGGCATTCCTGCATTTTATGCCCTGAATTTCCCAGTGCACAGTGCATCACATGAAATCCCCAGTGCACAGTGCATCACATGAAAAAACCCCAGAACATTCAAGTTGTAAAGGTAGCCATTGCAGGGTTGTTATGTTTTGTCTTATTATTACGTTTCATCCAGATGTATGCTCTTCCTTTGTGACATGACAGGAAGTGACAGAAGTAAAGACTCAGTACAGATTTGAATCCAAATCTAGGGTGTTAAACCAAACAGCCAGAATTTGGAAAGGATTGGATTTAGATTTTTTTTTTTTTTTTGCGTGGGACTGAGGCCAAATACAAACTTATCTGTGATATCTCAACAATTTTGAAGCACCCCAAAATCTAACCCCCAAAGTTTTGGGGTCAAATGCACCTCTAAATGTGCCTACTGAGATACAAATGAACTTAAAAGGTTGAGTGAGGTATTTGATTGTATTTCTCTTTCTGCCCCTAATTAATTATCTTTCTTTTTCTTTTGCCAACTGATTCAACCTATTCTTGAAATTCCAGCTCATTCAAATCTCTGTGATAGCTGTGGATGGAGATTACTTTTGCTATGCAACTCCCTTGCATAGCTAGATCTTTAGTCATTTGATTCTTTTTAAAATTTCCTTGAATGCTTTTGATTGTGTGGGTGTTGCTGTACATGCCAGTATGCTTTGTGTCAGTTCTTTTCACTGCTTTGCCATTTATGCTTTGTACCAATTCCTTTCATTGTTGTGTGACATTAAATATTTTCCTGCAGGTCTTAAACTCATCAAGCACATTGTTGGGCTGGTTTATTGTTGTTGTTTCATTTTTTTATTTTTATTTTTTTTTATTTAGTACACATCACATGAAAAGACTATAATCCTAGTTTGATCCTACCTCAATAGTAGGAAGGTCTCTTTCTGTGACCTTTGCACTGCTCACAGGCATTCAGTTTTGCTGGAAGATGGCCTTGCTAAGTCTCCAGTCAAGCCTAAATTAAATGGCTGATGCATATATGCTGCACTTTATTATTATTATTATTAGTTATATCACCACCGAGGCAGACTGTCATAGTTTTCAAACAATAGTGCTTGCAAGTCAAGATTTTCAAAGCTGCTTTAGGGATTCAGTTACCCCACTGCCACGAAGTTAGGTGAGGCTGTTTTGAGATTCTCAGGGATAGTGTCTACCCTAGGGAGTGCATGAGAAGAACCTTATGCATGTAATTCATGCTTTCCAATGCAGACACCTTGTAGAGGGCCCCTGCAAAGAGGTATCCAGATGAAAATGGGAGGGCTCAACAGTGTCCTGTCAAAAGAAATCATACATTTTGCAGGCTGGATTTTCAAACTCTGCTTATTTTGGTAATACTCTCTTTTTTGGTCCAACCCATCTGGAATGGAGACCTATAGATTGCAGTGATACCAATGGCTTAAGTTAATGCTGCTAAGCATGGTCTGTAGGAAGACTCTCCTGCCAGTTGTTTGGGCCCCATAGAGTCTAAACTGTTTATGTGGTGATTTCCATACTAAGAACCGACTTTGTTCCATCATGGGTGCAATGGAGGAACAGAAAATTAGAATAAACAACCAAAAGTAAACCAAAGAATTTGGAATTGGGGAAAAGCATATAAATAAGCCTAAAAACAATGACATATGCATTACATTGTGGCTGAGAGCTCAAAAGAAGAGTGTCACAAAATGCCAGGCACCGTGTCTGCAACTTAATCATCACCCTAGCTCCTAATCTGCATAGCACTGTCTCTATGATGTCATTACTTTTCATTTTAGGACCCATGTCTGGTTTGTTGCAAAGGACATCGTGTGCTCTGGTGATGTATCTGAGCAATGTGGTGACTGTAGGCGGACATCCTCGTTGCTTGTGTTGTGGGAATGAATAGATGTCTCGTGCCTGGAATAAGGAACGCGGGAGAAGAAAACAGCTGTCTGTAGAGCTCTGTCAAAGGCGGGCATCGTGCAGAACTGGATGTCCAGAGGCTTCATGTCCAGAGATTTCATCTGTTGACAGGCAAGTTACTTCCATAGGAAGCCTGACTTTTTTGGGTCAGAGATCTGGTTGTTAGAGCTGCAGACTTCCTGCAAACATGTGCGAGGTCAAGATGATCTCTGCTCTGAACAGAGAAAGTATTGTGAACATGCCAAACCCTCTAAAAATCAGACTGTAATTTTTTGAGTTGGGAATCCCAAATTAAGTGACACATTTGAGAATGTTCATATCAGTCTCTGCCTCAGTTTTTATGCATGTAAACCAGAGACAATGATTTCACATTTCTTCACAGTAGTATCATGAAGGTATAATCTTAAATGCAGCAAAAAATATAAACAAATGTTATGATATCCCTACAAGAAGAAGGGGAGAAGAAAACAATAGTTTTGTATCCAGTGCAGAGCTGGGCAGTGCATGCATGAAGCCACAAGATGGATAAAGCTAAAATATAATACTGAAAAATAGCCCAGTTTCATAAGCCTTGTTTTCCATAGATGAGGAAGAAAATGAAGAAAAATAAGACATAGTAATGTAATTAAGGACTGTGCTATGGCACATAGGCAGAAAGAAGCCAAATAAAAGTTTGTTACTTACCTTCATACTGATTCCTTATATTTTGCCCATCTTCTGGTGAACCTGAGCATTTTTTGATGTGTTCTTTATTTCTTTTTATACGTGATTACAGATACTTGCAGGTATACCTAGATACTCATACCTAGTATATAATGAGATTTGTATTCCCATATGTAAGTTTTTTGTAGGTGCTGAAGGGAAACTTTTCCATCTGGTGGCCAGAATAACCTGTTGGATTTAGCATCTTACTTACACTGTGTGTGTAATGACTCAAGGGCAAAATTTAGAGGCACTCATCAGAAGAAAATGACATCTGTAGAGGATGGAAAATGAAAAAATATTCTTTAGTAATTTAAAAAAAATCTTTCTGAGCCACTTTTTTTTTTGTTCCTGGAGGTACCATTGTAGGACTCTGCATAACCACTGGTATCAGCTTTTACTGGGATGAAGCACGGAAAGCTAGGCTGATAGATAGATGTAGCTGCATTACAGACATTTTCCATAGTCACCCCTCTGAGGATGAAAGCATAAAAGAATGTGAAGGTGAAACTTAAAATGTATATGGATGTTCCTTTTATCTAGGAAAGGACAACTAACAAAGCAGTTGGAGCACGGTATTTTCTTTGCGGGCGCTCCATCAGGTTTATAATGACACATCTTGGAATAGGAGAGTCACAGTGGACTCCCTTGCTTAAGTATCATCATCACTTATCATTTGCAAAATGGAAGGCTTTCTGATCCAGTGTCGGTGTGCGTGACTCACCCTCGGTGACTGATGGAGAACAGGCGTTCTCTAAAGCAGTTTCGGTTCACACTTGAGCCCCTGTGCACCATGTGGCACAGGAACATGAAATAAAGCAGCAAGCTGTGTGATTCCCTCTGCCCCAAACCTCACCCTCATCCTTGGTTTTATGGCCAGAACCACACTGCAAGCTACTGCTCTGGCAGACCAGGAATTCAGGAATTATTCAGTGATGTTAATTGATGGGCATATTGCTCCAACCGCATCTCTCCTTGGTTTTGGATTACTTCCAAACATGAACCACAAATGGATCATTTCCAGCATAAGGTTGGGCTTACTTGCATCATGGAGGGGGATAGCACTCTCGTGAGACCTTGGACTTTTGAGGAGCGTATGACTGTCTGAGGAGATGATGAAAAAATTGATTTTTCAGACTGCCCAATTTACAAATCAAAAGTTTTGCTGTAGGAAGGCTTATTCAGTCTGAGGAGGAGACACCTACTTCTGATATCTTCTGCCCACCATAAAAGTGCTAGGTAAAAACTATTTCCAGAACAAATACACAAGTGAAATTGTTTTACTGGTAGAGCATTTGAAATTTGGACTGATTGTCACAGGTGGTGTGAAAATCAAGATCTGCAGGGAGAAGACATACAGATTTAACAAATAAGGATTTATCTCTTCTGTGTAAGGGATGAGCTCGTTATATTCACCATATTAAGAAAGGGTCATCCTGACATCTTACCCACGTTACACTACTAGGTTTTGTGGCTAATACAGTGGATACTCAGCCCTCTGGGATTACTCCTGAGTTATTAAGTCAAATGCTTCATGAGACACTGTTAAATGCCCAAAACTACTGGACTAACAGGGGAACCTCTTCCTAACCCTTTAGGAGCAGGTGGCCTGCACTAAGTATCAGTAATTTGTAGGCCACTGGCTGTTTGAGAAAGCTTTTCTCGTCTTATTCATGCACATTCACAAGATGTTTGCACCTAGATAAACTCACTGGCACTCCTCCAGTTATACAGGTCTGTTAGTGAAAGCAGGTGTCAGGGTGGGCTGGGATAAAATTTTCAATTTTCCTTGCTGCGTTTGTACTCTTATTCACTTCCCATGAATATCATAATTAATGAATTGGTTCATAAGATTTCTTGTAGAAATAGCATTTTTAAATGGAGAGCGGCCATATTTTCCAAAAGTACATCTAAAACTTGTAAATGGGAGCACCCTACCCAGCAAAGTACCTATCAGCCAACCTGGAAGCAGAAATGAGGCCATGTGATATGTTTGTTCAGACACAACTAGCCCAGGCAGCTACAAACTGGTGCTGAAGAAGCTGCAGAACAAGAAATATTTGTATAAATTATTCATTGTGGATCATTTTGAATAATGAGCAAATCTGAGAAAATAATGACCCATTCACACATAATCCACATGGAGAAAAAAGCAGCTAAAATTGATAAAATTCTTTGTTACAAATTATTTCCTCTGCACTGGGTGTTGGCATAACAGACTCTGAAGCCTGACAGTGCCGAAATAATTAAAATATTAAAATGGCTCCATTTTAATCTTTGATCACATATCTAGATCACGTTGCAGAAATGTCATGTTGAGTCTGGGGTGATTTTTTTGAAATGTAGAAATGTCATTATTAGAAACCCTGTTTTTACTGCATCACGTATCAAAATTTGCAGGCAAACCATTACATTTCCTTCTTCATTTTGCAAGCATTTGTTTCCCAGAGGAGCTGAGGCCCACATTTTCAAAACCAGAGGACCTCCTTATACAGGAAATCTGAGCTAGCAGATGGCTTTCACTTTCCTGCCACCCACCACCCAATATTTGGGATTGCTCCAAAGTCTCTGCCAGATTCCTACTTCTCCCCTCTTGCTCTAGAAGCCTGGCTCCCAATTTTACTGCACCCAGAAACTATTTATGATCAGTTTTGTAGCATAGATTGAGAAAGAAGTGATGAAAAACTTACCGCATTGCACTAGTCTTCTGTTGGTAATGAGAAAAATTTCCTTCTTCAGCCCAGTTTGACTGCCTTGAGGGATAGGGTAAGTGCAGCCAGTTCAACACAAGTGGGACAGGGGACCTGCTGCAATTCCTGCACTGACAGTGGTGACATCACTTTGCATTTGGAGCAGTATGGTTGAGATCAGCATAGAGAGGAGGTCAGGATGAAATGGGCGATGACCATTTGTCCTGAGCCCTAAATGAGCAGCTCCTAAGGAAGAGAAATTATCTGCTCTGCTCAAAGTCCTACTGGTCCTCAGGGTGTCTTTTGATATTCAGCAAGTCTAGTGGAGTTGAAAGAGCAAAGGTATTGTTCAGAATCAGAAAGACCTGAATGAAACCACAATAACAGGAACAAAGAGGAGAAAAAAAATAAATAAGTAACTAAAATGCTCAGGAGAAAGGAAGCAGCAGGTGTTTGCACACCAGCACATCTGTTCAGAAAATGATCCTTTAAATCCAGATTATATATAAATTTTGAAGCCTGAACTCTGAGTAATTAAAGATTTCTATTGCATTTCTTTCAGGAAAAAGAAATAGACAAAGGAAGAAAATATTTAGTTTTAAAAGAAGGGTAATATGACATTCTTCCTTGTGTTTTTTCACAACTGGATTTCTGCACAAGGTTCTTCACAGTTTGGGACCATTCAGAGTGGCAAGATGAAAAGCTGGAATGTGCAAAAACATAGCCCTATAAGCACTGAGGGGATCTAATGGAAATACCACAAGCTCAGTCACTCTGCTCTCATGTGTTTTGGTTTTGGACTCTTTTAATGAAGTTTACCAAGGAGCCACCCAACGAAGAAGCACCTTGTATTTCCACTGGGTTCTTGAGGTAGACTTAGATTTGTTATTATTGTTATTTACAGGAACCTTAGGTAGCACACCACAGGACAGTGAAAACTTCCCGTTTCTATTACAATTGGCAAAAAGAAGTTTTTTCCCACAATAATAATTCACATTAGTACCCTGGCCGAAAAGTGAAATTTTTTGGCTTTTTATAATCTGGCAAAATATCAAGTTTTGCTACTTTTGGTTTCTGCAAGAAATTATCCTCACAGTTACATGCAATGATAACTTGTGTATTTTTACCAGAAAACTAGATCTGTGTCACTTGTACAAAGGTCAGTGAATTCCAGCTCCAAAACATCTCTAGGAATACAAGTCTGGCAGGGAAGAAGGTATTATATGGATCCCATTCCATTACATTTCATTACCTTAGTTTATTCAAGGACTGATGCCATGTGAACAGTAAAACTAGTTTAGCTTTTCATAGGCTCACTTTTCTTTATTGCTCTTTTCCTTGGTTTAAACCAGGGATCCATCGCTTGTAGGAGCTGTGCAACATGCCAATGCATCCAGTGCTCTGCTGGTGTGCTTGATGCAGTGTATAATGCTCTGCAGAGAAGAGCTCTGTAGCAATCCTCGCTATTTGCTGCATAGCACGAAGGCTGCCCATGTATCCACTCTTCTAGAGATGCAGGAAGAGGAGGAGGAATGCTGAATATGGTTTTCAGATGAAATACTCTAAAATGTTTTCAACAGCCCCTGATTCTGTTTAAGCAACATATTTACTACTAGACTTTTGTTACCATTAGAGGAGTTTTTTGAAGTAGCTGTTTTCATGAACACATCGATTCTCTGCTACTACTGACCCTGCCTGGTAACACTTTAGTTTAAATGTCCATTGCTATTTACATTAACTAATGGTTAATTACAATGGAATTCCTGGGGAAGTGCATAAGACAAGCCATAAGAACGCCAGATGAGTGCATTAATGATTGGTGCTATCACAGTGAATACCAAATGATTTCATAATGACTGGGGAGGTAATATATAATGGAAAGAATTGCTCCCTATTTGATATACTCACCACAGAACTACGACTCATTCTTGGACATCATTCAGAAACTGCAACATAGCCTGGAGGCCTTTTTCAGTCCTGCAAGAAGCTTGCACTGAAGCTCAGTCCACACCCTTGGAGAGAAAGACATGTGTTGGAATTTATATTTTTATTGCTTATTGTTATGAGTTGCTGCTATGGCCCAAAGGGCAATAGCTCATACTCAATGCTGGCGTTTCAGAACGTCACTTGGCCACTGCATTTGAGTCAATATTCAACCTAGAGTACAAGAGGAAATACTGGAACCAGAAGGGAGCAAAAAAATGTGTTTCTGGGCTCAGGTCTCTTATTAGTGCAAGTTACCAAAACCTTCCTACTCGAGTCTGGGGTGATTTTTTTGTAGGCCATTTATCACCATAGCATCTGAGGACCAGGGTGACAAACTCATGCATAATATCTGTCATGTGTTTCTTCTCTTCTTTGGGGGACTTTGCCCTTGCCAACTCACTATAGAATGAGTGTCAGTGCTGGGAAGCAGGACAGATCTTCAGGGAGGTGTGTACCTGTGTTAATAAACAATGGAGGTATCTAAGATTTGTTGACATTTGATGCTGTAGAACATGTCCATATGGCACTAAAGCCAAGATTTTTGCTTTATATTATATAGAAGGTTTGTTTAGTTCTGGGGAAAAAAGTTTCCATTAAACTTGATAGAAATAGAAGTTTAGATTTCTTCTGTCTAACTATCCAAGTAAAACACCAGCTTCTATTCCAGTGTACTTGAAAGAATAAAGAGAGCAGGTGAGAGGCCCAACCTACAGACCGCTGCAGTCATTTAGAGTCTGTTCTTTGGATGAAACTCTTTGTGAAGGATGAAGTGCTGCACAGCATAACCAGGAATTCATTGTTTTAGGAGAAAGGCCAAACACTAGTAGGCACTGATAAGTGAAGTGGCCCGTCGCAGAGTGGTGAGTGTCCCTGGCACTGAATATCTTGGCGGCAAAGATGATACTTTTGCCAGTTTTGCATTCAAAGAATGGATTGACAAAATAATCTGATGGGTCTCTTCCCTCTTTAATTTCTGTGATTTAAGAGGAGGAGTCTGTGTTTAGTAACCAGTGGGCTCCAGCTCCACAGGAATAAAAGCATTAAATGCAATGTTTCTGATAACTACAAATTACCCTATGACTACTGTAGCGCCTGGGACTTTCTGGCGACCCACCGTGAGAGCTAATGAAGATGCCCTTTTATAAAGCGCAGGATTCCTGGCAGTTATTTTTAATGGGTCATGCTGTGTTAGAAAATCATGCCTGCAAGATTCCCCGGAGTGGCAGTTGGGATGATATTACTTTCAATGAATCACAGCAGCCACCATAAGGGCAGGGCAGTATCTATGGCAGCAGCACCGAGCAATGGCGCAGCATCAAATGAACGGCTCAGCTGGTGACATCTGGCCCCTCTGATCATAACAAATCTGTAGTGTGCAGTACTCCAAAGAGTCCGTCCTTCAAGATGATATGTTAAAATTAGGTGTCTTTTTCTCTTCGTGTTGGGAGACTATTCAGGCAGGCATGAGAGATCCTATTAAAAAATGTGGTAAGCAGTGGATGAAAGTTGGGCTTCTAGGTTCATCTTTCCAAAGTAAACAGTAACTTTACACCTTATAACTGAATTTAGTTATGGAAGAAAGGTTTTAGCTTTGAGAGATGCTCAGAGTAGGCAAAAAGATTCTGCTATGGGCATGAAGGCCTTTGGGAAGTGTAGGTAGGCACCCTGTTGGGTTTTCATGACTTTTGGCTTTCTCTCTCAAGGCTGGATGGGATCCTGGAAAGAAAAATAACTTAATGTTGGGCATTGCTTTCCAAACATGAAATATCATTACTAATTTCCTGTCTCACTGGCCACTTCATTGTATCAGGGGATGTTTTTCGCATGCTTGCACAGTGCCTTCCATGAGAAAGAATTTTCTTAGCGATACTCGGACATTGTGAAGGCAAGAGGTGGAACAGTCTGTGACAAATAATGAGAGTGAAATGCCAGCCTTTGAAAGGGCTTTGCTTTCCCTACACCGAGCGCTTTAAAAAGCCATCTGCTTGCTTGAAATGGCTGCAACACATGGTGCTCTTCCCCAATCCAATATGTGCTGCAAATTGTAGGCACATGGATCCAGTCAAGGACACAGTGTCTGCCTTAACTTTGGATCTCCTTGCTGTTGTCAGTAGGAATCTCATCCTTAAACTTAGCTCTTGTGTGTGTTAATTATTTCCTTCTCATGACCAGCTGGCAGAGTGCTTCAGCACCTTAAGTTGCTCAATTTGATCTTTGTGCTCAGGAACAAGGTAATTAAGCAAGCTACAATTTACGGAAATGTATTTGCCTTGACTTGTTGCAAGTCTTCAGACAGCGCTCCATCCTAAATCATTTGATAATGTAAGATGTTCTGTGCAGTTCCCCCACTTGACTGAGGGTTAGTTCAACAGGTCACAGAATCAGTAATTGATTCTCAGTGTGTCTCTGTTGGTTTTATTACAATAATGAGGACCATCTTTTTTCATCTCTGCTAATACGTTACCAAAACCATCAGCTTCTCAGTTTGGTGTCAGGATGACTTTGACAGGTTGTTAGCAACTATGTGATGTACAGAACATCACAGAGATGTCTCAAACTGTGTTGCTGTGTATCTTAGAGAGCCTTAGGTGGTCACAAAATAAGTGATATCATTTTGGAGAAAAAGTTATAGAAACAATCGAAAATATTTCTACAGTTTTGATATCCTAATGAAGAAGTTCTTTATGCCAGTTTGTATTCTTGATCACTGAAGAATATTCCATTTCACAGGAATTGGTGACATTGCAAAGCAGCTACACTGAATTTACCAGAGATTAAAAGCTTGAGGAAAAACAACTAAACAACTTTCCTCATCTCCTAAGGGGTTGGTTTTTTTTTTGGTTTGTTTTTTTTTTTTGGAGAACATACTAGTTAAGGCGTGTGGATCTTAAAAGACTTGTGGGCTTTTCAGAACAAAAACAGCAAACAAATAAAGAGCTGAAAGTTAGAAAGGCAGCTCTACAGGATTGCCACTACTTCTTAACTCAACTATTTGTCTGCAACACCCCCAAATTTAAGGATTAAAACAAAATGAAAGAAAGAGCATAAAAATCTACCCCCCAGTCCAGACAAAACTGCCTCATCAACATTCAATCTGGGTTTATGTGACTTTTTTATGTGACAACTTTTGGTTTTGGGTTCTTAAGTCATGTTGATGCTTTTGAGCTGCTTCAAGATGAACTTAGCATAATGTGGATAATACAAGGAAAAGAAGTTTAAACAACTCCTGGAGTAATATTGCTGAGAGGTCTGTTTGCAAAACCAAGAAAAAGCAAGGCACTGTCACTTGAAAAAAATGAAGCACAATACTTACGTCTTTATACACTGAAACAGTTTTTATGTACATGCTACTAATGAAATGGATTCAACAATGTAGTACTTTTATGGTCCATTTTATGACTAGGTAATTATATATTTTACCTAGTCTAAATTAATTGCCATTTTACTGTTCTTTGGTTTAAAGGAAAAAAGGTATTTACTAGTATGCTGAGGAAGATTCTCAACACAATCTCAAACCTTTTATCAGCAAGGGGAATGATGTGTAAAAAACCCTCACTCTTCCTTCCTGCAGGAAAATTTTAGCTATTTTCTGGGGACATTTCTCTCACAAAGCCACTCTGGGCTTTCCTGCCATGCACTATCCTTTGGAACACAAGTGATTATCTTGGTTGTGCTCTCCACATCCTGCTCAGAGGCAAAGAATGTTAGTGAGGCTGTTGGGGTCTCACAGAGGCAGCCATAGACAGAGTCAAATATTTGCAGACAGACAGTGAGCCTCGGGTGTGGTTGTGGTCCCAAATTCAGCAGCACATACACACTGACTGCTAGATTCAATGAGAATTCTGTGACATATAGTTAAGCATGTATTTATCTATTGAAATTTCAAGCAGGTTCCAGTCCCAAAGCCATGAAGGAGGAAAATATTTTCCTGAAAACTATTACTGAATGTTAAGCCTCTACATAAACTCTGCCACATGTCACCTCATGGAAGCATCAGTATTCTATCTATCTATCTATCTATCTGTCTGTCTGTCTGTCTATCTGGAGACTGACAGTCTTTTTTTCCCAGAAGGCTGGTTAGGTACAAGCATACTCAAACAATTTTACACTCAGTCTAATATTATAAGAAATAAACTGGATGAGAAGGAAATGAAAAAAGCAGCAGATTATCTCCTGTCAGTGGAGATTCAAATGGAAGGAAAAAGAGAATCACATCGAGTATTCCATGATCAGAGATACTTACATAGGAAAAAAATTATTATGTCTTTTGAACCATTTTCCTGCCACTGAGGGACTGTTCCCCCCAAATGACTCTTTTACATTGTTTTGCTACCTACCTATACCATGTAGATGGCTTTTACTGCTTTTCTTGAGAGATTAAGTTGCAACAGAGCTCTCTTTTTTCCCACACGAGTGTAAACATCATTAGCTTTCTAAACATTATGGAAGTACTGAAAGCTCGTGAGAAATTCGGAAGATTATAGAGGAGAAAGAAAGCCCACCTGTGGTGTCAGGAAGGAGCCACATGCACTCCACACCCACGGTCTCCAGAGCAACTTGGCTGCTGGCAATGCAGCACCACACTGTCATTGCTCTTGTAACTACAACCCCATTTCACAATACTTTGCTCCCTGCAATTCTGTTTTACGTGAAAAGACTCATGAAGAGAAACAGAGCTTTCAAAATACTTCCCAATTTACTTTAAATAATTTATCCTAAATCTGATATGTTTTTAAAGCTTTTCTCCTGGTCCCCTTAAATATGAAGGTAGGCTTTGGTAAGGAATTTAATAATTCTCTTATTGTTTTTATCCACCTCCCTGTTACTCTGTTGATCACAGTAGCATCCAATTTCTATGAGCTTTTTCCTCATTAAAGAGAAAAAACAATGCTATGACCACCTTTGTCATTATGCGTACAGGACTGGAAGTACAATATTTAAATGATCCATGATACTTTCGATTTGCAGCTGCACGCAGAGGGGGAAAAAAGGAGACTATTTAAAGTTACTGAAGCAGTCACTCTTGGTGTCTCAGCTCACCATTATTCTCCGTCCCTCAGCAAAGCCTAGTCAGCCACCATCCCAAGAAAAGCAGTGCCAGCTTTGGGGAGAGCTATTATCTGTTAAGTCTTCAGATCTTAAAGGGCGGTGGAAAACTTCACATTTTCCCAGCAGGAGAGCAGGGACTCAGTGTAGGTGTAAATCTCTGGCAGCTGATTGTTGGAGCCCACAAGCTGTACCTTGTAAATAATTCACTTAGGCACAGAAGAATCTGCATATGAGGATGAAATGTCATTTATAACTTATAGGATATTTGCTTCACTGAGAACAAGTTTCCAGCCCCTTCAATTCATTAAGTAGCACTAGGGAAGAAGGAATAAAGGTGATGTAAAATAAACTCTGCTTTTGGCTTGCAACTAATAGAGAACAGTTAACAATAAGCAAGATAAAAATGAAATTCTCAGGGGGAGAAGAAAGGGGGTATGGTGTTTCTCAAATCAGTCAACTCAGTATAAATTTTACAGCTTCCTTATTATTAACTCTGTCAGAATCTCATCCTTCACATTATTGGTACGGTTGGACTTATAAGGAGGCCTTTAGCTGGAGGTAAGATTCTGGAAGGTGTTGGAAGTGTTTCCCTTTAGGCATTTTTGTGACTTGGAGTGGTTTGCTTGGAGAAAATACAGTGTAGTAAAACAGACCACCCTTCACTGAAATTCTATTCTATTATAACTGATATAATTTCTTATATTAGTACATTACTAACATCCTAAGCCTCTGTTTTTCAGATGCTTATAATTTTGCAAGACTTAGGTAATTTACTTGAAGTGTTCAATGCCGTTGGAAAACTGTTCCCCAATATCCTCAGGTGAATAAGTGGGTTTATGGAAGAGAATTAAGGAAAAGGTATGTGCTGCCTGAGTTAAAAAGTCTGGGGAATCTCAAAGAGAAGATGAAAAGATGGTTGAAAGGGATGCAGGAAAGGAAACTGAGACTGAGAATTGAAGCAGAGTGCAGACTTGGTATTAATCATGACCTGGTATCTAAATTAGGAATGCTTATTATCAGAGTATTTGTTCCAAGTGGAATAGTGCCTTCAAAATCCAGACTATACACCTCTCTCACTGGTGAATGCTACACTATCTGAATTCTGCTTGTACAATGAATGTGGTGGGTTTTAATCCCTGCTTTTCCACTCATTACCCTTTGTCCTCATGCCACTTTCATTGAAAACTGAGGCAAAGGTATTAATTTAGTTTTGGGCCATTTATAGGTCTCTGCTATATTCTCACTCTATAGCAGCTCCATTTCTTCATTCAGTGTTCTCTTTTTATTTACACAGCTGAGGAAATGGCTGCTATTTGTTTTATTCACATTTGAAAGGTTTAACTCAGCTTAATTTTCCAGAAAACTTTCCTTGTGGGGAGATTCTCACTTCATGTCTGTATTTCCTGCCTGAGGAAATAGATTTCTTTACTGTTCAGACCCTTTCCTTCTTTGAGTCCAGGCTTCCTTCTAACAATATAATTTGAGGTGGTTACACAGTTAAGTTTGGAGACTTTCCTTGCAATCTCTTCCCTTCATTTTGCAGTCTGTGTGGTCTGCTGTTCAGGTGACTTCCGGAAGTAGCCTCATTAATCCCTGAGCACTTGTGTTTTCCTACTGAAGGTATCTGGCAGATAACTCACTTCGAGTGTCTTTCCTAATGAAAGCATCCTTGATCTGACAATGTTCTTGGTGCTGAAGATAGGCAGTAGATTCTTCACTTTCATTTCCAGCTCCAAACCTACCTTAGACTCCTTGGTGTGCAGTTTACCAGTTTGTAGATCACCTCTGGAGAGAGGCTTCCTGGTTATCCGCAGTCAGACAGACCTGCTTCTTTGCATGATCCTCAGCTCTCTTCCTTCTTCCTGAATGAAATTCTTCTTTCTGAACTTCTCACCCACTACTGCATGTCATTCTCCCTCCTTTTTCTGCTCTGGTTCTACTCTTATTTTTGGTATGTAACTTTCTGCTTTGTCCCTCAGAAACTCATTTATTTTGTCTGTTTGGAACTTGTCTCTTTTGAATTCTCTCAGGCAAAACTTCTTTCATCAACAGCTCCTTGTTGTGCCCAATCTACAGGAACATGTCCATGAACAATGTGCTGTTTGTGCACCTGGCTGGTTTTGCTCTCTCCCTGTATTGCCCAAGTCATTGTTAGAGGTGAGCTTCAACTTTTAGAGAAAGAAGAGTACCCAACATGCTCCAACCACAATCTCCCATGAAAAATCCCTTCTTTTCTGATCCCTAGTTCCTCACCTCCTCAGATAAGTAGACAAGATAAAGTGTCCAGATCTTATTGATGTCATCAGGGAAAACGAAAAGAAAATGAAGAAGGCAGGATCAGGATCACATCCACACTCTTTCCAGTCTTTTTATGATTAAAAGCTCAAACAGGGAGTTGACACCTACTGTTTCATACTGAAAGATTTCAGCATGTTGGACCCTGATTTAGGAGGTTGGAAATATTTAGGAGGACAGGTGAGTAAATAAGTAAATGGGGCAAGGTGGGGAGGAAGGAATAAGAATTTTCACCAGATGGCAACCCCACTGGCACCAAGGACACGGGTCTGGGAGACACAGAATCAAGGAATCACAGAATTAACTAGGTTGGAAAAGATCTTTGAGATCATTGAGTCTAACCTATAACAGCAGTAACTTGTAGGTATAGTAACAAATGGAGGGGCAAATAAAGAAAAAAAAAACCACAAAAAACCTCAACCACAAACCCACAGCTCTTTACCAGCAACAGCGAAATAAGTAAATAAGTAAATAAATAAATAGCACCTTTCCCTAGTCTTGTATCAAAAAACAGTACCAAGAAGAAAACCTCTCTGACTTAGGCTTGCTAGGACAGCAGGAAGAAGAATGGGTCAGCAACAGCCAAAGGGTTCAAGAGAAGAAGAAAAGCATACAAAATATATTAAGAGAACAAAAAATAAGGAGAAAAAGTAGACTCATTAATAAATGAGGAGGAAGATTAAATCAATGATGGCTCTAAAATAGGTAAACTACTGAAATGCTTTATAAAAATCTGTTAAACAAGAAAAATAAGGGCAGGTGAAATGGATAATTAAGTAGCAATAATGACTTTGTCAAAGCTATTGATGAAAAGCAGGTAAGAGAACAATTAAAACATCTGAATATATATACAGATCAGCAGGTGTGCATGCATTTTAGAGTGTTAAGGGGATTAGCTAATGAACTTACAGAAACACTAGCAATTACTTACAGAAAGTTACAGAGTGTGATGGGAAGGTACCAGAGAGCTGTGAGAAAAAAAGGAAATACTGAACTTCTGAAAGGTAAAAAGTAAAAAAAAAGACAAAAAAAATCTAAGCACTAAGCATTCAGTAGTCCAATTTCTGTTCCCAGTAAGGCAATGGCATGTATATTAAGTCAGAAATGAAACCATAAACACAATTAACATCAAGGTTTTCCACAGAATAAATCATCACAGAGAATCATTGATTCTTCACATTAAGTTACAAAAGTGGGCAACAATGTAAAGGAACAGTGCATCTGGACCCTCCTGAAATCCCACCTGAACTATGAATTAACTTTGATGTGAATGTTACCATTGCCATAAACCAAGAGTGAACTGAAGGTCCATAAAATAATGAAAATAATAAGTGGAGGTTTTCAGTTACTTACTGTTTAGTGGAGGACTACCTACAGTGATGCTATACAGGGGTAGGAGCTAGGTCTAGTTTTTTTTAAGATTTTTGATGGTGATGTGGCAAAGGGTGGATAAGGACAAGGTGGTGAGTAGCACAATGGGTTTCTACATGGTATGCACTAAAGCAAAGATGCTAAGTGATAACAGTAAATAAAAAAGTAACAATGAATCTTGTAAATGACAGCCTGTGTACGTAGGTGAGTCAAAATAAAACAGTTAAACTCCATACAACTGTTCAGATCAGTAGCTACTGCATCCAGCCAGGATGCAGAATGTGTCCAAATCATAAAAAGTTTTATTCAGGGAAGTTATTTCAAAAGTAAAAATGAAAACGCTTCACTCTGAAGATGTTAAATCATTATGCTTTCTTATGGAAACGAGAGATGAAGCCAATGGCATTTGGTTTTCCCAAGAGTCCCTCTGACAAGTTTCAGCAACAATTTCCTTTTCTACAGCACTGTTGAGGCTGCATCAAAAGAGCTGCGTACAGTTTGGGACATGTCAATATCAGAATGCTGTCAAGAAATTGGAGACAGTCCAGAGAAGAGTAATCCAAATGATTAAGAGTCTCAGGGGATTCATTTATAAAGAAGATTAGGTGAATTATATTTTGATTAGGAGTGCATTTTAATGGTGTATAAGTAACAGAAAGACATAAACACCAAGCAGGGAACAGGGTGATTTAGGATAGCCCCAGAGATTTTGAAGGGATGAAGATCAAAAGAGAACTTAGGATATTGAGAAACGTTTCTTAGCTCTGGGGGATTGCATTATTGCATATTTCCCCCTTTTTGATTTCAGAATGGGCTTCAGAAGACAAGGAGAATGTTCTCACTTCTGGAGTTGTCATGTAGAACAGAATAAAATACTTCTCCATCTGCAAGGAAGCATCTCGCATTGTGATCTAGTGAGTCTCTGCACCTTTAATGCCTCCTATCTCAGTAGAGAGGTGGGAGAGCACCGTTCCCAGGGAGCCAGCCCCACGTGGTTTCCACTCCCCAAAACACTCGTCTGGCAGTGTTACCTTAACCCCAGCTAATGAGTAGATCAGTCAGTAAGGGAACTCCCAGGGGTGACTGAATGGGTGAGGAGCTACATTAGCTGATCACGCCTGTTGTTTATTTCTCTATAAAAATAAAAGGCAGTCTGCTGCTGTTGTGTACATCTGCTGTCAGTGCTTGGCTATGATGATAAAGACAGAATCAAAAGATAGCAAGGTATGAAAGGACACATGCAGGAAGCTGGACCGCTGCTTAATGAAGACACTGTAATAAATGACCTTTCTCAAATTAGTGTTTTGAGGAAATGCTTGTTTATTTTCTTCTAAGATGCTCCAGGAGCTTAAACAAGCATATGAATTCAGAACTGAAAGTATTCATGGGCTGAAGAAATCTCATTCTTAGCGAAACTCTTCAGTTTCTATGGGAGAAATAAGAATGTTTCCATTGATCTGGGATCTAATAATTTCTTCCATTATGTGTCCTACTCTAACTGGTTCTGAGGTGCTGAAGTGTTTCTGTAATTTGCATAATCTAAACACCTACTTAGGTTAAAAGGCTGATGGTTGTCATGTTAGTTTAAACTGACATTAATCTCAGAAAACTGGACTGTGAAGTGTAATCTTAGATTTCTAGTGAGAACCATGTTCTTGGAGTTAACATATATTTTTATCACCTATACTGGTAGCTGTGCAGTCACATCTTTTTTGAGTCAAAAATACACATTACAATCAAATATGGGGATATTTCCTGGTACAGATTGTCTCAAATATTTCCTTTGGTTTCATATTGGCCTAATTCTTATATATTACCAGATGTATGTTGAAATGCTGCCTTAACATTAGTGTGCCTTAATGACTGCTTCATGTAGGAGGGAAGGCTACAGGGTGTCTCTTTCTTGGTGCATCTTCAGAAACGCACAGCCCAGTCCAGCTGAGATGATCCCTACACTTTGGGCAAGATTATCCTGCCCACTATTTGGTCCTGTGTCACTGTGGGCAACTGAAATGGGATGGGAGGAGATGCCTTGCTTTGGATACAGAGCAGCTGTCGGCATCACTGCTGACTGCGAGCGCAGGTGGCTGCTTTCTAAATTTGGTGCTAGGAATGGTATGAAAGTCCTTTTTGTTGTTGTTGCTGTCCCTTCTGTGTCTCATTGTTCTTTAAAAGGTTTCCTCTGCCTTACCTGTTATTTTCTAATGTATGTAGATCACAGTTTCACTCAGGGAGAGAATTGACATTTTGCATTAGACTCTTAGGCCTGCTTTGTTAATTTTAATTATTGTTCATTTACAAGTGCTGAATACTGTGGACTTTGTAATGGATGCGTGGTGGTCCTTGTGATGCATCCAGTTTGCAGGTGTCAGGTGCCAGGCAGCAGAAGATGGAAGAAAACAATGTATGTGCAGATAGCTTCAGTCAGTGGTTACACCCTGAGATGGAAAAGGATCAGCCAAAAGTTTAGCCTGTGTTTGGACTCTGAGCAGCATGCAGTACATGGGTATATTGTGGCAGGTCTTCTTCTTGCTACAGTGTCAGTGTCAGGCTCCCGCTTGCGAATGCTTCCTGCCACTGCTGTTCAAAAATGCATCCAGTCCCAAAGAAACTCTCCTCAGAAAAGATGTCTGAATACAGAACTATAGCATTATAAAAAGGATGTATATTCCAATTTAAAATATGCACAGATCATTCACCGAGGTAGCAACGATTCTTTTTCCCTTCCCCCAAGATAAGAGTGTAAATCACATCTTCTCAACAAGGCAGGTAGTGAGGATGACAAAATTCTTACATTCCTAAAGTGTTATTGGAGAAAAAAATGTCACCTCCATGCATAATTGCATAACTTTACTACCTGTCATTTTCTATCAATCAAAAAAATGTTATACTTGAATTTGAGGACAAACATGTCTAATAAGATTTTAGATTGACAGCTGAATGGCTGTATTCAACCTTATTTTAACTTTATTTTTTTGTTGTTGTTCACTGAATCAACATAGAGAGGATTATACCAAACTTAAGGGAAACAAATGCTTAGATATATTAATCCCTCATGCACACTTTCCCTCACAAAAAAAAAAAAATTCTTTCTCTGTAGGTGTTGTTAGTCAGCTCCCTTCAGTCTCACCGGTGCTGCAGCAGGAGACTAATGTTTCTTCTGTTGTATTTCCAGTGCAGCATTGCAGATTTCGTTTCAATTATCACAGAAATGTGTTTGATCACATGTAATCAGCTCCAGTGCCCTTAGCACAGCAGAGGCTCCTCCCATGGCACCCCACATGTTCCCAAACCCTTCTCCTGGTTCAGGGCTCTGGCTTGATCATCCTTCAAGTGAAATGTCTGGTTTCCCACAACAGCCCATGCCCTGCACCCCAGCATTTACCTTCCCTGGGCCCTGTTCTTCAGGGTGTGCAGGGTGTCTTCACTTCTGCACATTGGGGATTTATTCTCCCTCATCAGTAGTGAGTAGAGGCTCTCACCTGCTCTTCAGTTTTTCCTGTGTTAAACAGCACTCTTTCCTGTCTCTACATACTCTGTACTGTGTCCTTCTACCCCTGCACCTTTCTTGACTGCACCCTGAAAATCCCAGGGAACATTTTTTCACCACTTGTTTTCCTCCTTGATACTACTTGTGCTCTACCTTGATATCCTCTCCATATTTATTTTTGACTTTTCCAAGAGTTCTTATCCTTGAATAGGTTACCAAGAACTTGTTTCTCAATTTCAGGCCTTTTCCTTCTTTGTGCTCATTTTCAGTCAGCTCTGATTGGATCTAACTCAACCTGTAACGCATTAAGAATGCTGAATTCTGCTGAATTCTTTCTAAGCCATCACAAGTGCTCCAGAACAGGCTTTAAAATGACAAAGAAGCTACCAGGACTTCTTTAACACAGACACACAAGGAGGCAAAGGTAATCATCTAATCTTGGCCACCTTTTGCATTTTGTTTCCGTTCTGTATGTGGAAATACAACTTCATTTTTCTAAGGTACATCTGGTAAGGAATAAAGTTAAAGAAAATATAGGGAAGACCGGTTGTTTTTGGAGAAAAAATGTCTTGCTAAAACTTCACAGAAAGAACACGATTATTTCCCATCAGAGGATATCAAAGCATTCCCAGGTTCAAGCTTATATTCCTCCAGCTCTGCAGGGAGGCCATGATCACCTTCCCATACTTGTACTGCAAAGCAGCTATGGCCTGAAAGTCACTTGTTTCCATGAACAACTGAGTGAGCAATGATTAGGTTCAGGTGAGAAGCGGGACTCCACCCTTCTCCCAGTTGCCCAGTGTGCTGTAAAGGACCAGACACTCCAGGGAAAGGCACTGCAGACTTTACATGGTTGATCCACTTTGTTTCTCCATTGCAGAAAGAAGCAAAGACCAGATAGGAATTTTGTGCCTAGATTACAATAAGTGTTGTGAAAGTAGGAGGGTTAGAGATTCCCAAAGCTGACCTTCATTTATCTAATTGCAGAACTGCAGAAATATTGATGCTGAGGCAGCCTGGGCTTGGATGCGAGCAACAAAGGCAAGGTACAAGCTCTTATCCCATGCTCTGCTGTGTGCTCACTGCAAGTAGACACAAACTGGCTTTTCCTCTACACATGAAAATCATATCCTTGATTGTAGTGGAGATCCTAGCAATTCCTGGTCTCTTTCTGAAGCAACACAGTGTAGGCTGTATGTTGTTCATGGCTTGTGGCAAAGTCGTAAAAGAGCGTCCAGAGACTGCTCTTGGTGAAGTGTCAATACTGGAGCAGTATTTGTCTTCCAAATTCTTTAATGTAACCATTCTGAGTTCCTGAAATTGTTTGGACTAACTTAATGACAAATGAGCAAGTATTTAAAAGAGCCTTCATATCTGCAAGAATAACCAAGGAGCCAGATGTCAAACTGCTATCAGCCAAAGTCACAATTAAGTGCAAAACAGAGTTTCTATAGCAGGCACAATTAATTCCAGGCACAAAACTATGAATGCAAACCAGCGGTCATTAAAAAAAGAAGATTGAGGCGAGACATTCTGTGCATTCATGCTATTATTTAAATTAACAACAAATAGTAATCTTTTTTGCTTTGCAGGATCTTTCACATTCGATCCTTAGAATCCTTTACAAACCGCAGTGGCCCTGTGTCATAATATTCAGTGAAAGGGAAAATGCTAAGACTCATGGGAAAGTTTAAAATCAAATTAACTTGTTTAGCCTTGATATCACACATTCTGTTCAAGCCAGATCTTTTCGCAGTGAGGAGAACAGCCTTCTGACAGAATTAGAAGAGGGTATTTATTTTACTGTTTCTTCTCTACTAATGATATTAATATTTCCAAAATTTTACGATTTGAATTCAAGGTACTGCCATAAAAGTGATCCATGGAGTGTAGGTTTTCTAGGGTCCCTTTGCTAATGCAGCAGGTTTACAATGGTGCTGAGGAAGGTCTGCAGGACCACATTTTCCTGAAGGAGCTGTGTCCTGGCTGGGCCCTCCAGTATGCCTTTCCAAAAGCAATTTCCCGTGTCCCCTGCAAACGGTGACCAGAAATTGTCTTTCTCAAAGGCAAAATGTTAAAAGGTCTGTGCACACAAGAAACAGAGGGTCTTTGTACAGCCAGAGATGGAGGGATGGAAGAGGCTTTGCTTTTTTTTTGGTGACTTATAAAAACATTTCACCAGCCATTGCTCCACCTCTTCATGGAAAATATTAGACTATGGGATCATGCTGGCCAGATTTCTCTCCCTGTCAGGCTTCAGGATCAGAAGCACAGTGGCAGAAGCCCAAGAAATGCTCACAGCAGAGCATACCTGCCTTCTTCTGGTCTCTCTACAGTCCGTCCTCTCACATCATGAATATCCTGCCAGGGGGATGGGGAAAAGGTAGATGGGGAGGGTGAGGGAGCAGAATATGCTGGAGATCAAACAAAGTGCAAGAGGAAGCAGGGAGCTCTTGCCCGCTACATGACAGACAGATGCAGGCAAGTGAGCCGCTTCACCCACTGACAGCAACCTGGCTGCATCCTCTGCCTGCACCCAGCACACTTCCTCTGCGAAGCACAGCGAATTATGGCTGTGCATTTCATCCCCATCCACGTTTTCTGTAGTCTGAGACATGCCAGCTCTCTGCCAGTGCGAACCAGAGCCAGTGCACTCTGGGTTGTGAGCTGCGCTGTGGGCTGGAGAACCATGACTGCTTCAGGCAGGTGAACCCCTGAGGTGCTCCAACAGCATCACCCAAGCTGCTGCTCAGCTTTATGCCTGCATTCAATGACCAGTTTTTTCCCATCTTCAATCCATTTCATTGTGATGCTTGGGTAGGAAAGGTTTCTCAGGGTCCCGCTTCTCTATGGACATCTGCCCTTAATGGGATGGTTTTCAAAAAATCTTAATTTAAAAAAAATCATACACATGCAATGTTTCTTATTTTCTTATTTTGTCCATTACATCATCAGCCCCATCTGTTTTAGTGTTTCATGGGGTTGCACTGGAATTGATATTGTGGAGCAGAAACTGATGACCCCCGTTTTTGCTAGTGAATCAACAGAAGGAAAAAGTGAGATGAAAGAGCCTTTTCTTTGTGTAGGACTGCTGCAAATTTTAGGCATGAGTTTGTGCTGAAACCATTCAGCTCCTGTTGAACATTGGTGCGGTGAAGGATGAATACAACTGAAACCTTATGACTCTTAATATCAAAATGTTTTAGATACTGCTTTTAGGACCACACCTGAAACAAGGTCTTGCTATAGCCCAATGTCATTACACTGCATTTCTTTCATAATAAGACGCAAAAATTTCTTTGCCAAGTTATAAGGAGTAGTTTACATAATGCCAGAATGCAACAAGGGTAGGCTTTCAAAATAAAAATGAATAATAAGATCAGCATTTATTGTTTTTTTCCCTTCTACATCGCCACTGAAAATTCTCATTGGTGTGGCTTTATATGAATAGTTCTCCAGAAGTAAATTATGAGCAAAATTCAAAGCCATCATAAATTAAATGTGGTTTTTTCCTGCTTTGGTGTACAAGACTTTCCATTAAGCTAGCCCCATATAATATACCTTGGATGTGTTCAAGAAAGCCCTGTAAATTATAGTAAGTATTTAAAATGGTAAGTAGACATTGAAAAAGGCCACATTAGGATTAATGAATGAAAGGGTTGATACTGAAAATGCACTTGTAAATAAATAACATGAAAAGTAAAGATGACACACTGTTAGGTTAGAGTTACAAGTGGGAGTATGATGATAAATCACACGACTGTTTGTCAGAGCTTCACATGTGGGTGCATGTATTCCTTAGTCCCTTTCTTCCCTTCCCCCTCGAGCAAAACGTCTCCCTTTCCCTGCCCTACTCCCCGTGTCTCCAGGAGAGTGATGGAACTTGTCTGCTTTCAGCATCGACTTTTGGTGCTGGAGGTGTGCTGGGCTGCCAAGTTCTCCACCTGTTAGGAGCACGGTATGCCTGTCGTGGCTTTGGCTGGGCAAGGGCAGTGCTTCAAGCCTGCTCCATTTATTCTGGTAATAGAGAATGCTTCTGATAGTGGGTGTATGCCAGGTTGCAGCTGAGCCTGGATTCACTGTTGCAGTCCACAGGTGTGTCAGGAACTTGGTTGTTTCACCCTCCTTGGCAACAAGCCATCTTGGGACAGGATCTGGTAGTGAGAGGCGAGAAGGGGAAAGCTAAGGATCATCTGGAATGTGGTGCAGGGGATGCAAGGCTTGCAGCATGTGGAGAAGAAAGCATCTTCCTCTCTCCCACCCCTCCACTAGTCCTGGTCTTAATTTGTTGCTAGATGTGACAGAGGGCAGCTGGGATTGTAGAAGCAGTGTCATGATCATGGTCTGAGATTTAGTCACAGTGGAAAGTTTAACTGAAGCTCTCTGTCTTGGGCTGAACAAATTCTCAGAAAATGCACCAAAACCCCAAAACCCAGAGAGGAAAAGCTTTCCTCTCAGGCAAGATTTTTCCGTGTTTTCATTACACCAGTCATAAAGGCCATATATACTCATACAGATATTGGTGTCATCACATCTTGTATCTCATATCATGTCATCATCTGTGGGAGCAGTTCTGTGCAGTCTGTTCTGGCTTAAAGCTGAAATAGTTCACAGACTGAGATCCAAAAGCATGGAGCAGAAATGAAAGGGGTGGGGGGATAGGATCCACATGCTGAGCGACCAGGAAACGTTTTTCAGTACTTGCAGATCACCTGGGCAAAGGGAAGCATCTGCCTGATGACATTAGCATTTCCATGTCTGAGGTAAGTCTGTCTTTTGTAGCTGGGATTGGAAAGTCCATGGTAAGGTTACTTTTGCTTAGAAATGATACGAAGTAGCTGCATGCAATCAAATTCTGCCTCCTAATGACATGGGGTAAGTCCAAAATTTGATGGCCTTAATGGAGCTACTCTGGATGCAGAATGGTGCAAGACAGGATTTGGCTGTGGCATGTACAGTACATGAAGTGATGGGTGGGTACGTTTTTATAACCTGATTTTACTTCCCTCCATAGTATTCAATTTTATCCACATAGGCCCATTGAGAAAACAAGGTTCTGCTCTCAGTGAAGTGTTTATGGGCCCATACAGCCAAAGGAATACCTTTTATGTGCCTGTGGCACTTTGAATATCTTTGAATGGGAAGGAATCTTTGTGGGCAAGAATAAATCCACATACTTTTTGGTCTGCCATGCAAGGAAGGGCAGAGCGGCAGTCAGTGCCACCTAAATCTTTGCCAGACCCCAGGGAAGGATTTAAGTTCAGGTTCCCTATTTGAGTAAGCACTAGGAACAAATGGTAACATAAAGGTTAGTAGAAGATTATAAATAGGATAATAAATGGAGAAGGAAGGATTATACTACCACATTAGAAATCATTTGAAGGGAAGGTAGAAACTCTCATGCTTTGCAATAATTTTTGAGTGCCCAGATTGATGGCAATCTATCTGTGTTATTTATTATAGAGATATATGTTTTGAAATAATTTTTTAAAGAGCTTTTTTAAATTATTAGAGCTACAAATACAGTAGAGCACCAAAACTCTAATAGGCTGAAGTAGAATGTTAATAGTGTAGATATAAATATTTGCTGTGGATATGTGTCTGAGTATATCCAATCAGCTGAGAAAGGAAAAGAACATGTTTCTCATGTGGCCAGTATTATCTAAGTAATTTGGCATATATTTTTGAATAGTCCTGATTAACTGTTTTATGAAAAACACTCTGTCAGATAAACTCACATAATTGGTAAAGGCGAAGAAACCACAGTCCTTCCATAGAGTGACTGTGAGCAGAAAGAGGTAAATTAGCCCATCTGCTTTGAACTCTTCATTCAGCTCAATGCAGTTCATAAAACTGAGAAGTCAAATAGTACGTTGTAAAAGGAGGGCTTAGGAGTTGAGATGGTGGAGAGTAGTAACATTCTCTGCTCTTTATTGATCTCTATAACCAGAGTTTGCAAGTGCCTCTCAACCTTCAGTTCTGCACTCCATGGCATAGATACAGTAGCATTTAACCAGCAGATGCAAGAGGCAAATTATCAACATCTGCCCAATCTGAGTAGCATCACTCAGAGTTGGCCTGATTGAGCCACTTCCCATGTGAAAAAAAAGAAATAAATCCAGTTTTCAAGTAGACTAGTATTTTTTGCAACCATGCCACTGCAGCTGAGTTATGCAGATGTGATCTGTCATGTCCCAAGCCCCACATCATTTTACAAACGAGAATCTGAGGAGCTACGTGACTTCCCTGTGTTTGTAAGTCAAACCTGTGGTGAAGCAAGGAACATCTCCCCTGCTCCTGGATCTGCATCCTTCCTCTTTAGATACAGTAGTTAGAAACTTGAGGGTGCAGGCTCTCTGTGAGTTAGTACATGCTGTCTATCAAGGAAAATGCAACAGCAAAGGGTCCCATATGTTTTTCACAGACAAACTAATGAGAGGTTTGAACTGCAGCTTCACTGCCAATGTTCAGCCACACAAGGCTAATGTGGATGGTGACAACTGTGCTGTGATTGCAGCCCATCCTTCTGTTGCACAGTTATGTGTGTGGTGCACTTTCAAATGTGGGGTCAGTGATTGGCAAAGTTGGCATGGGGAGGGCAATCAACAGCAGCAAATGAGAATAGGCAGAATTGTGATAATGAGCAAAATGGTCATGGGATATCGTAGGAGGAGGATGCAAGCCATGATCATTATTCTGCCACTGCTCATGATCATGAACAGGAACAGGAAAGGACAAAAGAAGTGCCTATGTTGATGCCACTGGAAGTATAGGAAGATGTGGACAATAGAACTTCATGTTTACGCTGATAAACATATCACAATGTCCCTGCCTGGGAAGGGATTGGAGTAGCAGAAGCCAAATGAGAAGGCAAGCAAGGGCAGCAATAGGAGGGACTACCACTGCAGTAGAGAGAACATTGAAGATTTCCAAAGGACAATTTCCATTATGTAGACTTCCACACTCCTTTTGCCCTTAGTTTGGTTGAGAAATCCTACAAGGAAGGTTTCATTACTACTCGTCACATGTTTAGGCTGGGCATCCAGACTACTCACTGCTTTCAAAACACACCTGAAATGCAGGCAAGCCCTAGGGAACTTCTGGGTTACGTTCATGAGAAAGGAGGAAAGGAGTCTGATGAGCAGCCTTGGCTCTTGAGTCTTAGGGCATGGGTGCCTCATGGTGGGGAGGACAGCCACTTTCTGCTGCCTCTTTGCCTGAAATATTTTGGCAGGTGAAACTTGGAACCTTGGTTATGCTGGTAACACTTCAGTCGTATCGTAAGTCACTAAGCAATCTTCATAAAATAGAGCTCAGCTCTGTATCTGTGCTTTAGGAAAGTATCATTATATGTTAAGGGCTCGGTTTTTTATTTTTTTGAACCTGAGAGCTTTTTACCTGTTTCTGCTGCTCTCAGATTTCAGCCTATGAGATTAGTTTAGCAATGAAATTACTAGCATCATGCTAATTTTAGCATTGTTCATGCACTGCAAAGAGACTTGCTACACAAGAAAAAACAACACACCACATTTGAGCAATATTTGTGCAATATGTCAGACATGTAGCAATATTCTCTGTGATTATCACCCCATACAATTTTCAAAGCAGTGATGAATTGTGACAGATCCTCCTCTGAAATAACCCATCATAGTTTATGAAATTGGCGGAAGTATATCAGCTTACATCAGCTGAAGATCTGGGCTGCATTTCCAGCTTTCTGCTAATACATTTTTATGACGGAAGTGAGTACCTGAGATGAACTGCGAGTTAACCTCTCTAGGTGCACTTTATATTCTTCTTGTGAGAAACACTAGATATGTTTCAAACTCACTTAAACAAAGATTCAGCCACTGAGTATTGAAAATGAATAACATCTCTGGCAAAGTCTGGCATAAATATGGTCCAAATTTCCCCCATGTGTGGCAAGGATTAGGGAATCCAGGGGAAGCTACTGATCCTGAGCTGTCAAGCAAAGAAAATTTTAGAAATTATGAAAACAGAAAGCAGACTGTACTTGCTACTTCTTTCTCAATATAAGCAACTTGGTTTTACCTAAACCACATCTCCAATATGTGCACAGGCATTTTTAATAGATATTTATAATATCAGTGAAATTGTAGTATCTATTAGTAACATGGTATATGTAGTAACATGGTATCTATTACAATACCATCAGTGTAGTTTTAAGCTTTACCATGAAAGAAAACCCTTTTCTGTGTGCGAATAGTGGAGCTTGGGGATTAGCAAAGTGTGACTTAGTGTAGTTCTGCTGACTGGCTAAAAAGATACATATCCCTTTTTCTTGTCATTTAGAGGTGAAGATGAGTTAATTCAGAAAAGGCCAAGTTACTGACACTTTTAATAATAAAGCAACTCTTCAGAATGGTGGTGTGAGGTGAACGATTTGTAATGGCCAGTCTAACAATGTGAAAGAGACATATCATGAGTTTCTTCCTCTATTAACCTGTTCAGTAGTTACCATCCTTTAGGAGCTTTCCCAGTAATTCCTTTTTATTTATATTTGTGTCTCTTTTTTTTGCTAATCCATCAAAAATGCTTTATTTATTTATTTAAAAAGACCACACAAAGAACTGATCTACCTTACACAAGTGTCTGGTGGGAAATAGTCATGTAAATTTTGATTCACTGAATGCAGGAAAGAGGGAGGCCACCACGTAAGAAATGGATGACAGCATCTGAAAGTGGTTCCAGCATTTTAAAAGCAATTATGGGGGGTAGATTTATGCACAAAACCTGCTCTGTACATTAACTAAATTTGTGGGTTTAATCACTGGAAGGAGAAAACCAGCTATGAAATACTGAAAGTAACAGGTCATTGTAGATATTCCCTTGAGGACATAATTTGTGTCGGTGTGTGTAGACAGGACTATGCATATGTGTTGCAGAAGTGACAAAGGAAAAGTCAGTGAACATCCTCCAAAAGCAAATAGAGGATAATGCTGGGATATATGGTTTCCTGAATAAAGAAAATAAAGCTGTGACTATGTGAAGATTTCTTAGTATGGGAATGGCAAAGGAGTAATGCATTCTTCACTCCAATGGAAATTAATGGAGCATGCATTCCTCATTCTCAGTCTATTTGAGGCTGCAACAGGGGATATCACATCTGGCAAAACTACTTTGAGTCATGTTATACCACTTATAACATCATCTGGACCTTAGGAAACAGCTTTCTGAAAATAAGGAATGCTGTACAGTACCTGACATTAGCCCTGTTGAAAGGTACTGATAAGTTGCAGAGGCCTAAGAAATTAAGGGCCACATTTGCATGGAATTTCCCTGCACTTTATTACAGTCAGTTCCCTGGTTTTGTAATTTTAACTGCCCTTTTCCCTCAAGTGCCTTCCCCAGGGTGAGTAGGGGGTGCTCATTTGTGAAAGGGAACCAAATCAGTCAGAAAGGAGAGCATCTGGGACAACAACAACAGAGGAACACTGCGTACCCAGAAACATTACAAAATCTGGTATAAATTGAGAACATTCATTATTAATAGAAATACTATTTTCAAACTATGTCTCACTTTCATCTCTGAGGGTTTCACATGCTATAGTCCTGATCCTGTGTTTGTATTCCTAACTCCTACAGTTAGCTTGATCAGATTTGATAGAATTGGTGGTGTGAAGAGGATGCACGCTTTATACAGCTTTGTGAAATTTGGCTATAGACATAAACAGCTTCATAAAAGCTTCACTGCTGCTGTGATGGAAGCCACTGTCCTCTGGAATTTTCCATATATTCTGTAACTACCTTGCAGAAGGGGGATGGCAGTGCATAATGTTTTGGGTTTTTTTTCCAAAAGCACCTTAAGACTCGGGCAGCAAGCACAGAGCAGAACAGAGCCCCGGTCTGGTGGTACCTGTGAGTGAGAGGGGCTCACACACACACAGCACTCATTGCATATGAACGGTTCACATTTGCCCCCTGAGGTTCACATTCACCCCCTCATTCCTGCACTAGAAGAAGTGTGAAATGGCCACACTGTGATGTCCAGGAATGCCTGAAATAAATGAAGAGAGACCCATATTCCAGGAAGGGTCAGAGCTGTCTGGTGTTCATACTCTGAGCTGATGGGAGACTTGGAAATGCCAAAGGGAGCAGGAAAGTCTTAATGTCTTAAAATCTCCTACTGGAACACATTAGCGATGGATAGATTTAGTGGTTGTCTTTGAACCAGAATGTGATTCTGTTCCAAAATACCAGATCTGTGCATCCTATGGATGGTGACCCTTAAAACCAACACCTCCACCCAAACATGAGTGCCACTTGGCATCATCCGTCAGCTGGTATCAGCCAGCTTAATCATCCCAGAGAGGTGATCATAGACCACTGCAGAAATTCTTGTATTTTGGGGGGAGGAGGAGGGTGGGGCACAGGTGAGTGTGTAGAAAAGAGTAAAAGAGTTATCAAGTGCTTTGTTCAGAGGTCAATAAATAAGTGGCTGTGATAGACAGTTACACACAGTAGCATGAGGTTTACCATGTAAAATAAGCTTAGACCCTTATTAAAAATGTACAGGGATGCTCATTTTTGCTATAGGATTTTAACATTTAGACGTTTATAATAATTTCCTTTTTTTAACATTTACTTGTTTCCAACATCGGTTATAGAAAGTCCCCAGTCTTCTGTCCTGCACCCAGGATTATAAAAATATTTAAAGTCACAGAACAGATATATGGCTAGGCAGACACATATTTTGATTTATGTTATACTATGGTTGAGGCACACGTTTGAAGGCAAGGTTTTTGGCTGACAACAGCATCACAATAGCAGTCTTCCAGCCATATATTTTAGTGATGACCCCTGAAAATTATCAGAGTTTAATACAAGGCTATAATATAGGGTTTCTGGAAACTCTACATAAGCAATAGACAACATAAAAAGTCATACGACTATTTATGTGCCATCAAATCACATTAGGGGGGATTTGACCACATAAATAGTAAAATGACTTTTTGGGAATATGGAAATTAAAGAAAAATGTTTCAAATAGAAACCATAATTTACAGAAAAATCGCAAATATGCAACCATGTTACAAAAGTAGGAAAGCAAGAGGCAAAAAGAGAGAGGAAGACTTCTTGGAATCTTTTCCATATACTGCAAGATTTTTTTTTTAACACACACAATCAAAGATGCATTCTGTCATGTCATATCATTATTACCTATATTTTTTTGTATTATATTGTGAGTTATGTGGGAGTTGACTGATATCTATGTTGTCAGCTGTTTGCCAGCTGTTTGCTCCTGGGATGAGCGGGGTGAATGTTAGCTTCTCAGAACCATCAAAATAAACAGCATCATTTCTCTTTGTTCTTTCTCTGCTGCAAAAAATGCTCTGTGGATAGAAAAACTCCCCAGCCCCAAAAGCTCACCCTCTTTTCTTGACTCACTTCTGGTACACATTAGTATTTATCTGGTTCTCATTGTTTGGTGATGCTAATAAAATCTGCAGAGTATGTAAGAATCATAATTGTGGCAGCTACAGAATATCAAGAGTGTAGTAAGTGCTGTAAAGACAAGTGTGAAATTAAGAGGCTATTCCAAATAAAACTCTGTTACCCAAAGAATGCAGCTAAAGTCTACGGAATTTTTGACACTGATGACATTGTGAAGTGGGTTGGCCTTGGGCCACGTAAATCTGGTGGAAGATGAGCTGTGGCATTGCCTCAGGTTATCTCTGTGGAACAGCATGGCACTGTGCAGCTGCAGGCCCAGCCCATGGTGGGATCATCCAGGTAACCCTTCACTCCTTCTCCATGGGAAGGCCACAGAGTTGACTCAAGTTTGCCTCTGTTCTCTGGAATGCACAAACCAAACATATTCAGAAGCAGAATAAAACATTACAAATGCTGGCAATTATTACCCTAGGTTTTTAGGATGTGAGAGTGAAGAAGGAGTTATAATCCCTGTGATCGGGTTGCTTTGGTGAACGAATTTCTCTCCTATGATCCCGATTTGGTCAGTAGTTAACACATGCCCAGCTTCAAACATTTAAGCAGTGCTACAGACTTAAAAGTGCATTTACCTTATAGTATGTGAATATAACTATTTTCTTGCCTAAACTTTACCATGTGCCTAAGTGCTTTGCTGGGGAGATGGTCAATATTCTTAGATTACTCTTAAGAAAAAGGAAAGATTTTTATTTTGAGGTAGTAATAAATACTAAATTCTTGGAAGATTAAAGGATTGAGGAGACTTTACATGTCACTGTTGTGCATGCACAGCTCCCTTTGAAGTCAATAGGACTTGTGTGTGCCAAAGGGCAGAGATATAGGGTGGCAGAATTTCATAATATTGTGGCTTAGGAGCCAAAAACACCAGGGGATATCTAGAATGAATACATGAACTTTTTAAATGCTTGAATGCTTTGAAATGCTCCTTCTTTCTTTTTTTTTTTCCTTGTGTTGTTGTGTGCATGGGGTTTTTTGTTTTGTTTTTGATTGTTTTGGGTTTTGATTATTCAGGGGTTTTTTTGGGAAAACAACTTGAAACACTCCTTTTTACCTAGAATATAACAGTTAAACATCCACTTAAAGGAAAATTTGTCTTTCGGGGAGCTTCCCTGATAGTAAAATAGAAGAGCAGAGGTTATTTAGAAAAGCTGAGGAAAACCTTCAGCATATACAAAAGACACAAGAGGCAGTCTAGAGGCAGGAGGAGATGTTGCTGGAAACAGGAAGGTGAGCTCTTGAGCCTAAAAGAGAGATACCCAGAAAGCAGAATGATCGTAAGCCAAGGGAAGGTGTACAAACCATCCAGGAGAACTGTACGTCAGAATCTACCTCTGGGAAATCTGTTGAATCAGGGAGGCTGTGATTATTTTGCACCTTGGATTACTTGTGTGTGCTCAAGCAAGAAAACTATATAGCTATTTTCCTTGCTTGCCAAAACAAAACAATTAGATAGCGTTCTTACTGATGCTCTTAAACGAGATTATTTTTGTTCTACAAAACATTGCTCTTATTTATTGACTTTATTTTGGAAGCCTTCAAATGTTGGATTTCTCCCAGCATTAGGGGAAGGCTTAGAGCTCTTTATGAGTCTTTCTTTCCACATGAGCTACATCTAGGAAAGTGCTGAGCAAAGAACAAGGGTGCTTAGCATTCTGCTACACTGCCTAATATCATTAGAAAATTGCACCTTTCAAGAACTGGTATAGAGGCTGAACTGTTCCATTTCTGGTAACAATAGTATAATATTAATCACTTATTAACGGTCTTGGTCATTTGGCTTATTTCCTCATTTTCTACCGACCTTTTGAAAATCCTGTTTTGCCCTTGCTGGTCTCTTACTTATGAATGGCATCAGCAGCTGTATCTCGGTTTGAAAGGACGTGTGTGGAAAGGGAAAGGAAGAGGGATGACAGGCTCTAGCCAACATACTTTTGCAAACGACTACTAGCTTACCACATTGCACTCTTTTTTTTTTTTCCTGCTAATTACAGGAAGAATGATTTATTAATATTTGTGCAATGGTAACTTCTCAGCTCACCCACAGCCTTTTCTAATCCAGCCAATTATTTTTAGTATTACTTTTAAGCTCTGTTTTTAATTAATGGGGTGCAGAAGTTTAAAGCATATGGGGTTGCTTTTCTAAAGTCTGGGAAGAATCAGAGTTTAAAAACCCTGCAGATACACTTCGCAATATTGCACTTAAACTCTGTTTCTGAAAATACTACATATAAGTTGTCATATTTTCTTCAGCTTGACATAAAATTCTGTGACGTGTCACATCAAATAGCAACAATCATGAAATTTTTAGGGATGTGTCAGTTTTGAGATACATACTTTCTTGCTTTGATCCACCATGGTTCAATTGGAAGATAAAATAATCACTTCCATTTCTCACTACTTCTTTATAAAAACATATAATAAAATATATATATTTAAAAATTTTCAAAGTATTTGTTCTGAAGCCCTTTTAAACAGAAAATTCTTGTTGCTGCTAAAATCTGCTGCAAAACCATCGCTTGAGTTGCAGTCATGTTTTTTGCCTGCTCCACAGGAAAGCTTGAAAGCTGCCATCATTTTTGGGATACCCATGGTCCTAGCTGGGCATTCCCGTCTTCCTACATCTGGAGCATGATCCCAGCCCGGTTCAGTCAGGGCTGGTGTCAGATAGTCAGCGCTTTGTGATCCAGGTCTGTGTGCAAAGAGCTTCATCTCCCTTTTTAAGTGACCAAAGAGAAAACCTCCCGCGGTCACTCACCGCGCTCCCTTCAGCAACAGGTGGAGCGAGGAGCGTGCAAGCTTCGCTGGGGCTTCCCGAGGAAGCCACACAGCGCCAGCACCGCCTCTTCCCCCCGGTGAGCTGGGGTGAGTGAAGCAGCGAGCAGGCTCTGTCGCCCCGGGCTCCCCCCGTGCCGTCCCCCGCTCCCTCTCAGGGGCTCATTCGTCTCGGGCGCCCGTCACGGCCGTGGCGGGTGGCGGCCCGCGTCTGCCGGAGGGCGCGCAGGCCGCCAGCCCCGTGCGCGGGGCGATCCATCAGCAGGACGGCTACTGCTGGGAAGAATTCCTCCCCGGCGGGATGAACCTCCAGTGACTCTTCTCGGAGGCCGGGGACGTCCCCCTCCCGTGCGGGCAGGGCCATCGCTCAGCCCGGGGATGAACTCTCCCTCACCCCCTGACCCCCTCTTCAACTCCCACACATGCACCAAGGCGTGAACTGGGGCTCCGCGGGGCCCAGAGGCCTCCTAACCCACCTCTGCCGCATTGCCCCGGACACCGGGGGCTGGGGCATGGCTGAGCTCAGCCCCACAGCATCATCGCTGGCTTCTCTCACATTCTGCGCCGAGCTGAACAAGGCTTGGCTGCTGAACCTTGGCAGCAGTTTTGTCCCATGCTGGAGGGTGCAGCCACCTCTTAACAATTTCGTCTTAATCTCCTCCTGGCCTGGACCCTCCAGACCCAGCTAGGGTCTCTCCCCTGCAAGACCCCACTGCCACTCTCAGATTGTCCCTGGATGCACAAACCAAAGGAAAACTCTGGAGTCACTCTGGGACTTTGACTGCTGTCAGATGGGGATGCCCCCTCTGTTTTGGAGGAGTGAACAGTAGCTTTTGCTTGATGTCTCTGGAAGCCCTCGCCAGGCTGGGGGCTTGTGCTGACATCTTGGAGTCGTGTGACAAAGGGTGCAGAAGGTGTCCGTTCTTGTTTCTCAGTCATCTGGTCTGACTATGTTGTGCTGGGGGAAACAGTAAGGAAATAGAAGCACAAGGACAGCAGCTGAACCTTTGTGCTTGCTTTTCTGTACTTTTTTTTTAAATTTTTTTTTTCCAAGGAAGCTTTCAGTGTGCTCGCCTGCTGGGTCCTCAGGGAATAATGTGCTCTGGAAATTTATTACACTGTCTCTAGGCAGAGCCTACCACTGCTATATCAGGGAATTACTTAACGAGTTACTCAGGTCCAGGTGGCTGTTTGAGAACTTATATCAAGAACTTACATCACCTGCTTTCCCTTATAGTTAAATTTAGGTCCCTTCTTTTGGCTCATTTCTCCTTTTATCAGAGCATAATTTAACCACTGGTCACTGAAGACAAAGAGAAGCCTAAATAAGCTTCAGAATATACCTGAGAAACTCTGCTAGGAAGAGCCAAGAAGCAATTTTTTCTTCTGAAAATCAGTGTCCTTTCACAGTGACTCTAGTAGCTTCTGCCCTCCATGTTAGATGAAGGAAGTAGCAGACAGAAGAGAAGGAAAAGATAGTATGACAAGAGATATCAGGAAGGCCAAGGGAAGGGTGAAGCCAAGGTATTTGCTCACATCAGAGAAGAAGAGACAAAACTTCGATTGCTTTACACTTAAACTCCTTGGCTGAGTTCTCTGCTGCATTCACAAACAGGGACAGGAGATATAGAGAGAGTGGCATGAGTGACAGCATCCTGTGTCCCAGACTAGCAAGATGGTCAGGTGCTCCAACACTGTCATTGCAGGCTGGCAGAGGTGGTTCGGGTCGGGAAAGGAGGATGTGAGAGACACAGTTCTTAAAACCACAATTTCCAATTCCAGTTGCTGATAGCAGAAAGTCTACAGAAAAGCAGCTTGTGAGTGCTTTAAGTTTGTATTGCAATTAAATGCATGTTTTAGTGCTTTGGATATTTTTGTAAAAGCACAATGGCAGATATAAAGTACATTTAAGTACATTTGGACTCTGACTGCTCAGGACTGCCTTTATGGGGACTGGTGGTAGGGGTATTGCTTTCCATCCTGTGTCATTATCCATAGAATTCAGCTAGTGATTACAGTGAAGCATTTTAAGGCAAACCAATGCCAGTGACGGCTGCAGTGCAAAGTCTGCCCTGTAAACTGCAGTGGTTTGGGAGCTGATTGACAAGCAGCTTAGACATCTGGACACCAGGAGCAGAGCAGACAGCTGGAGCTGCCAACCTTTTCAGCTTATCCTGAGGTAAGGCTGTCCCAGCTCATCAGTCAGCACCCTTACATTTCTTAGGCCTTCAGATTTTAAAGAGGCTATACTGACCCATAAAATCTAGTAAGATGAATGGGTATATTTTATGATTTTTTTTGCAGAATAATAATAACTCAGAGGTTTGAAATGTTTGAAAACTTCCTTTGCTCACACCTTTCTTTGCTTCACACCAGTGTGTAGAATGGAATGTTTCCTAGTAGTTTTGCCTTTTCCTTTCATTCTGGTGGAATCAAAAGTAATGAGTGCAGCAAGTACCTATAAGTCATTTAATTAATGCCACTGTTTTTGTTTTTGGTTTTTTTTTTTTCCAAGGAACCTGTAAGACAGCTAAGACTGTGTGGTGCTGTGGACCAATAGCCTCTCAGCTCAGAAAACCTGTTTCATATTTGGATATGAGATGTTCCTAACAGTGCACTGGATTTGCTTCTCTCCTTAAGAACCTTTGTGTCCATTGCTAAACTCTTTGCATAGTTCAGTGCAAACTGTATTGTCTTATCCACAGAAGGGAGGGAGACTTTAATGGGTGTATCTGGACAGCTTGAGATATAACGAAAGTCTTGCCAAAACCTCAATGTGTCAAAGAGTTTTGAAGACCTTCATAACCTGTTTCTGAAGTTTATCCCAGTCAGCAGCATAGGCAGTGTGAGAAACCCAAAAACACAAAGACCCTGTCATGACAGTCCTTGCATGGTGCACAGAGCAGGCCACACCCATTTGTGCCTGGGTAAAGAAGTTTCATCACTAAGCAAAATTCTTCCTCCTGAGCAGAAGTAAGTCCTTTAGGTGATCACCTGTTTCATTACAGAGGATTAAAAAAGAGGGAACAGAGAATAGACATACAGATCTAACTGCAGGCTTGACTTTAGAACTGGTGGATAAACTACACCTTTCTTTCTTAGCCATAAGGTAAAATTGGTGGCTATATACCATATCCATCATGCTAGCACTACTCTCTCTCTGATCAGCAATTTCTGTTTACTTGTCTGTGTACAGCAGTCTTCTGTGACTCTTGAGCCAACCTGAGACAACCATAACCTACGACATCTCCAGATGCCATACAGGTATAGATGCACATGTAATGATCTGACTTAGAGCCCATCATCAGAAATCTGCTTTGAAAGCTGTCTTCCATTTAGTCTGTTTAGTAATAAGAATCAATAAATGATTATTGGTGGTCCTGGCCCATGTCAGCGGTATCAGTCTCATTTTCATTTGCAAAGACACCTTCATGTGTCATGACCACAGCACTTCATCAGTGTGATGCTGAGATGCGAGATGTCTGCAGTAAAGTGGGCATCAATTCTAAGAATGTCTTGAGTGACATGGGACTGATCATCATCCTGGCATGAATAGCTACTGTCTCAGAAATGTATGAATAATATACCGTAAGCATTGGTCATTTGTCAATCTGGTGTCCTGGAAGAGACAGAACCTAAACCAGCTTACATTAATCTTTTGGAGACAGATCTGGAAAAAAATATCTATAATTGTGTTGAACAACACAGCTTGAGTCCCCTTCCATTTCTGCAGCCTCTTGGGAAGTTAGACTAAAACATGGGAAATACTTTGTATTAAAATTATTTTCGTGGAGTAAAAAATTGAACAATAATGCACAGGTTATGGTGCATCCATCACATTGATGAAATAACATTTGATACATTAAATAAATACATAAATACCTTCCTTTTTTCCTATGAATATCTTTTTCCATATGTAACTCTGAAGCTTCGTTATGATCTCGTACAACCAGTGCCTCCTTATTATCAAGTAAAGAAGCCGAGTGATAATGCCTTTTTCCTTCCTCAGCTACTATCAAAACAGTGCAGCAACCCCAGTCACAAACTCAAGAGTCTTTTGACAGCAGCAATTAAGCAACTTAATTAATGAGTGAATAAAAATGATAATATTTACTGAATGGGAGCATCCTGTTTTGCATTTTTATTCAAACTGTGCACCTGAAGAATACCACTGAGTATACTACCTCCTCCCCTTCTGCTTGCAAGCTCTCTTCATTTTTTTCCCCATGCTATTTTGACTTTGAAAGCACCCAAAAACTATTGTATGCCTAGACACAGGCGTGATGCTGAGGCACTAAATAACTCTTCCAGGCAGCTGAGGGGAGTATGCTGCTATCTTTGCTATGGTTTTGCTGACCCTTAAAACTTGGCTTATATTTAAGGGACAATTTTCATTGTGCATTTGTAAGCTTGAAATTTACATCAGAATAGGTGATTAATTACTGATAAATGGCTAATAAAGGATTAATGGATTTGGTAATTAACAAATTTTGGACTTACAGTGCTTTCCACCCTCTTTCTCATCATGTTTCACATGCATGCATACAGACTTCTGTTCCCCTATATTCTTTATTTGACTGTTAATCTCTTCAACCTTCATATATTACATGCATACACATAAATATATGTTTTAGTCTACATGAGTTTTCTCAATGAAATATATAACCCATCTCAACTGCAAGTAAAGCCCCATACATAATTATTTTGGAATGACAGACAGTGAATTCCTTAGCTATTATTTTTGACGACCCTGTCATGGATGCCAGGCATATATTGTGGTAAGAGCCTGAGAAACTTGGGAAAACCCACCTGGGGAGCAAACTCCTTTTTTCTTTATGGAAAGGTTCCCCAAGTGACAGGCCTGCAATCCTGGGTGAGCTTAATTAAAGTCAATAGAGAAAACTAAAGCATTCAAAATTGCTGCCTTTGGGGCTTCCCCACTCTTCTTTTTCTTCATTTGCTGACACTTTTAAGGGTAAGGTGCATTTTAAATTCCTTATTTGGGGCTTGGGGCTCAGTTCATCACATTCCCCTTCTGTTCTGTATCCCACATTAAATCTCCCTGACACTTCAAAGTGTTGTTTCCCATGATTTATGGCTAACTAATGCAGGTGCACTGGGCCTCCTGTGAGGTGCTGAATGTCCTCTTTGACATCAGTATTAATGAATGAAGTTTTGGCATACAAAGCCAGGTAAGGCCCATTACCTAAAAGTGCAGATAGGTAAACTGAGGCATCCAACAAGACAGCAGTGAAGCCAAAAGAAGAATTTAACCTTGTTGGCTCCCAGAGTTCTTCAGTATTTACTATGCATTTTGTAGTATGAATTGTGCTGAGAGTACACCCTTGGGATTTTCTAAAATGTGCCTAACCAGACTTTGTGACCCTAGTCCTACCTCATTTCTTCTTCTCTCCTGGCACAGTTGCACATCACAGGACAGAGACACACCGAAGCAGCAGAGCTGGTAGCACACATGGAAAAAAAAAAGGCCTTTGTGTAACAGGATCTTGACCATCTGCTGCACCTGCCGTTTCAATCCCTTGTCTGTTTTGAATCATACATTGTCAAATGTCACAATTGCTACCAGGCCTGAAGCTTGGATTAGTTCTTGAGCTTGTAATGCTTACTTTTGAAATGAATGGCAAAATGCCTACTGACTTCAGCACAAGCAGAGCTCAAGAACTGACAGCTACTATCACCTTCATTTGCACCCCACCCATACTGGCAGAATATATTGGAAGTGGTGTCAGCAACAGCAGTGGGACTGGGGCATTCATGACAAACTACCTTTGGGGTTTGCTTTTGGAATAAAATCCTCATTTGCCAGCCTCTGGTAATGAGGTGGCCGCATGACTTTAGAGTGAAGGCATTTTTATTAGGGCCTAATGGTAGATATTGTAAATGAGGTTTGTGAATTAGGAAAACACTTTGAACATTCAAGTGATCAAAATCCATGATGATAAAGGTGGGTGTCAGAAATTCCCCAGTTCCAGTTGTTGGTCCCATAGCACTTACATGATTCACTACATGTTAATCTAGGCTGTCTGTACATTTATTGTAGAGGTAACTGTATGGTGGGATGATAGTAATTATATATTCTGTCCTCCACAGCACTCAAATGTAAGAGGTGTGCTACGTCAAGGGCAGGAGAAATTCAAAGTCCAGTAAGTATACCTCAGTGGGGTTAAAAAGAGAGCTCCTTCTCTTGCTCATGGAGCTGGAAGGGGCTGAGGTGAGGAGATCCACTCAGATTTGTAGCAATAAGGGCTCTGTGTAAAATGCTGTCTGGGATCTCAGTTCAGATAAAAACCCTTCCCATTCTGTTGTGGGATATCTGAATCCAGCAGATCCAGTTCTCATCTGTTTGTATTTTAAACTGTGCCAGACCAAGTATCTCCTCCTTTCCCTGTTCCTCCTTTCCATGCTCCCTCAGCAAACAGCTCACTTCTTTACTTCCCTCCTGGAGGAAGGATATCAACGCTGAAAAGGTTAAGTGGGCTGCCTTATGAGTTGGGATGTTGTGAAATTTACACTCATTAGCTTCTCTGGGTGGCCATCAGGAATTTAATTAACATCCTTGACATGGGTTGTGATAACTGGTATCGTGGCTTCCAGATGCCCATTGCTGAGAGAGACAGAGATTGTACTTGTGAAGAGTGACAGCTTTCAGGAATGTGCAGAGGCTTTGTACTCTGTCTTGCAAGAAGAAAGACAGCTCTGGTTGCCACCTTCTTCCTGTGGGAAAAAAAGGGAGGAAAAAAAGGCAGCCTTTTTGCAGGTAGCCTTGCTCATGACAGTAACATCACGTCTGTTTCTGCCCTTGTCAACACATCTCACTGTCCACAATCACTCATCATCTCCAGACAGACAGCACTGGAGGAGATCATCAATTGCCAATGCAATTCAGCAGATACACTTCATAAATTTTAATTACATTCCCACTGAAAATGAATGGTCAGAAAATATAAAACATCTGCCATCCAGATCATTTACATTTTTCATACAATAAATCATTGGCAACATCCAAAACAATGGATTAAATCATGTGGAGTGTGATAGGTCAAGAAAGAAGAAACGGCACCCATCGTGTGATTACTGTTTGGACTAAAGCCATTACACGGTGTACAGTATCAAGGAAAATAAAAACATTAAAAAATAGTAACCATTTGGACTTGTCCTCATAAATAAAAGATTCCTGGTATCAGATAGACCCTTCTAATGGATCTGTTACTGTGTCTCTGGAAAAATGAGGGATTGTTTAAGTAAAAGAATATTTAGTTAATTAAGATGGAGGGAAATGAGCATTTATCAATTGAGTGTCTGGCCTATTTAGCTTGTAAATAGAATAAAGAAATGATGTCAGTGGAAAATAATCTGTTAATCAGGTTTAACTAATATCATGACTGTTAAAATAACTCAATCAACATTTTCTTCGATAGTGTGGTGTGAAATCCTAGTGTGAGATCATCAAACAATATGTTCAAATCATATATTTTACCTGACAAAGCATCGCAACACAGGTTTAACAAGCCAGGTATGGAACTCAGAGGGGACCTACTACATCCTTTCTCTCTCTGTTTCACAAGGGATGCAGCCTGGTGGTGCGGTGATGCTCAATGAGCCCTGCTCCAGGAGGTAAGAAGTCTGTGCTCAGCTCCTGTTCTCCTTCAAACTGCTGGAGAGACAGGTCAAGGCAGCAGGGTCATATTTCCCTCCACAGAGGGTTTAAGGCCAGAGCCACAAATGCAAAAAATTACTTTCTGTTCTAGGTACCACAGATTTCCTCAGATTTAGTGAGATTTGGGTGCCTCAGACCCTTGGAAGTTTTTACTCTGAATTGTAGGTGTTTTGTGCTGTTCAATATTATATGGGTTTTTTGTTTTGTTCTGTTTTGTTTTGTTATGTTTTTTTAATGTGCAATGATATTGTTATATCATCTCGTGTAGCATTTTCATCCAAATGATGCTTTCTTCAGCCATTCTCCTCACTACCTGTGCATATACCAAACCTGAGACATTGTCCTCTCCCCCTTGAACCATTCTTATTTTCTAAAAACTGAAAGTGGTTTTGGTTGGATCCACATCAAGGCTTGTTCTTTTGTTTGCCTTTTAAATAGTACCAATCCAAAGGCATGGACATCCATGGGAGCAGCAAACTGCAAACACACTCAATCATAAGTTGTTGGATACAGCACATCCTCATCCCTAAAGCAGGTGAGAGATTAGTGTGTTTGTTAACCTCAGTATCTTTCCTGTTGAATGAAATGGATGGAAATCAGGTATACACTGAGCAAATGTTTATTTTGACTGGAAGCCCTGTCACTTCGTGTATTTATGTGAAATAGAGAGATGTATGCTTAGCCTGAGGAGGTATCTGCACTCTTCAAAAAAAGGCCATTGATGAATGGCTGTAAAAGCTATACTTTTATCTGTTTTATGTTCTTCTAATGCTGCTAAATTGTTGTATATTAGGTTAAAAAATAGTTCATTCTGACGTTACATGATGAGCATGTCTCGCAATGGTATGTGCAATATAAGCCTCTTTCATTTGATGATTTACTGCTGTTAAAAGGAAATAAAAGTCCTTATAACATATGAGAGAACAATGTAGCTGAGAGATTTTTCAAGGTGTTCAGCTTGAGTTCCTTGAACTAGGAATAATGTTTTTTTGACTCGACGTATCTGTGTATTTTTAATTCAGTTACACAAATATCAGGGGGAAAGAGGTAGCAATTTTTTCACTCATAAAGATGTTTTACCTCATACTAAACTCCTTTACAACAACAGTAATTATTAAAAAATACCACAGAAGTGCTGCAGCACGTGTAATTAGTTACTGTTTATACAGTGACACATATTGCTCTACAGACAAATAAAAACAATGTGGCTTTTTCCTCTCTCACACTGGTGGTTTATGGGCTTTTCATTACAAGTTTGGCCAGCTGGTTTAGGTATGACAAGTAATTCTCCCCGAATCTATTCCTTTTGCCCTAAGCTCCACCCTGAAAGGATAAGTTTTTTAAAATCACAAAACATTTGTGCCATTTTTGTCTGCCCTTCCCATCTTGTGCCCCATCCCGCAACTCCCACGCATCCCCACACTTCTCTCATTTTCTAACCTGTTGTTTTCCTGGTTTTTTTCAGTCCTGTTGTTGCCATATTCATATCTGCTCAGTCCAAGTCTGGAAGCAAAACCAGCAAGCTGTAGTGCAAAGCTCCCGATACCTCTGCCCATCCTGGAAATAAAAGGTATTGGCAGACCAGTTTTCCCATTGTTTTCAATCTTTGGCCTCAATAGTGCTCATCTGTATATGGTAGGATATGGGATAGTCCAGTGCACCGTTTCCTTCCGGCTTTGCCCTCCACCAAATTATCCACTGCCCATTGCTTCCTCCTAGACTTTCACAGGAGTGCCTAGGGAAGCCAAATTATGCTCCTAATGTGCTGGCTGGTTCAGCATATAGAAGAGGATATACTCTACATATCTTAAAGGAAATAACAATTCTACTTCTGCTGTAGGGAGTGCTAGGGCCTGCATTACTTATAAATAATCCTCCTTATACTTCGGATTTATAGATTTCAGGGGGCCAGTTGAGGGCATATATTCCCAAGAACTCATTCAATCAGACAAAACCAAGACGTTTAGGAAGTTTGTCCAGTCCTTTAAGTGACTTCAGCACTTCTTTCTCAGTGTACCTCCATTGTGAAACATTTCCTGCAAAACTTACACAGGTTGAGGAGAAAATTCAAAAAGGTGTGTAGGCTCCTAACATGTCACTCCAGCAGAATGCAATTGCCTAAATTTATGTCATCCATCTGATTCCTTACACGCCTGAAGATCAGCTCAGGTAGGTACCTAGAAGTTTCTAACACAGCTCTGGTGCTGGTGACTTTCTCTGGATCAAGTGCATGCTGTTGACAGGGCCTCCAGATCACCCCCACCAGCTGAGCTTTGGTTTGTGTCCAGGATCAAGGTCAGAATGCACCAGCTGGCTTCCTCTTGGGTAAAATCCATCTGGAAAAAGCACTCTGGAAGCTCACTGAACACGCCCAAGGCACACATGGGTGTCTCAGCTTGATGGGACCAGGCTGCACTAGTCCAGAAAGAGTGCCCTGGAGGACGTGTGCCATGGCCATGCAGGGCTCGCTCCCAGCTCTTTCGCTGAACACATCTGCTCCTATTGGTCTGCATGACAAGTGCAGGCACAGCCACTGTAGCTGTGCAGCTCGTCCCAGAGCTGACTGCCTGTGCACATACGTGCGCGGGGCCGTGTCACCCGCACGCGCCTGCGTGCACATGTGTGTGCACGTGTAATTTATCATTTTTTTGTGTGTGACACACCAAAAATAATGTATGAGCTCCCTCTGCTGCTTTATACAAAGAAATTAATCAAGAAAATTGCTTGCAAAGCTGAGAGCATTTTATTCATATCTTGCTGATAATGCTGTATGCACAAGTAATACTAAAAATAAGTGTGTATTAGGCTTGCAAAGCACTGTCCTAACATTAAATAATTAAATAAACAAAAGAATCTGTGTTGGCTTTTTTGACTCATAAAATATTCCAAATATATCTCTTTTTTTCAAATGAAACATGTCAACATTTTAGGTAAGAGAGTGTTTTCTGACTTCCAAGGAAGTATCAGTAAAATCAGTGAAAGCTTTATTGAGAGGTAAGTTACATTAAATATAACTAGGTTTTTTTTCTCCTCTTAAAGGAAATAAATAATTTTGAAATGCTTAACAGTAATATATTGTTGAGTTAGAAGTTTGTGGATGCCTTTTGCTCTGTGTTAAACAAGCTTTATATAGTTACACAACGTGTCATGAGCTACTCTTGAAGTTTCTCTGAACTTCTAAGTCCCATACAAAAAAAAAAGATTACTTTAGTGATGAAAACAGACCCATGCAGAAGAATATTGTTCTAAAGACTTTAAAAAGCTCTAAAATATATTTTTGTCTTTTCTTTCTTTTCTCTTCTTCGTAATTCTTCTGGTTTTAAAATGATGCAAGAGCACTAACTGAAATACATTATTATTTTATGCATTGGAAGGGTAATTTTGATAAATTGACTTGCAAACAGGTTATTTCCTGAAGGGGTAAAATAAAAAGTGTAGTTCTATGAATATATTCAAAGAAAAAGTTAGATCTGGATGAAAATTTTTAGTCAATTTTTCATCCTGAAAAGTATAGGTCTAGTTAAACAAGAAAAAAAGGACGTATTTCTATCAATTCAAATAATCGGTTTGAATGACTTTTGAAAGATTTTTTTGACATTTTGAATTGCAGAATAATAGACTGAAGATACCCCTGGAGTCATCTGATCCCTGCCCAAATTAAAGTGTCTCAATATTGCTTAAGTGGATGCTTTTCTCTAAAAATGTACTTTAGTTTAAAAAAAAAGGAAAAGATATGCAAGAAAAGCTCCCAAAGTAGATGAACATTTTGAATCACACTAGGCACTAAGTGTGACACAAAGCAATGCTTGACTTTGCCTTAGAACTTAGTAAGAAATAAAAAAAAAATTAACTAAAAAATAAAAAATAAAAACAAATTTACTGTCAGAACTGTTCATGAATAATCATATTGTATGTGCAGGACTGCTTGATCTCAACTGACAGTGACAGACACTGAGAACCACATAGAAGAAATCTTTTGCTGGAATTGCACCAACCACGTAGGCTGATCCAAACACAGTGGAACTTCCTGAATATTACAGAATCACAGAATCATTAAGGTTGGAAAAGACCTCCAAGATCATCAAGTCCAGCCTTTGATTGATCACCACATTGCCAGCACTATGTGCCATGTCCAGTCATTTCTTAAACACTTCCAGGGGTGACGACTCCACCACCTCCCTGAGAAGTCTGTTCCAATGCTTAACAAGCATTTTCATGAAGAACTTCTTGATGTCCAGCCCGAATTTCTGGCACAGCTAGAGCCTATCTCTCATCCTGCCACTGGTTGCCTGGGAGAAGAGACTGACCCCCATCATGCTACAACCTCTAAGTCATCGTAGAGAGTGATAAGGTCCCCCTGAGCCTCCTTTTCTGCAAGTTAAACAACTCCAGCTCCCTCAGCTGTGCCTTATAGGACTTACTCTCTACTTTCTACTTACTCTCTACTTATAGGACTTACTCCCTCTGCCTTCACCAGAAAGGCAATGAAGCTAGTGAAGGGTACAGAGTAAGTCTTTTAAGGAGCAGTGGAAGGGAAGGAGCATGAATCTGCAAGAACTGTAAATTATAATAAACTTCAGTAGTTTCAAGTTTTCAGAAATTTTTCATTGCTTTGACTACTTCTGCCTTTTGACTTACAGGACTGATCATTTCCTTGGCTTTTGAATACTCGTCTGTCTAGGATTCTCACAACACATTTGTTTAACAATTATTTGCTGCATGCTGCCTGTATTGGTTGAGTGGGACTACCACCCGTTCCTTAACTTTCACTCCATATATGTCAACTGTTGTACCACAGACCTGTAACTGAAAGGCAATTTATTGCAGCCACTTTTAGCGTGGAGCTGTTTTCTCATTTGTCATAACTTTTTAAACATCTGTAACTTGTTTCACTATGTGTATACAAATTGATGCCAAACTAGACTAAGCATGTAGCTATCTGTGTTTTTTCCACCATTAACAACTTAGCAAGGATAAGAGGAATTTGATAGTCTCCTTTTTTGTCAGGGCTTGCTTTTGTGATACTATAAGAAAGCAATATTTCTATCTGATTGAGTACTGAGCTGTGATTTTGAGCTTTGCTAAATACCAGGTATAACAGAATCCTCCTCAATTGTTGTGTATGTAACTGGACCATGTTGCTCAGGACAGTAACTATTGGGTAGCTGCATTGAAAATGAGTGCACCTCTCACAAAAACTGAGCTTTAGCAAGCCATCCTTATTTGTCAACATTTGCCAGCCCTTTCTACCATGGCAATCTCTCAGTAAACACTTCTGATAAACAAATTTGGGTCTAATAAATATGCTACTCACCGATGGAACTATAATTATCCAATCGGCAGGCTTTGCACATATAGGAGTTGTTGAATCAGATATTCTAACACAGGCCCTGATGTCTCTTCTGGCAACTTCACCACCTCAGTAGTTTGTGTTTTTCAGTTTTAAATTGGTAACATTAAATGTCTTTAATAGGTTATTACTGGAATCCTGTAGACAACAGAGACGAAGTGAATACAAATAGAGTACTTGACAAATCACAGACTGTAATGGTTGGCAGATCCCATTGGCAATTTAGTAATGTGCTCAGGATCACAGATATTAGAGCTGGAAAAGTCACATTAGGTGAAATCCTAGGTTGAATGAAGAAAATGGCAGAATTTCTGTTGAGTTCAATGGGACCAGTTGCATTAATAGTGTTGCATTATATTCTCTTCCTGTATTGATCATAGCAATCCAGTCTGTGTGCAGTTCTACAGGGAGCTCCTTGAATCCAAGCGCTGAGGCTTGGTAGGAAAGTATGTAGCTGTGAGCTTTATTGATATCTGCATTCATTTAAGCACTAGCCAAACTCCCAAGGCTCTATCTCTTGGCTCATTCAAAATTTACTAAATTTCTTCTTGTTGTATAATCCTGGTCAGGAATCCAAGGGACATTACCTGGGACCAATGTACCTGGGACATTACACAGAACAAGTTGACGTGACTGAGAACTGTCACAAGATCCAGAATGACTTCTGCTGAGTTTCACAGATGTTTCTAGCAGGCTTATTTAATGTTGTGTGTTGGATCCATGGGCTCCTTCTTAAACCTTGACTCTTACTATTTTCTACCGTCATCAGAAATATAAATGACCCATTGAAGAGGCAACAGAGTATGCCTTTGATAACAAGATTCTCTCAGGTGGCAAACAGGCAGGAGGCTCCCAAGGAAAGGAGGCAGTTTGTGCTGAGGTCAGGGTTACAAGAGCAGTGCAGGGCACTCCAGTATTCTATACCAGATGCATAACTTAGAACACTCTAAACCTCATTTGTGCTCAGGTTGTCCTAAATATTCCTCAAGTCCATTCTAAAAGTTGTGGTCATAAAGAACATAAACTAAGAATTGAGTCCCTGGGCTGGTTGCATAGTTTCACTGTCATTTCTCAAGGCTTCAACCTTCTCTTCTGCTAAATGGAAATTAGAGACCAGTATCCAGATACAAGCCCTTGAGAAGAAAATCTACTAACAGCTGCAAAACTTTACCTGGCATGTAACTAGTGCACTAATATATTCTGCTGATAAAATCCCATGGTCATATATTGTTTCAAATCCTTCCACTGACTTTCAGGCAGTAACTGAAAAGGAAAAATGCAAGGTGATCATTGCCTCAATAAAAACCTTTCAAAGCCAAGTGTAAATGAATGTTGTAAATTTCACATTTTTTTCCCTGTGTGTCTCACAGATCTGAGCTCTGAGGATCAATCAGTTGCACGCAGGAGTCATGACCCTGCTCTCATTGCTCTAAGGAACTGTTGTGTCACTGCATGCTATGACCCTTGGCATGAACCTGGTAATATTACTACTTGTGGGTCTATCAACAACAAGCCCTCTGTGGTCCCAATGTGCTTAGGAAAACTTAATTCCTCTTGTTCCAAATGTAGGGATCTCTTTTGTGCCAATTACCCTTTGACACTGCTATTCAAGCTTACTTTTCCAAACACTGGTTCCATAAACACTACTCCCTTCATAGGGACATAGGCTGGCAATAGCAAGGAAAACTAGTGCAAAAATGTTTTCTTTTGATGTTCTGATTTTGGGATGGTTGCTAAATGTATGTCACTGCCTTTTAGGAAGCTTTGCATAATGGCTGGATAGCTGACTTCCTTGTGACTTAATCTTCAGTTTTCTTGGTTTACCAGACAGGTTGCAAATGCTTTGTGATCTTCATGGTAAGTGTTAGATCTTGCTATGAATGTGTGGGTGAAATCAGATTCCTACAAATCACTGTTCAAATATATGTTAGCTTTGACTGCCTGGGTGGTCAGTCACAGTCGCAAAGAAATCTTCTCTGTGGCTACACTAGCTTTGGAAATATATATTTCAGTTATTTCCACATTCTTGAACCAAAATCACTTCCTCTGACAAGGAGATGAGTCCTGATCAAGCCAGCTTAGGTGCTGCAGCAGGAGCAGCAGCAGCAGAACTGTTAATGCCCATAGTTGCTCTGCTTGCTGATTTTGTAGAAGGAGCATCTGAGTTGTGCATGTATGTCTCTAAGCAACCATTTACATGTGAATTATCCATCAGGGGCTGGGAAGTGAAAATTTGGTACAGAGCACACCAGAGCACTAGGGACTGCTTGGCCTTCTCCACTAACTTCTACACTGGTGACTTTTGTCTACTGCTCTACTCCTTTACTGAATAAATAAATACCTTGGCCGCTGGTTTCCAAGGTAAGGTCCTGGTATCTTTTCCAGCTGAGTGGCAGGTTGTCCCACCAGCAGGCAGCTGGGCAGCACAGTTTAGGCTGTCTGTTTGCCAGGTGAGCAGGCTGGTGGCCCTGGCATACAGCAGCACTGCAAGAGATCTGAAGGAGAGGAAGCACACCTGATGGCAGCTTGTAGTTTGACAGCCTGGAGGTCTTTCACAGACTCATCCAAAGCGCAAATGCCACTTCTGGGTCTTGAGAAGGGCAGAGTGAGCTTAAAAAGGATGAGGGCTGACGTTGAAAGGAGTGTAGTCGGGGTAGACTGGGCTCTCTTCCTGATCACTGATCTGCTCAGGGGCTTTCAGGAACGTACCACCTTGTGCTTAGCCATGATTTCTGCACTTTGCTGTAACTCGCAGAGCTAGACTATGCTCCTCAGGGCAAGGCTGGTGCTGCCTGCCCATCTTCTCAGCGGGACTCCTTGGGTTGTACTCAGCCCAGCTCCTGACACACCACCCCTGCTGCTTTTCTCCCTGGAGGGCAGCAGGGAAGCTCCTGTGCAGCTGTGAGGAGCCCACAGCCAGACCTCAGCTGCCACTGCATATGAAGTAAGCTGGGTGTTTGTGTCGTATTGGGGGCTGCAGTTGGGAGCAGCCACCATGCAAATAAGTAACTTCTCCCCTGGCTCTTCAGCAGCTAAAATGGTAATGAGGTGCTTCTTGGGCAGATGAAGGCAAATGGAGAAGTGAGCTGCAGTCGTTAACAGCAGGCAGGATCTGCTTCTCTAGTGGCTGTCATTCCTTTGCCCAAAGACCACAAGGATGGCCTGTGGTGCAGCTCATCTGGCCTGAAGCTTTCTGCTTTAGAAAGAAAAAAAATGTTCACTGTCTGCTTTTTCTATTCCTGTGTTCAGTCAGTGAAAATTAATGTTTCTTGTGCTATTGTTGTTGGCATTTTTAACAGAAAGTCTGGGAGCTGGTGATCTGCCAAAGAAGTCACCACACACTGCAAGGTAAGGGCTGCCCACTTTGGCTATAGGCTGGACAGGCTGTGAAAGGGAATGGAAGTGGATGAGGGAAAGGGAACAGGGAAGAATGAATGGAAATGGATGAGGGTTGTAGCATCAGGTTCACTCCTCAGGGTTACATTGGATGGTCTTTTTTACTGTGATGTTTTCTTCTTCCTTTTCCCCAGGATGTTTCAGTCATGTCCCATGGGGGTGCTCAAAGAAGCAACAGTAAATTTCCTTCCCTTAACAAGTGACACTGGTGAAACTGTGCTCCCATTGCTGTTGTCCTGGTCTCAGTTTACTGCCAAATCCTGTTGTGGGTACACAGCAAAAAGGGAAGTTTTTAATATATATACTCTAGATATTGTGGATGGCAATATTTTTTGCTCAGAAAACTCTTTGCCTAAGGTGAAACAAAGAATGGGGATACCCCCAGCCCCAAGGAAGAGAGCTTTGGAAAGTTACATGCAAAGGAAAAAGAGATATACAGCCTATCCACTGAATTTGTACAGACTGGGTTTTTTCTGACATGTTTTTTCTGACATTAACTAATGGCACTGAAGTTTTCGTGGCCTTTGATCTTTGATCTTTGATACTGATTATAGCAATTTAGTTTAAAAGGCCTGACTTGGGTCATCTATTATTATTATTCTAGTAGGGTTAGAGTAGGTTTAGTGTTTTTGTTTGAGCAGCTCAGTTAATTTTAGGTGGAAAAGTCCTCATTCTCCTGTGGTTAGCACTTTGGGTAGTCACTTCCTGAAGAGCTTCCTCTCTGACGGCTCCCTTCGGGCACTTATTTCCAGTGAGTTAAGGTGGGCTTTTGGGTCAGAGCTTAGAGAGCTGTGACTCAGGATAGAATCAAAGATGATGTATTTTTCTTGCTCTCTCTATCTCTGTGCTGCTTTATTTCTGGAAAATCAAATATAACAGTTTAATCAAAAAGGAAGTGGGAAACAATGTAAAAATACTGCCTAGCTTTTGCACAAATAAAGGATAAATGAAATAGAAGCATATTCATCAAAATCCAAGTCAATACTGAAATAAAGTTGGCCCCTGTTGGTATATGCAGCATAAAAGGAAAATAAAAAAACGTAGGGAGCAAAGCACTTATGAAAAGGATTTTTTATTTTGGTGAAATAACTATTTTTCAGAATATAATAGCAGTAACACAGTCTATGCATAAATGTTATGAGGGGGAAACTTAGGCTTTAAATTAGATGGTTTTTTCCCTACGCGAAAGGAATAGCAGAGAATAGCTTTGGACACTGTTTAGAACGGGGAATTACAACTTGAGTATTTTGGAGGGGCACAATTACAAAATTCAATGTGATTGATGCTGACAGGGCAGATGGGCCCTTTAAAATCCTGGCAAAGCAGGAGGTCACGCTCATAATACTGTGGTATACAGGGACCAGGAATCCACACAGGGGAGTGGGAACCCTCCCAGGGGCTCCCAGCCAGCAGCTTTAAATAAAGTTCTGGTGCAGAAGGAGTACTGAAAATGCTAATAAATAAATTAAAAAGAGGAAAAACATGACAAAGCAGGCTGCAGAGGAACTATCAATAGAAATATTACAAAATCTGAGGGAAACTGCTGCCTGTTTTTTGTTTGTTGCTCTTTCTCTTAGACTGAGTTTGGGCAAGAGCTGCTCAGGAGTTTTCCCTGTCATGGGAAAACAGTATTTGGCCCTATGATCTAGTGGCAAATGAGTTGAGGTTGCCCGCATCAGCTACACAGTGGCCCCTAGGAACTGACCTGACTCCCACTCAGATCATCACACCTGCACCACCCTCCTACAGAGCTCTAATAGCTTAATTCACCATTGTTCCAGAAGGTACCCACTGGGTCTAGAGAGCATTTTGCTCTCTTGAGTGGATAAGGTCCCACCCAAGAAGATGCAATGACCTACCCAAGAAGATGCAATGACCCACCCAAGAAGATGCAATGACCCACCCAAGAACAGACTTTAACAGGAGACAGTGACTTTTTGCCACACCATAAGTCAAAAAGGTAGCTTGGAAAGTGGTTGGGAAAACTTGATGAAGAGCTCTTCCATGAGATGATCAATAGATGCATCAGGTTTCCTGATGGTACTAATGTGAGTACTGAGATGGTGCTGAGTCGTACTGTGTAGTAAGGTGATGTCAAAGAAAGGCTTTAGGAAATTTGATTCCTTATAATTTGGTCTTGCTCTTTAGGATTTAGGGAAGGTTTTGGGATGGAGAAGTATATTTCTTTGAATAAAAAGTTGTGTTTGTATGCCAGTATAATTCTGCTGTGACTTTATCTATGTTATCTGAGTGAAATCTCTTGATGCCAAATGAATGATTCTGGATAATGCAAAAATAAATCTGTACAGGTTAAGCCAAACTTGCCTTGCGTATTGTCCAAGAGCCATAATCCCAAGAAAAATACAACCAAAGTAAAAGACAGGAAAGAGCAGAAGCTCATCAAAATTTTCATTTCCCTTTCCACTGATGCCTTTATGATAAATGGATTCTATAAGAAACAAAGATCTGGAAAAAAAAATAGGACCAAACTTCCTCTTGGCCTTGGGAGGAGACCTGCAGAAATTCATAGTGCCTTCCACAGAAACCTTTAATCAAACCACCTTGGAGTCCTACACAGTCATTGGGGCTACAGAAACTCCAGTTTACTGCAGTTGGGAAGAGGCCAATAAATGGATCCCATTGCCAAGTGGCTGTGGTACCCATAAAGTTTCTCACAAGAGGTTCCATTTAAAGCACACTTCACATCCAGTGAAGGCATTGGTTTTATGGTGGTTTGTAATGTGGCCCTCATTGGACACAACCTAACTTCTAGTGCCAGAGATAAGTGGTCTGTTCGGTACAGGATGCAAAGTGACCTTTCTCCATATTGACCTTTTCCTCTAGAGAAGGGAAGAGAAAGACAGGACCTTTGTCTGAAGATGTTGGTCAGGTAAAAGCATGGAAACAGAGACCAGAATGCCAAGGGAAGCAGAAAAAGACACCAATGCAAAGACACCCTTATGTAGACATTTGTCTTGTCTGAGTACCCCCTACTCTACCCAACAGAGGTTGTATTGCACCTGGTGGCTGTGATGAGTCCCCTTACCCCTACTGTCCTTGAATGTGCTCTGGCAGGCCTGCATTTTCTGACTGATGTTATTTACCATGAGTATTGGAAAGACAGATGTGTAGTTTGCCTCCTGGGCAGGAGAGCTACTGCCTGCAGAATGCTGTTAGCTGGGAAATTTAACTGCATAAACAGAAGTGTTGTGAGTGATGATTTTAGAATTGGCATGTTCTCCTTTCAACTTATAAACCTATTTTGATATTTATATAGAGCCATAAAATGTAGCAGAAAAATTTTAATATATTTATGTTCATAGGACAGCTACATATATCCTGAAACCAAAGCTGTTATTTTTGTTTTCTTTACTTGTTATCCAGCAATATTTAAATTATTGATCACATCCACTCAGGCTTAGTAAATCTTGCATTCACATGTACCTTTTTAATGACTGAAATAGTGATTTTATTTTTGAGTCTGTGGACAATAACGTTAATGGGCTACAGTACTGAAGAACTGCTTTAACCCACCTACCAGGCAAATATGTCTGCCATGATGCTGTCATGGTTACCTTTGATGTGAAATCACCATCTTCTTGTACAAGAAAGGAGGGGCAATGTTGTCTGGAAAGAAGAGTTTAGATGACGATTACATTGATTTCTAAGATGAGGGTCTGCTGTTATCTGTGCTGCTTTGACTTTCCTGGAGCTGTTAAGAGGGCAGAAATGGAAACAAAATATGTAGCTTATAGAGGAGTAAAGAGTGTTCCTCATTTATCTGGCAGAGAAATAAGGAATGAGATGGAAGGACCCTCAGAGGTTGTGATGTATTTGCTAAGAAAGAGACGGATGGAGGTAGAGTGAGTGGAAAGTTTTGATGAAGTTGCAAGAACTGAATAAATGAAGTTCCATTCAGAGTGGGAAGTGTGGTCTTCAACATCACCACTAGTTTGGCTCCAAGTCAAATTAAATAATAGATGTTTTCCTTGACCTTGTGCTACTTTCACAGTGTGTTACGTGATATGTTCAAAAATTAAACTGCCTCTTAATAATACTCCTTACTTTGGTGTTATTATTGGAGTACCACATACAGCCTAATCTTCCAGGCTTCACTTGGACAAAACTCTCAGTGTTTTCAGAGAAGGTTTTGCCAAAATGTCCAAGAAAAGCTTGTGAATACAGTTTCGTTTCAGAGCAGTACTACACATTCCCAACGTTCACTGAAACGGTAGCTGAAATAGGTTGGAAATACCACAGCAGAAGTGTTTGGACGTACATCAGCATTGTTTGTTTTCACAGTCTGGAAATACAACAAGATTGTCTGGATGCAGCAAGAGAAGAGTGAGTCTGTCCAATGGGGATAGAATAGAATTCTATACAATAGAATAGAATTTAGGTTAAGCTGGAAGACACAGATGGATCCCCCTTGGAATCAGCTTGTTCACCTCTGGCCCCTAGAAAACATTCAGTAATGGGCCAGCACTATCAAGGACCTGTAACGGTGAGCTCAGAACTCTTTCAGATCAGCATTAATAGGATGTGCCTGTGCTTGTAAGGATGCCTAGTCTGCATTTTTATAGGTGCATAAATAACTTGGCAGACTAAATTAATGCACAAGCCAGGTTAAGACCTTTATAAAAGAAAAAGATTGTTGCATTATTGGCATTAATATGATTGAAAGGGTGAGTGCAGAGATATGATGCCATATGGTGGCAAGCAAGGCCTGTGGTAAGCTTTCTGCTGGGAAACAGGGTGTCACCTTAGAGAAGTGCAGTGGAGAGTGACTAGAGCACCACTCATGAAGATCTTCCTCAGGTTTTCTGTATCATCATTGGTAGTAAAGGAATGGAGAATTTAACTATCCTGACCTGCTGTAGAGTCTAGAGAATTTATAGACTTTTCTCCTAGGACTTCTCTCCTAGGAGAAGAATTCCTGTTGTATCCTGCACAGTACTTTTCCTTTATTTGTACTTTGCCTGCCATCTCCAAATGTGCTTGCCATCTTAACCCCAAAGAGATCTCTTGTTCAGAAAATGCTGCCTAAAGTGAAGCCTTTGGAAGACCTCTCAAAAAATATACTTGGATGTGATTAAGCATTCAGGTTTGAAATAGGTAATGATCAGAGTGTGCACAAAGCACTGGAGGGAAGGATAGAGAATGAGAAGGAAGAAGCAGAGCTCAGTGTTGTCAAAAAGCCACAAGACCTTTGAATTATTACGCTGAAAATTGAAACTACTTTATCAAAATTGATGGAAGTGGCATGTAAGGTTGTTCTGCCCTGTACCTTGTGTCCAAAGTTTACACTTTGAAATGTGTTTATCTGTAATTCAAACCTAGGAGTCTGAGTGACCTCAGGTTATTTTTTAAACAGTCTCTATTTATATGACTCTATGCATGATGACCCTTTGGACAGAGAAAGACAGGTCGATGTACTTTGAAATCAAAATGACTACATACGTACACACACAGACACGGGCACACAGACACAGACACAGGCACACACTCCTTTCATTCCACCCTTCTCCATGTGGCAGCTCCTGCAAATTTGTCCCTTTAAGTCTACGAAAAGATCACAGAAATACTGGAATGTTATTGTTAGAAACTAATGCTGTAATTTACAGTATTATGCATATTCTTAAAATACATGTGTGTGCAGCCTCACATGCACATACTGTGCAAATATACTCTGCCATGTGAGAGCACTTCAGAAAAATCATTACAATTCATCATGTATTGTGTCCTCCCCACTACCTGAGGATGAAAGTTTTCAATACTAATGCTGCAAAGTGGGTATTATGTTGATTTATGCTAATCGGTTCTATACATGCTGTCATATTATATTGTTAAGTGATGACATTGGTGAAGTACTGTTGCTTCCAGTGTTAACAGCCCACCCGTGCTGGTTTGTAAACAGCAGGGGAGCCACCCACCTCCACAGTCTGCATGGTCTGTTAGATACAGCTGGGAGGTGGGGACCTCCACTCATTCCTTTTCTTTTGCCTTTATTGGCGCAGCTAGATATAAGGAGGTTACAAAGGTGTTAAAAATGAGGATTTTCTCTAATGTCTTCCAATTTATTACTGTTTGGCTACAATAGGGCACATTATGTGGATTTGAGACCTTCCTTTGGACCCACCCTGACTTAGGAGCTGCAAATGTCTATCCATGTGCCGCATGGTAGAGTAACTTCCATGTGAGCCAAAAATCTCTGTGCCTTATGAGCAAGACCTTACGTGTGCCCACAAGGAGGATTGTCCAGCCTCTGCACAGATGGGGAGGAGAATGGATGTTGCTCAAGACCTCTCTGCTGTCTGCAGTAGCAGGACTACTTGAAAGGACTGAGGGGGGTGAGGACTAAGAAAGGTGATGATTGACTGCTCTTCCTGACTCTGCCTTCCTCTCCCCAGCACCCGATGGCAGAGCAGGCTTGTGTGTTCCTGGGTGCCTTGTTTGTTTCCTTTGTCAGTGCTTAAGGCTACAGAGAAAAATGCTGGTCTTAAAGCAGCTGTGAAGGATTGCTGTTTATTTGTCTTGTCGATGTGGGGTAAGCTCTCGTCTGCAGATGATAGCACTTTGCTGTGTGCTGCACATGTACAACCAATGAATGCTTCATCTCAGAGCTAGGGAAGGACTGCTGTTTTTATGTCGACTCTGAAGGAAGTGTTTTAATGGAGGAGAGTAAGTCAAGTTTCTTTGAACTCCCTTTATGTGTGATTTTGTGTTTGCCGTGTCCTGTGCTTAAAGACGTTTTATACAAGTTCAGTCTGGGACCATCACAGATGACTTTTACTGTCCAAAGTAGGATAGGGAAATGTTTTGTTTGCGTTTGGTATTTTATGTTAAATAGCAGAATATGCAGGACATATTGGCTTCTGGTAAGTGTATAACACAGCTGATGTTCAACAGTGCAGTAGTAAAACATTGCACTATTTTGAAACAGTCACTTAGGTCATGCTATATTGTGGCTAAAATAACATGACCTTCACCTATCTACCTGTTGTAAAACTTCACCTCAAAGGATGCATTCTAGCTGTGCAATTTATCTTTCAGGCAACTCTAGATTTACTAAGCCCAGCCTGAACTCAGTTCTCTGCTTTTGATCAGTATATTAATTTAACTGAAGAGCCTCTGAAACAAAAGGAACATTGATAGAATGGAAGCAGAGGATAGAGAGAACACAGCAAATACAAGCCTGTCTTGCAAAAGGAAGTTGCCCTGAAGAAGTAGCAATAGATCAAACACTCTTCATCACCCGGAATGTCTATGGTAATTGAAGTTAACACTGGAACATTCGTCTTATTGACACATCATTTGTTTAAAAAGTAAACTCAGTTTGACTCATAGACTGTAATGATCAGTTTGTAACATGTGGTGGAAGAATTTTTAAAGGCTGGCTTGTGAGGTTTTTTAGCAGTATCTGATAAAGGAGGGGTTGCAAGAGGCTGCGATAGGGAAGAGTTGCAGCTATTGAAGTACTGAAGGGGAAACACTGAGCAGTTCTTGGGAGAGACTGTAAGAGAAAAGTTTCTTGGTTTTCCCACTATTTTGTTTCTGAAGCTGATGTGTAGCAAAAAACACCCCAAAACATCAGGAATACTTGTGTGCTTCTGTCTGCTGGTGACCACCCTGGGGGCTATGCCCTCCAGTGAATGGTTTAATGACATAGGGCAAGCAAGCCCCATGTCACTGAACATTCTTGCACAGCCCTTCAGAAAGATAATATATGTCCACACTTCCTGTATGTAGGATAGAGGCAGACATGCCCTCACGCGGGGCCATGGGGCTACTGCTGTCTCTCCCTGCAGACATTTCTCTTCTGTATCCTGATTACTCTGATGCGTGGATTTCAACAGTGCCTCTGAGCTGGATGGCATCCTGCATCCTGTTTTTCCATTAAATACTAGGTTTCTACATCAAAAGAACTAGTAGTAAATGATACTTTAATACTCCTAACACCTCTGGCTATGCCCATGTGTGGGAGTGCATGTGCTTGAATAGGTGCATGTGTGTGTGTGTGTGTGTAGGAATGAGTGTCCAGAGTTTGCCGTGCACATTTTCTTGCACAAAGGAGACAGAACAATCTGTCTCACCATCACTAAAAAGAGCAGCAGCAGTGCTCATCTAAGAAAAAGAACACCCTCCTCACCAGTAGCACATTTGTGCTGATTGCTGTTATTGAAGCAGTTTATTAAGTATACAAGAAAGTCCAATACAACAAATTCAGAGGGAGAGAAAAGTTGTAAAGGCCAACACAACAGCTCTTCTGTGAATCTATTCATTATGGAATCATTTGGGTTGGTCACTACTTTAGAGGAAAAATGATATTTTTGGGGGGAAAAAGAAAGGAGAAAAAAATTTATAAAAGTCAGAGTGCTCTATCTTTTTTTTCCTCCTTTCCCCCAGCTCAATTTTCTGATAATCTCTGGTATTCACTGAATCAAATGGTGACTGCTGATTGTTTTGATGATAAATTGCCTGCAGTGCATGTGGGACTAATTACGAGATGGCACATTTCATTCTGCCACCTGTATAAACTATATTTTAGACAGGCACAATAAGGGAAGTATTCCCAACAACACAACATTTGGAAAAGCTGCAGACCTCCTCCCTGTTCCCTCCCCCACCCTTACTAAGGGAAAAATTTGTAATAAAGAGTTGGGTCTTGTGTCTATAATATGGGAAAAACCTGAGGGAATAGAAGGATAAGGAAGAAATCAACCTGGAGGATCTGCAGGAAAGGAGAAATGGGGTTCTGGGAGAAAAGAAAGAGAAGGGCAATATGTCCATAGAGAAACAGAGATCAAAGGGAGTAAAAGACCTGAAAGCAATAAGATTGTTTTGGCACATGAGAGGGAGACGATGAGGCTTAGGAAGTTGGCCTGGGGAAGTAGATGCTCAAAAGGTACAGGCAAAGAGCTAAGAAGAAAGAGACAAAATCTGGGTCAGACCCTCCTTGGTGACTGAAGACTGCTTGATATGGTTTGGAAAAGTGAAACAGGGTGAATTCTGACCTTTTCTATATCACTGGCATGGCTAGGACACAAGCATTGCAATCACATGAGGCCAAAAGGAAACCACAGATGCTTTTTGCCTGACCTTTCTCTTGCTTCCTCTTGGAGGTGAGGTAATGTACAATTTTGATTAGTATTCTTTTGAAAGAAGAACACTTTTTTTTTTTTCTCCAAGAGAAATACTCTAAATCATTACAAACAATATTATAAGCTGCACTTGGTATTTCTCTCAGTGTGTATAAAACAATGGGACAGAATATTCAACTTTTTTGGGTTTTTTGAACAAGGACTCCTTATTTTCTATAGCTGTCTACACACTGTTTTTCCACCTTTCCCTTTGCTCTCTGCAGATGTCAAGAGAGTGCAAGTGTGCATGAACGTCCTTGAGTATGAGAGAGAATAAGAGCATAGAATTGTTATTTCATCCTGTGTTTTACACAGTGATGTTGCCATGGCCCCTTACAATAGCAAATAAATAATCTTCCTCTTGTCTTCTCTGCTCCAGTAATGGTGCTTGTATCTTCCATCTTGTCCAAAGGTCCCAGTGCAATAGCTGACATAGAATAGCACATCACTGCTGCTCATCCATGCATGTATGCATGTATATGTATTTACACATTATCATCACATTGACTGGCTGGAGCCAGCTTTTGGTTATATAGTCTTCAAACACTCTAAGTCCCTTACTGCCGTTGGGTTTTGTACATTGCGTTACACCCCACAGGGACATCACCAGGATACCAGTAATATTGCTTTGTGATATGCATGTAATCTCCCAGAACAAGTAATTGTGACCTAATCTGTGTGCATCACTCTTTTCCTGCCCAATTGCCATTCAAGCACAAAGAAATTATTTCAAAGGGAATTATCTTCATGTGTGTTTTGCTGTTCCTCTTGCAAGAGACTGGTAAAAGTCATGGTCGTTTTCTTAAGCCTTTCCTTAGCACCACAAGAGACAGCATTTCCAGCAACGCAGACTCTTGTCTTTTTCCTGGTGTTCCTGAGAAGAAGAGATCAGACTCATTCTGAGTGAGTTGAGTGTCAGTCAGATTTTCCCTAAAAACTCCTGAATGCACTGCCCACCTTCTCAAACTGATATTGAGGGTTTGGGGGATCAGGATCCCACAGGGTTTATGCACATATGTCCTGGATAGAAGAAAGAGACACAAGTTAGTACTCCAACCAAAGACTGCTTGAAGAGTGAATGCCTCTATGTCATTAGACTCCAGAGAACAGACTCAGGAAGAAGTGGGAGGAGACAATGCTGGGAATGCAGAATCATGATGAAGTGTCTTCTCCAGGTAAAATTCTGCCGTGGTTTGCCCTTCAGCAAATACAGGTAAATCTGACCTGAAGCTCAAAGGTGAGAAACAGAGTCTGTCTAAACTTCACTGGCAATGACACTATGCAGAGTTTCTCTTTTGTCATACATCCATCCAGCCAGCCAGCTAGCCAGCCAGACACCTGGTTATACTTTGGAAAATCATAGCCATTTGCAGGGTTTTTTATACTGTAACACGCTGTAATTTTGCCTTTAACTTTCCTTGTGCATAAGATTGGTTTATGGACTACCTTTACAGATGAACTATTAGGAATGCCAGGGGAAAGGAAAAAAACTGCAAAAACAGCAGATTGGTGGAAAAGTATCAGTGTGAAGTCCCAACAATAAATCATTATTCTATGGTAATAGTGTAATTTTGGATTTGATTTGATGGATTTCCTTTGCCTTCAGATCTGAGTGTATATGAGACAACTTTGAGTAGAAAACAGTGTATACATCTTGTAGTGGACACCAGTGCAGCAAAAAACATTGCCTTCCAAGGAAGGGTTGAGCCTGTAGCTGTGGGGTAAAGGAGTCTTCTTGGACGTACAGACAGGAGGGATGGGGAGCTGGGGACCTGAAAACTGGAAAGTGGGAGAAAAAATGAAAGCTGTGGAAGAGTCCTAGAGTCTTCTGGGACCTCAAATTTCCTTGAATCTTTTTGATCCCCAAATCAAACTTCCTCTCCAGTGTCTGCATTTGTGTTCCATCTCTGTATCGAAGGAAAACAGTAGTGGCATTGAAGTTAAATAAGCCACTTTTTTACTGTTATAAGTAATAAATCTGTTTAAAGATGCATTACTACTTTTCTTGAGGGATAATTTAGACTATGTATCAAAAGGAAAATCAATAGTTTTTTCCTTTACAAATAATTACCTGTTTGACTCCTTTCTATTTTTTCTTTTTTATTTATTTTGTCTTCAAAATATTGAAGACAAAATAAATAAAAGTATTGAATTCTACTGAATACTAAAGGTGTCTTCTGCCTTAACTCTAAACCACTTACACTTGCAACACATAAGCAGCAAAGTCATCCCAGGAAGCCTTACCTGAGGTGGTTTCAAAGGCCGTTCATGCTCTGCAGAAAGTAGCCAGAGATTCAGGAGTTGGCATGGGCTCATGTTCACTGCACTACAGCATGCAGAGGGTGAAACCCATGTCCTGAAAAAATGAACACAAATGTGGTTAAAACAGAACTGGGCTTCTTGCTGGCTGTGAAAGCTTTAATTTTGATCAGGTAAGATTTCTCAAAGAGATGTTTAGGTTTCTAGGCAAAAAAAAAGTTTAAGACCATCTGAGACAGATTAAAAATAAGAGGTGGGAAAATAGGATACTATTTTAATAATATCATGTTTCCATAACTTCTCATCAGTATGTACCTATGAGAAAAAAAGATTGTGCGTATTCATAATTTTTAGTTCAGCAAAATCTGTGCTTCTGTGTTCTCTTTCCATTTTATTGATGAAACAACCACAAGCCCTTCTCTGAGAGGAATAGTAACCAAATAAAAAAGTTTTTTCTTTGAAAAGATAATGCTTTGGAGAAACATTTTAAAAAGTCAAAGCTGAAAGTATCTGAAAACATGAGGTAGCCTGGATGATGTTTTGTCTTTCCTAGTCTCCTGTTCTTTTGAGTCTAATCTTCATGTATTTAGCCTTGGACTATCAGTAGCCCTCAAATTTTTTTTTTCTTTTTCTTTTTAGATTTTAGGTTTGAGACAACTCTTTAAATGGTTTTTTATCAGTATCATTAAAGTAGTGTGACTGTGTGGACATGTTTCATGTTTGCCCCTTTCTGCAATCTTCACCTGTAGTTGTATTTGAGGTAATTATATCAAAGCCAGATTTTAAATGAATTAGCTGAAATACTGGCATGAGCAGAGTGGCTGCTCACCTTCAACCATGTCAGCATGTTTCACCAGGGCAAGCTGGGCTCTAACTCCATCAGGCTGCACAATTATTACAGCTAGGCTGGATATGTCAATAGGAATTGCAACCACATGTTCCCGTTACAGAGCAAATGCACTTAAAGGTTGTTTAATATAATTCTTACACTATTTGCATCATAGGCATAGTCAAGACTATTAAAACTGCCCAAGACAGTTTGGAACTGGTTAATTATATTCACTGTTCACTTCACTGAAGCTCAAAGAGAAACTCATCTGTGAGTGGTATAGGTTTACTCTTCTGAAACTCCACAGGATTTCTGTCAGAGATTTTGTGAGCAGGGGAACATGACCACCCCATTTTCTGGAGAAGCTTTCTCTTTGAACGCTTCATTTGTAAAAAACTATGAGGTTTTTGAGCCTTGGACTCACTGACAGTTTCTGTAGCTCCTGGCTGCTCATGTTTTAGCTGAAGTACGAGGGCGTTCATCTCATCTGGTACAGGCTCAGTTCTCCAAGGGAAAAAAAAAGAAGCAAATTTTAAAGACTCAGCATCTTCCATTTCCTGATTGCCTGTTTAGACTGATATTTAGTTCTAATGAAAGATAAATAGTTGGGAGAGGCACATTCCTCTCACTTTCAGGGGGAAAGGTGTTTGGGAGTGAGGGGCTAAGAAAGTCTTAATGAAAATGCACACGGTTAGAGAAGAGAACATTTATTTGAGCATTCTTGTTCCTTCTTCACTCTCTGGAAAGTATTTGAAGTGATAACAGGGAGACAACTAAAAATGGATGGTGAGTAGTAGGCAGAAGTTGTTACATGCTGAAAAAGGCATTTAATGATGGAGACCTACTGAGGGATCTAAGACTCTCTTGAATGTGCACATTAATAACACCTTAAACAAGTGGCAAACTAAAACTGCTGAAAAGGGATAGAAAAATATTCATTCATCTCCTATTAAGATAGTCTTAAATTCTACTCTTCAAAAATAGATCATCGTGTATGTAAACTTTCTTATGAACAAACAGGAGGCAAATCCACCCTTTCAAGGCTGGATATATTTTTGTCTCAAAGTAACAGTAGCTTCTTCTACTGCTTTTACTTTTTCTCCATAAAAGTAAATAATGTAGCTAGCAGCAGAGGTAGTTGTAGTGCCAGTTCTGCAAAGCATTTAAGAATGTGCTGAAGTGCTTCCCTATGCAACAAAGCCCATAGCACATGCTTTATCTTAAACATGTGCTCAAGTCCCATTGAAAGCATCAATGTTTAAACACGTGTCTAAATGCTTTGCTGTACCAGAGCTCCGGGCACAATTCGTTGTCCTTTGAAGCCAATGGGAATCTTTCCAGTCCTTTCAATAGGTATCCCATCAAGCAATAAATCTCAAATGTTAAATAATCAAACCAGAAAATGAAAAAGAAATCTGTTAAAGGTAGTTGCTGACTACATTCAAATAACAAATAAATATTTTAAAAAAAGCAGGATGTGGTCAGAGCTATTTCAAAAGCAGACACAAAGAGAGATGAGATTCACTCAATAAATTCTTTGTTCAGTTACATATTGAGCATGTTCATTCTTCTAAGCTATAAACCTGTATTTACATAATTTTTTGATGTTTCAGTTCACTGTGACCCTGATTCAGCAAATTACTTAAACAGGTGCTTTGCTTTCTACATCTCGAAGTCCAAAAGTCAAAGTGGATCCACATGTATTTGTGGCCTGTCAATGAAATGGAGCCTAGAAGATGGCTTTGCTGAATATGAGATCACAAAAACCTTCCTCCACAAAGAACCTACTATCCAGAGAAGAATTGAAAATATAATACTTTTACAACCTGTATCTTCTCACAGTGTGACATTACAAAAAACATTCTGTAAAAAAGAAAAGTGATAAAAAGCAAACAAAAAGAAGGCAAGTAAACCAGACCATTGTACTTATTTGATGATGGTTTAACTTTTTAGGCTGAGAACAGGTTCATAAAGCTTCATGAATTCAAGTAAATTCAAGTAAATTCATAAATTTACTCATTACAGGATTCTTGGAAATGATACAGCTACTCCATCAAAGGCAAGAAACCAGATAGAGACCACTAAACTATTGTTCTAGGTGGCAACAAATATAATACAGAAGGTCAGATTGAAGCAAATCTTCCAAACTGGATGAAAATAAAGCTCAAAGTTTTCAGGTTAGAGATACATTTCTCTACTGAAATATGATTTTTTTTATTGTTACATAGAAAGAGTTAATATGGCAGAAAATTTTTTCTCTAGTAATTTCTTTTTTGTTGTATAACTTAATATCTATATCACATTAGAAACCGACACGGTATCTTTATAAAATAAATTGACACGTTGCATTACCCTTCAATATGACAATTTTACACTCTTGACACAGAAGGCATGACAACATTCTGCTTAAATGCTGCAAGGCTGAAGCAAAGAGAGGCACACTGATGTCTGCTTTGTGAAGCTTCAGTCCTTGGTATTGCATCATTTTTGCCACTTGGGCTGGGTAAATCTCAGCACTATTCTCCTACCTTCTGCTGACAGCCCTCTTTCTTCCACAGGGAAGGGACACAAATTGCTCAGGTGGCTTGGCCATGGTGGCAGGACAACCCTCAGTGCATGAGAGGCAAAACTGACTCATGACATTGGGACATCTCCAGGTTTCTGACCACTCAGTGAGTAGGTGGGACCTTCATCTTACCTACAAAATTGATTGCACATTATAATCAAATTGTGGATGAAATCCAAAGTGCACTGATTCATTCTTTGAGCATCAGAAGCATTTTCTACCTTTTAAGACAGTTACAAAAGCAGAACAAGTGATTCTGGGAAACAGTCCCTCCTACACTCTCGGTCTGAGCCCAGAGTAATTCCCTTTGACATTTCATGGCTTTTCTGCCTTGCTTCCTCAAGCTTTAGGATTTACTTAGTGTACCCAGGAAAGGAATTGGCTTACCTGAGGCTTTGGAAGCCTCACTGTATCTGTTGTGTTTGTGGTGCTCTTGGCCCAAGAGTGGCCAGGCCAGTGCATTGCTTCAGTGCTGGACGATGCTTCAGCTTCCTTTGTCTGTAAAATGGGAATGGAGATGTGTAATACGTGGAAAGCTGGTGATGCATGAAACACTACAAAAATGAAGTGCAGCATAAAGGCCAAGTCATTTTATAATTGTTTTCTGACTAAAACTGAATTAGATTCTCAGTATCAGAGCATTGAATGATACACTCGCATAGATTATAATGTGGCACGATAACATAGTCAGGTGTTGGTAAAAGCAAACTGATATTCCTAATCAGTCAACTTTATTAACCTCATAGAAGAGAACACAGCGAGTAGATATTGCCTTTCCTTTGTATTTTGTTAGCAACCTGCTATTGCCGTCATAACATATTATGAGCAAAACTGCACTGCAGATAAAACATCTGTTTTGAATAAGCAGGTGTATGGCAATTTCAGATCCAAACCCCAAATCCTAATTAAAGGTTGCTATTCCCATTTAACAAAAAGTGTTACTGAAAGTTAACCGCAGTATAACAGTAGCATATGGATGCACACACTCTTCCGATTATCAGGAGTCACCTAATAAGCAAGTGTATCCATAGCTTGCACAAGTTCTCCAGTGGTTTTTCTTTTTCCATTTTTCAGTGATGCATTTTAACATAAACAACACCACATTTTTAACAATTAGAAAGAGGGTGTTGGACACCTTTGTATCTAAAAAACTGGTATTTTTAAGACAAATGGTGACCATTTCATTGCTACTAGTGGCATTTCCCCTTTACACCATGTTAACTCTTCTTTGAATTAATGACTCTGCTCCTGATCCTAGCTTTATTAACAGCTGTTCTAAGATCAATGGAGGATTCTGCTGCTGCTATAAAACATTTGATTTCACTTGTCCAACTTAAAAGGTGGAGAGTGCTCTGCTCTGTTTGGACCTCTTAGTAATTAAATCTATTTTGGAAGGGTTACTGGCTGTTTTAGATAGATGATTAATAATGCTGTTTCTTAAAAAGTAATTAGGAGAACTAGAGAATTCAGACAAGTCAAATACTTTCCTCCAGATGTCATCTGGATCTAGAAGGTTGCGAACATGTAGACACAACCTGAAAAGCATAGATCATAAAGCAAGAGCCTTTTAGTGCTTTTGAAGGAGAGGGAAACTTGAGACCTGGGCTAAAATAGTCTTCCATCAACCCTTTAGATCAGCTTCACTACAAAGTCTATGAGACCTTGGAAATAAAGCAGTTGAACAGAGGGCTGAAAAAACCATGAAAGTGGTTAAATCTGGTGCTATCATAGGCAGTAAATCCAGAAATTATAAATTATCCTACCGCTACTTTGATAACAACTTGAGACATTTTGTATAGAGGGCCCAAATGCACAAAAACTGCTATGTGCTACTGGAAAAGAGGAAGAGAAAGAGAGACAAGATGATGGTACATTGGCTATTTGTACTATAGCCAGATAATATTAAGATTCAAACCTATCCCAGGTACTTTTAGAGGAATGCAAAACTTAGTAAACATAAAGTAAGGGAGTCAGGCTTTGAATCAATACCTAGAAAAAGCTACTTCTCAGCCCCTAAAAATGATGCAGTGGAAGATGTACATTGTGTAATTAAATATAAGTGTGATACAAGTACCTCATGAAGTACTGCTGTCCTCTCATAAAGTGTGACCTTTGAACTTGGTCATTCCTCCAACACGCTCATGCACGCATTTGGACTACTGGTTTAAAACTTTGTTACTTTCATGGTTAGTGATTATTTTTGCTTGCATATTAACACTACTGATGATGAACTTAGACTCTTTAAAATGTCTTGAATGTTTAAAGGAATAAAAAAATTAAGTACTTTCAGTCTTCTCTTATAATCTTCTAACTCTCAGCTGTTCTAGCAGCCTGTGGGAGAAACACTGAAAAGAGTTGCGTATTTATGAGTAGGATTTAAAGGAGCAGTGCCCCACAGATAAATGCATTTTATCAAATTCCAGTAGGTATGATATTGAGCTTATTGCTTAAGAGTTCCTACATCTGTCTTGCTTGGAGTAAATTCTCCTTTTTTTGTATGAGACATGAAGACATACCATTCTAATCCTTGCTTAATACAATGTGTTTGAGGTGTGATTCTTGTTGTGCGCAGTGCTGTACAAATGCCAAAGACAAATCTTGTCTTTCTTTAAACTTCTCACAAACCATCATAATTTCTTTGAAACTTAAGCATCATTTTTTTTGCTTGAATGAACAGAAAACATGTATATTCAATGCAGGGGGAATTATAGCTTGAAATGTCAGGTCTGATGGAATAAGGGAAAAGGATAAATGTTCTTGTTAACTACTTTACCATGTTCAAGTGAACAAAGTAGAATGGAAATAACTTATCCAAAGTGATGTAGAGTGTGCCAGATTTTATGGCAAGACGTAAGATTCATGGCTGTTATAATGTTATTCTATTTTTATTGTGCTGGATGCCAAGCAAATGAAGGACATGGAATATTTTGTAATCACCTGTAAGTGATTCAGTCCAAAATACAATCCACCTTTTTTTTTTCTTTTTTTAATAGTTATTGGACTGGATTTAGAAAAATTATTGTTCAAGACCAAAAAGTGGTGGCAATACTCAGTGTTATTAGCAAAAACTGAGCAGACCTTCAAGCTATGTAACTTTTTTTTTGAAAACATTGTGGTAGGCTTAACAGCTTGCTGCTTTTTAAGCCTTTGGGGAGCACCTGGCTCACATTTGCAAGCTTTTCTTCATGTTCAGGAGGGTGTGAAACTTACACTCCAGAGGCAAAAGCTGAGATTTGTTTACTCCTAATGTGGCTCCTTTCTATAGCAAGAATATATATATGGATACATATCTGTATATTTTTATATTTAAAAATTGCTTATAATATGTACACTCTTTTAGACCTAAATTACCCCAGCAGAGGAATTTGCAAACTTTTGAGAGTCACTGTGATTCGAATATTGAAAAGGCTTTCTCAGGCCATGAACTCCAGAAAGTTTATCATTCACTTTTTGCCACAAAGAGGTCAATACTGCAAAGGCAGGAGGAAGCAGAACTGAGTTCATCTGTTGATGATCACCAAAGAGAAATTAGCAAATTTTTTTTCAGGATGAATTTTCAGTCATACTGAATTTTGTCCTACAGCCTATTTGTATTTCTATCATAATCTAGCACTGCTAGAAATCTCAGCCATGCTGAAGACTGCTATTGTTATAATACATAAACAGTATGGGTTATTTTAATGGACATATTGCCTTAAACTGAATTTTCACCATCTGTTCTGCCCCTAATTTTGAATGCAAAAGAACATATTTCACAATTACATCTGTAAGTAATGATATAAGTAATTTAAATGCATGTATATGTTCACACAATGCAGCAGACAGCTGGGATATTTTTTTCTTTCAGGCACAAATCAAGGGAAGAAATCTACTAACTCCTCAAATAGCATTTTCCCCCTTCCCTTCTTGTTCCCCATTTAGTGAAGCTGTTCTATTGCAGGCACAGGTTTTCCAACCAGCCAGTTTTGCTGTACCTAGGAGTTAAAAGCTTGCTCAGTAAACTAATGCGCAAACTCATTTTTACAATGCTTCCCCTGCATTCACCCAAATCCCCTCTGGCTTGAATGACAGTTTGGCAGATGCAAGGCATTAAATCAATCAGTTTCAATAGATGTTCAAGAGGAGACAGGTCAGGCTGTGTGGGCCAGTCTGTCTCTGCTTCTGGCTTTGCTTTCATGCCATCCTTTTACACAGGCTTTGGCAAAAGTGCCCTTCTGCAGGTGAATCTTGGACTGCCTGGGATGCAAGCTGTCTGGCCACAGAGTGGGATTCACTACAGCAGAAATGGAGCACAAACGTATCAGAATATGTTAACCACAGCTATGTGGAAGACTGCTGTGAGACAATAAAGTAAGGAGACTATTTTGACTCCTATTTGTAAAATGTCCATTTTCAGGGAAGACCTTTGACTAGAATTTTATTCCTCTGCCAGTGTTTGTAAGGTCATGAGATGTCAGTTTAATCACTCAAGTCATGCTATTCACTACAGCTAAATATTGACTGAATTCCTTGATACTTTGCAAAGAGACCTATTAAATGAAAATTTGAGATGTAAAAAGGGTGAGGTTGTTATTTAGATAAAAGCTGATTTAACAGATCTAATTCAAAGGAAATAATGAAATCTGTAAAAGTTGGATGGATTTTGCCAGATACCGGTGTCCTTCATATGTGTCATATGCATTTAGTTACCTGTATGTACCTGCTGACACTTGCTTATCATGTCTGCTAGCAAAATGAGCTGGGATACCAGAACTCACTCTAGCAGGAAGAGAAGATGAGGCAATTGTAAATTTCTAGAACAAAATTTTAACAGGGAGTTTACTCCTATTGTTTAATGCAAATTGCTACTAGGGATTAGAGAGGCTTTTATTTCCTGTATTATCACTGCCTTTTTATGTGGCTGTACATTTACTACTGCTAGCTTTTTGCCATCTATGAAATAGATAACAACAGTGAATTTGCATGGGCCTTATATTGTAGTTTGATAGTGTTCTCTACAATGGTGCCCTTCAGACCATACTGCATTTCTTACTTTTTAACTGATAACATCTTTTTTATTGTAAGGAGGTCATAGCCAGAAACAATGAAATGCTGATTTACGACAACTGTCCCTAAAAGCTTACAGAGTTGAGAATGATGGAGGAAAATTATCAGTGAATATTTAGGTAAGGTGAGTGGAGTCATGCATTAGGAAAATTGGAACTGTGTTGGAGATATTTGACATTCAGATTTTCTTACAGTATCTTGAAATTTATATCATTTTAGCAACTGGCTCTTTTCTCCATGGGGATTGGGTGATTAGGTGTGTCACCACATATAAGATGTAGTCAGATAATAGCTGTCTGGATATTGATATGCCAAGGAATGAAGAAGTGCTGGGACCAGCCTCTGATATGGGCTGCATTTGGTGGTGCAGCCCAGTCAGTCCAAAGACAGTGGAAAGACTGTACCCATCTCCATCCCTCCATGGGCTTCATGTGACTGAAACAAATCTCTAGATTACTGTTTGTCAGCAGGGTTGGGGTGGGTACCATCAATACAGAAAGGGAAGCTCCCCTGAACTAAAGTGAGGACCATAGAAACTGATTTTTCAAAATGATTCAACAGACAAAACTCCAGTTTATAAGTGGATCTGTCACAGTGTAAAGGAATTTTATAAAATCTTGCTATAAAGGGAAGAGACTGTTTTCTCTAAAACCTGAAAATAGGATCTTAAACACCTGAAATCCATAAAATTATTAAGGCTGGAATGAAAAACTTAACTGAAATCATGAGTGCCAAGGGGTTGCCTCCTACTTGTAACACTAGATGATTTTTCTACGCAGGGCATTTACGTTAACAAAGAAAATCCATAGCTCGTAGTTTCTAAACAATTAAGACAGTCTGTTTCAAAGAGCTGATGAATTAGTTTTCCTGGGGGAGAAGAACAGCTGCACTCTTCACAGAACACCTTTCTGGCTTATTTCTTGTAACTTTTTAGATCTGTGTGTATGAACAAATTTTCAAAGCAAATCTTTTCAGAAGCCAGTGGTAAAAGGAGAGCATCCTTTGGGAAGGAGAAGGAGTGAAAAAATAGCAGCCAAATGAATTAATAGGAAAATAAAATAGAAAAATCTAATTAAAAGGAAAAAAAGATAGGAAAAATAAGTAAAGTAGAAAACTGCCAGATAAAGAGGGTGTGGTACAGAATAGTCTCTGCCATACACAACTTTAATGCTGGCTTGGAATACAGAGTCAAGACCATAAGAATCAAACACAATTGCATTAGTTTGCTAATTAAACAGTCACTGCAAGCACCTAATATGAACAAGTGCAAAAGCTAAGCAAGACAATGCAGGGAAGACAGTCTCTTAAAATAGGAGGGTATTTTAACAGGAGTTGGCTATCTGAACACTTTCATCTTCCTGGAGAAAAGGAGAGATTCCAAACTGAGGTAATTAAACAAACTGTGTCCTGAGCTCATTCATTAAAATGGACCATTTAAAAATTCTGATTCAAATATTTCTGATGTTCTGACATAGAAATGCAGCCTTGATATGAAACTGTGGTTCAGGCCCTTGTTCAGTGAAATCCTCATTCCCCAGCTTTATCAGAGACTTTGATGTCTTTTATTATTCTTAAGCATATAACCTCTAAACAGAGAGATATGTCGAAGCAGCAGGAGGAGGAGATTTTGTTTAAAAAATAGACAACTGGAAATATAAAAGAATAAAACCCAGACTTTTTTTTTGTATTAATTATCTGTAGAAGGAAACCTCTATGGCAGATATGCCAGCCAACTCTCTCATCATCAGTTTCAAGACTTCAATCAGTGGATGACTCACAGTTAGTGAAAGAAAAATTGTTCCAGCTACACAAGGAGAGCATAAATATTATGTTTCACTTGGTATCATAATTAACTGCATGCTTCAGATATTTCTTTCATGTCTGCTTTCACAATAGGTAATATAATTTACCATTAATAGGATTAAAATGTCTTAAAAAAAGTAAATACTTTATTGGTTTAAGAATGCTTTCTGTTTGTTTTGTGCACATACATATTTGGCTACAGGCACCGTATTTATACCTCAGTGTAGAAAATAATGAAAAAAAGAAGATAATATGTATAGTCCAGAAGCAAATGCATTTTTCTGTCTTGCTTGGCTTAATAATAAAAACTGATTTTCTCTGAATTCCTGAAAATGAATCCTGAAGTCCCAAATGATGTACATTTAAAAAAAATTCATGCTAAGGAAAAAACTCAAAAATATTGCAATGTCAAGACACAAATGTTTGCTTTGGGGACTTAAAATAGTAATGCTGAGACTCCCAAATTCAGAACTGCCCTTTTGCTATAGCTTTCTAAATTGAGAGTTGAAAAACACACCAAGTCTTCAAGGAAAAGAAATTCTGTAGTATGGAATATCAGTTACTTCCCATTATAACATCCAAACATAGACAAACCCAGAAAACTGAACTGCAGGTCAACAAAGAAAAAGATGAAAGGGTGAAAACAGTATTAAAATTATTATTAGCAGCAAAAGCTTTAGATTTCAAAACCCAGCTAATAAGCACATACATGTCCATCACTTAAATAATATTGAGTTCCTATTATATTTATGATTTTTTTGTTTTATTTATCCTCTCATTTTACTATATATTTAACTAGATTTTATTTTTGTTGTTTCAAGTGGAATTACTCTGACTGACATCAGAGCAAGCCAAAAGGAAAAAAAAAAATATTTTAAATATCAGTATCCTTACTTTATAGGTAAAGGGACTCTTTATTACATAGGTGGCATCATTACATCTGCTGGTTGGTTTGTACAGAATCTGTTTGGAAGAGATTTGGTCTCCCTGTTCACTGCAGCAAACAGAATTTGGCATAAACATTTGAATGTACTCACTTAACTGCTGATCCATCTATTGAAGTTTCATTAGGGAGCCATGTGCATTTGCAAAGGATGAATGGTTTCATTAGCACTGAGACTAATAAACTTATAAAAGTTAATAATGTGAATATGTTTGATTTGGAATTATGCACATAGACATTAAGAATCACAAAAAGGCAGGCTTAAAAATGCCCAGTTTTTTTCTAGGCTTACACAGCTGGGGTATTTTTCAGTTTTCTAAGACCTTTTAAACAAAAACAGACACTGATTTCTTTCACATGTGCTCTTATGATGTTATCAACAGGTTCTAGCATTACACTAGGATTTCAACCTAAACATACAAATTTCATTCCCTCTAAATATTAATTACCACATGGTTTGCTACAGGCTTTTTGTTTCCTAATTATAGCAACTTTTGTTATTAATAGGTCAAGGTAAGCACATCAAAATTGTGATATAGTCAAAAGCACATCCATTTTGTAGTGTCTGTAAAGGTGTGGAGGTCATATGTGGTCTTTATGTATTCTTTTCCTTGAAGACTCACAGAAAACTTTCTCTTACAAGACAACTTCCATGTTCAAACACCCCAGCTTAGCACAACAGGTCTCTTACATTCATCCCTGGACTGGTTTGTTGTGAGCATCAAGGTAACCTAGCACACTTTGGTGCCATTTTTCTTCATCATCATCACCAATCATAAGAATCAGAAGAAAATGTGTTTAGTTTTTCTCCCTCCCCAGCTTGCTTTTCTGAAGCACCTGATCACCTCAATCCACTGTCTGCATTCTGATTTCCATCTCTGAATATTCATGATGAGGTCTGAGTAATCAGCTCTCATCCTTGGAGCCTGACTTGAAGCTGATCCCTAATGGTTACCTCCCAGACTTGTAGACGTGTACCATTCTGTTTGTTTTAAAGCTGAAAAACTAATTCAGTTATTGAAGTTACTCAATTACAGGGTAAAAATAATGAAATATGCTTCAGAAAGGTCTATGTTTAGAGCTGGCAGCATTTTAATTGTTTCAGCAGAGGGTGATGCTCAGATGGCTACAGGGTTTCTAGGACCTTAGTTCACTGCTGAATTTAGGTCATGGCTATCCAACCAACTCTGAGTGTAATGTGAAGAGACTAAATCTTTTATCCATCTCCAGAAAGTTTCAGCAGAGACAGACACAATGAGAAGGACCCTTCCCAGCCTGGCCAGCATGTTTTACTCCAGATCTACAACCCTAAGTCACAGGTCAGTCTCACTGCCTACACATCTCCTCGCTTCCTAGCGAGACTGTCAGTAACTGCACCACTTCTGATAGAGGTATCTGTTCCCTCTCACAGGGAACTGGGGTGGGACCACATCAGGTTCTGTCACAGATGGCACGGGGGGGTTTGGGGAGGAATAAATGCCAGGCACATGCATATGTCCATCTCTGAATTGAAGATGTACAATTAAAGATTCTCTATTGACAATAACTGGAGTCACCATCTATTTTCTTTCATCACTTTCTTTCTGTTAGGAAGAAAGCTCATCTCTGACAAATCTATCAGTGGCTCCATTCTTAGACTTAACTAATAGCAGGGCTGCAGCTGCAGGAATTATAAATACATCTGGCTTTGTGCTGCCTGGTACAACACTGTATCTATTATTATGATCTGACATACATCCTAACATCTCCTTCAGGTGCTGGCACATCATTTACAATAATCTCAGGTAACTGATGTTGTGACACCTCTCCTGCATGTGTGCTAGGTTCCTGTTAAATGACCATGAAGTGAGATACTAAAGGGAAACATCATCAGAAAAAAAGCCAGACCAAATTCAGACCTTCTGTAGGTGGGTGCAACTCCACAGACATGACACATTGCAGCTTGCAGGACAAGATGGAGATTTGACCTGCAGTGCTATAAGTTCTTTTCATATATAATTTTTACCAGCTAGAAGAAAAGCAATACTCTCATCTTGCTGCAATTAATAGAAAGTATGCTGGGTAGAATGGCTGTTGCCTAAATTATCCTCCCAACTCTTTGTTGGTTTCCATCAAGCAGTAGTGATGTAGGACATTGTCTGAAACAAGACTACAGTGAGAAATTTTGGGGTTCAGAAATGAAGCCAGAAAGTTACAAATTTTCACTTCAGACTGAATAGTATGTAAGAGTTTTCCCTTAAAATTAAAACTAGGAAAAAATTCATTGAATTCAGTCACTGACTTGACCCACAGCTACAGGCTTTATTTCAGATATGAAAGGCCAAATCTAGTCTAAACTGGAAAAGGATTTTGGTTGATTTTTTTTTAAAGGTCTTGAAAGTTGAAAGCTATATGAAAAATCTGAGATCCAAGATAAATTCCCTCCCCTGCCTGAGAGCAATCCCCCAGCTCCAACCTCCACTTGGGTATGTGTACTCCCATGCTGTCCCCTTGACACTGTCCCACTTCATATGAATAAATAGACCAGTGAGTCTCATTTTAAAAATAAACAATTTTTTGGCACACAAGCTTTTCCTTCAAGACCTGAAGAAGGGCATGTGTGTCTGAAAGCATCTGTGATTTTTTCCGTCCTGACACCTGTGGGATATCCTTTTGGCAGCTGAGGGAGGAGGCAAATCCTCATGTCTCCCACAGCAGGGGAGTGCTCTGGCTGGCAGGGGCTTCTGGGTGAAGGGCATGGGAGTATCCCCAGCTCTGAATTCACTGCTGCTTACTTTGCAGCTGTAAATCAATCCTCCTCTTTTCCCCTGAGGGAAGGAGGAATAGACCTCCAGACCTAAGTAATTGGGCAGTGCAAGTTAAACTTGCCACGTTGCATAGGAATAGGAAAAGTATTGCTTTTTAGGAATTTTCTACTCAAACAAAATAATAATTCTTTAAATGACAACAACAATGATAATAATGACAACTACAATAGTAATAATAGCAACAGCAACAATAATCCTACACAACCCCTAGGGATAACTACAACCCCTGAGGGCTACCTTGCAGAGAAAGTTGTGTTTGCAGCTGCTGGTGAGGCTACTTAGGTATAAATTATACAAACTCACAAGCATGGTTAGAAACTCAAGACAGCTTCTGAAAGCCCAGCTCACCCCAGCTTTCCCCCTGGATCCCTTTAGAAACAGTCCTTGTGATTTGTTTTGGCAAAAAAGGCAGCAGTATGGAGCAGCATGTGGTGCTGCAGGCAAGGTAAGGTAGTGGAGTGAAGGCCAAGGAAATGCAGTACCTGTCCAGCTTTATACAGGCATCATGGATACTGGCAAGGGGTATGTAACAATGTTTGGGTGGTGGCTTGGTAGGGGCCAAGGGACCACCACTTCTAACTTTGGAAATTTGTTGTGGTTTTAGTATCCAAAGTTTCAAATCAGCATCTGGAAAGCCCTCTTTGAACAGTTTCAGAAGTCCTTTGTATTGATGAACCAAACATTTTTCAGGGCTCAAAACTCAGCAGAATTAAGGCAGATTTTTCCAGTGACTGGTTATAAAAGCTCCATCTCTGTCTAAAGTCAGCTTCTCTGTCAGATTCCATATCCCTTGTCCAAGGTCAAATATCTAGCTCTCCATAAAGCAGTTGTAAATTTATTTCTAATTTACTAAACTGTATTTTTTCCTTTAACATGTTCTCAGAAACCAGTGAGAAAAATTAGGTGACATATTAGAGAGACAACTGCCTCCCAACAAAATTCTCCCCTAGAAAGGCAGCCGATACAGCTCATTCCAGCATAGTTAAAACCAGGGCAAAATTCTAAGCAGTAAAGCTGGAGTTTTATAATGAGAAGTACTGTGCAAATTTTGCTGTAGACAGCCTTTTCAGATCTATCAATAGTACAGTTAAACACAAATTGACAGATGAAACTTTCAGGATGGCCTTATTAACATGTGAATTAGTCTAGGTGAAGTCATACTGAAAAAGCTCTCCTTTAACATATCTTTCAAAACACCTGTATTTTTGTTTATCATCCTCCAAATTCAACATGTTGCCACTTTTGTATACCTCAGAAAGCTTTAGACAGATTTATACGACATTGCATGTGAACTGTGAGGAAAGGTGCAATAAGTGATTATGGGCAAAATCCTGCCCGTACATGTGTGCATGATTCCTGTTGGATTTAGTGAAGTTTCATGTGCATAAATGAGAGCACGGTCTAGTCCTTAATCTGATGACATTTTTTCTGTACAGCACAGTAGGTTAATAATAAAATGGCATCTCTTCATTTCTGTATGCTTTTTTTTTTTTTTTTTTTTTGAAAGAAATAACTGCTATGTCTTTGGATCAGGTGTTAATTATTCCCAGTAAGGTTTGGTGGGTAACTAGTGATGCAGATATCAAACCACCCACTCTCTTTGTAGATGAAGGGAAAGTATCAGGAGGATTTCTGCTGAAGTATTCATCACATCTCAAGTCTCAAATTGTCCAAACCATTCAATTATAACACTTCACTCAATGCATGTCAGCATGTCTGGCACTGTGTTTCAAGAACGAGTTGAGCTGGATTTCTCAAAGAGGCAGACGTTGGCTTGTCCCCTTGAGGGACAACAGAAATAGAGTCTATTGGCTCAAAGTTGAGACCGGTTCCTGGTTCAGTACACGGGAACTCTGGGAACTATTACAGCTTTCCAACTTTGTAGCCTCCAGACTCAGTTCACACATGCATATGTAAAAGGCTGAGATTTCCTGTGGTAGCAGCACAAGCATCCTATTTGCCACCGAATAAATAGGTAAAACACTGACCTGATGATGACACGATAAACAGGTCTGGGGATGTGGTGCTATCAGTGCAGATCTAAGCCTATCCTCACCATTGCTTTAACAGTAAATGGAAGCAGTGCCCAAAGGAGGAGAGGAAATCCTTTGAGTCCTTCAAGGGTTATATGAGATTTTGTTGTTAACTGCAGAGATACAATACATCACTGTCAGGAAGCGGTGACCCTGGATTATGGTCACTGATTATAAAAAAGGCTTTCAGAGGCAGATGATGGACACCATGTCTATTATGTGGTGGAAAAAAAACCAGGGTGGCCAGAGAACCTATAAGTGGATGGGGACATCATGCAAGCAGATACCTCCTTAAGCTCTTTGTGTTTGCTTTTTGTGCTTGGCCTGGGCTGTACATGTTCCCAGAGCAATGAAAAGGCAGCTCACAGGGTTTTTCGTGTTAATGTTCAATTTGATGTATCAATATGGTTCTGCTTGCACAGGCTATAATGAGCTCAAGATCATAAAGCTCTTATCAGCAACCCTGTTTAACTTTAAATGTAGCTCAGATGATTGAGGCTCCTCTTTACTCTCACTTCAGTCAGTTTTGACCTGAAGCTGTGGAATGACATTTGCAAGGTCAGTAAATATCATCCAGGAGAATATTTGCAACCCCATCAGCCAAATTTAGCCAATATCAGAGTCTGTCTTTTGTGAGCTCCATCCACAGTTCAGGCATGTTTGTCTTCTCTATTTTTAGTAGCAATCCTAACTGCAGAATTATTTTGGCTAATAAAAATAAAAGGCAAAAAATTGTTTCCAGAAAGCCTCGTGTCTGTAGACAAGTCAGGTAGTGTGCAAGGAGGTAATGTTTCCTCTGGCAGCCTTACTAGCCGAGTCCATAGAAATGAAGGCTGGGCATTTCAAGACAGTGCTTGTCATGCACAGAAACAGAGGGAGGTACCTGCATGAATTCCAAAACCACAAAGCACATTTGCATCTGGCCTCTGGTGTGAACAGAGGAGTTCAGATCTGCCTGCCCTGCCTGCAGACATGAGTCCTGAGTCGTTTAGGAGCATCTATCCCAAACAGACAAATTCCCACCCAGTCAGCTCAACTACCTTAAAACCTATTCACGGGCTGTGTAGAATCAGTTGCCAGCCTGACCTAGTTGTCAAAATGGTGTCTCACTCTAAGGCTGTGTTTGTTGCCACACATTTGTGCTCCTGGGGAATTCAGGATACCTGCTTCACAAGCATGACCAGATAAAATGGTATGTTTTTAATTAGGAGAAAAAAATAACAAGACAACAGACATCTGAGGGCAGTTTTGTTGAAAGCTAAATTGATGATGAAAAGCTTTCACTCTTTGAAACCATTCAATAGCCAGGTGTTTTCTAGTGGTTCTTCAGTGCATTTCACTGCTGCATGTCAGTGTTACTTAGCACTATCACATTTACATCAAGTCAAATGCTGTAACGCAGAGTATCACCATAAGGAATGAAATGTGTCAGCCTGCATAGAGGGATTCTTGGGAAATATGTGCCTTTCAACAATCCTGCGGCTTTTATACAAATTCTTCTCACATGTTTGCTACCCTAAAATTCACAGGTAATTACAATGGGATGAATAATCCACATTAATCAGGTAAGCAGGTATTTGAGATCCAGCACATCTCCTATCAGACAATGCACACGAAAATACAGTAATTGAAGCTGCTGAGAGAATTCCCCACTGACAATGTCTATGTAAATCCACTGTAAAGAATAATTCTACGATTATGTAAAATTTGAACGAGTCCTTTTATCTTTAAAAGAATGCTGCACCTTATTTCACTTAGCACACCAATCTGGAGGCCCACAGAGTAAGAAACGAATTGTCACGGGGTCCAATCCTACAGGATTCACAGAGCCAAAGCCATTGCTGGTGTAACGTTGGTGACTGCTCTTTAGTCCGGTTGTCATCTTCCTGCAGAAAACTCCTCTGAATTAGTGTAGCATTTCCGTACTGGGCTTCACAGCACCCTAAAGCTCTTTGTCTCCCTCTACCCCTCTGCCACCCCACATCTCAGAATTTCTTCCTGTAATCTTTTTTTTATAGCTTTATCCTAGCAACTTTCTGTTTGTATTTTGGCTATTTTTCTGTGGTCGGATTCTCACATTCTCAACCTGGCTCAAGTCTTAGATGACACAGAAGGGTCAGTATCATGTAACCCTATTCTAGTATGCACTCTAGCCTTAGCAGAGTCCTCCTGACACAGGAAATTGTCAGCAGTGTTTATAAACCCCCTGAAATGGGACAACAAAGGGAGCAGGTGAGTCAGGATCTTTCTAAGCTTCAGCAGAGAAAAATGCCACAGGAAATGGCACTTAAAGAGACGGTTCTGCTGATTAGGGTACTTAGTCTTGAAACTCATAGCTGACCTTTTGTAGAGTTTGAGGCCCTCCTTAACTGGAAGGGGATGTCAACATCCTGAGCCCTTAGCCTACTTGTACAGGAAGAGAGATGTGAAAAGGGTTTCCCCTCATTGTCTGAAGGTATGTTCACCTCTGCTTTTCATCTCTCAGGCAAACGCTGCTGTTTCTTCATGCTGTGCTTTGGGAGCTTGTGTTGAACATCTGGTAGGCCACACAGAGGGGTTGCAAGAGGCAGATAGTTATTTGACTCTCTGTACTTCACAGTATGATCTTCCCTGGCAGTGGACTTTGGATTTTCGTCCTGTTTGAGTGAACATTCATGTAACACTTTGATGAATTCTGCCCTGTTGTTCTTGCTCTGTGTGCTGTAACCACAGGCCTGGATGTGACTTGGGATGAGGGTTGCTAGCCATGATTCATGCTAGACATTGGAGGACCTTGCAGGATTCTGCCATGGTCAAACAGGAACTGTGAGGTTCTAAACATTGCATATAAGAGAGCAGTAGCACTTTGAAAGTTTTCTGTCTAAAGCCTTTTCCCAGAAGCCGTGAGCCACATAGGAACGAGGGAGTGTGAGGCACTGGAGTGATATGTCAAGTCCAAAAATTCTCTTTCTTTGCCTGGCAGCCAGCTTGCTGAAGCTAAGTTCAGGTCAGAGGATCACAGGATGGGTAAGTTTGAAGGTGCCACAGTGCCAAGGGGTCCAAACACCCTGAAAATCAGGGTCATCCTAGAGCACATCACACAAGATCAGTTTGTATCACTAAGACCAGTCAAGCCTCCTGTCGCTACTTCTGCAAGTCCTGGGCAAGGAGACAGGGAAGAAGCATAGCCTCACTTCTCTCTTGGCATGAGTTTTCCAAGAGAGCTGTCTGTACGAGGAGCACAATCCCTCATCTTTGAAACAGGGGCAACATCTGATCCCTCAGTAGACTGTGACAAACAAATGGAATATAAAGGTAATAAAATAAATCACAGCTTTGTTGAAAGACACATGAACAGTTCCCAGACAGATTCTCACTCATCACCCCAAAGTTGCCTTTTTAATCCATCACCTTGCTATAACAGTGTATATCTGTTAGTGACTGTCCCATGGACTTGCACTGATGATCATCCCATATACCCTGGATATACTATGTGTAGTATTCCATGTAGTCTTTACTGGGCTAGAGCCTAAAACAATCTTGCACCAAAAAATCATGTCTCCTTTTCACATGTTTTCAACTTAACCATCTTGGCTACAAGTTATGATGAAGAAAAAAAGACAGAGAGACAAACTGTGATGCTGTGGTAATATAGCTGAAGTTTCTTTGGTGAATTGGGGGAACTGTTCTGGATTTACAGTGACAAGACTAAGACAGGTATCTCACCAAAGAGCAGGTTTGTGAAGAAGAGAAAACTGATCAAGAGAAAGCACTGGAGTAGACATATTTCTCTCAGAACAATACCAGTCATAAGCCCAAAGGATTAAAAGACATGAGCCAAAATGGTATAATCTGGCCAGATGTTGGAATCTGTGATATTTAGATGATTCCGAGATTGTAGAATGTCTCTGTCTTTCAGCCCCGTGCCAAAGAAGAAGTCGTAATTCGTTTGTGCTGGTTTTCAAGGTTGTTTATTCTTGCTTATTCTCACTCTTCTCACTGTCCTGCTGAGGTCTGTCTTGCAGGACGGTGTGCGGGGCTCTGCCCCTCAGTGGGATGTTACAAACTTTATATACTAAAAATTACGTGTGCTATATTTACAATAACGTGCCAATATCTATCACCTATGTTGAACAGTGTGTCCCCAGTCTAAACCAATAGAAAAGTGCCAACACTACAGTGAAACATGGAGAGCATGAAGAAGAAGAAAAAGGACAAGGCACGCCCAATTTCCTCCATCTTGCCCCTTTGAACCCCCATTCTAAAAACTCTTAAATTCCACATTTGCACCTGTGCCACACTAATTACTACTTATATCAGATACTCAGGGCTTGTAATTCATCTTGTAGGATTGAAGACTCTTTTCCATAGACAGGGATCAGAGACAGTGTCTCTCAGGGCTCTGCACAGGGGGGTTCCCAACCCCCTGCCAGGGTCCCAGACCTTCCAGGGCAGCCGGAGGGATGCCCTGGATTCCCACAGCCAGAGACATAGGAACTGGAATCAGTGGCTTTATTCAGGTACATAACAGCACAGTTAGGGCCCAAATTTTCACACTGATACTCTGTGTGCTGCAGCACATTGCTAGCTGAAGTACGAAAACAAAAGAAGCCCTGAAAAAAGCTGAGGTTTGTAACAGAACTATCTGACTACCTTTCACCAGGGACTGGCTGCTGGGATGTTCTGTAACAGCAGCAGCATTGACGACTTCTCCAGCTTCACGTCTTTGGACTAAGGATGCATAATGACATATGACTGCAGCAAGGCTTGAATGATGCAAGGGATGCAATAACCCACTGCCCACTGCCTCTGCTATCCAGGCGATGCAGGCTGTGCTGCGTGCACACTGCAATGCCATCCCTGAGCTCTCACAAACAATAATCAAGTCTCTTACAGCCAGAAAAGCCTGCCAAGGCCAGCAGTGACAAAATCACAGCAACACAAAATAGATTAAGCATATTTTTTATCCTATTTTTGAAAATTTTCCTTCCCCCATTTCTGACTCATCTGCAGCCTGAGTCTTTTCATCTTCCAGCCGGCTACAGAGATCCTCTGGGAAAGGGAATAGTTCCATACACACAGCTTCTCCTTCTCTCTCCCCTGCAACAAATAAATACCCTCAAGCCCTTCAATTTACTTCAGAGTCATCAAGCACAGTTTAAAATATAACCTGGTAATGTATTTTTAAAGGGATTCTTAAGCAAAGTTTGTGCATGTGTGTACATACATGTTTGTGTGTCTGCAAGTATTTCTTCCTGCTGTCCCAGACAAAGCCATCTCCATGCAATTTGGTTAGCAGCTTCCCTGAATTGACTGTAATGCCCCTGAAGTGTTCAGGCATCATAAAATCCTCATACCACAGATGGACTAATTTTGGAGGCAAGAGATGTGTGTGCGTGTGTGAAACTCTTTCTGGGCCTAATTCATACGGGCAGCTAATCAGTAACATTGGATTATTTAAAAAATTGTTTAGCTGCTATAATGCCAGCCAGGTATCCCTCTATATTGCTTTCTCTTACCAGATGTTGCAGAGTGAAAGCGTTCCTGGTTTTGTTCCATGTTTTCTAGCCTGCTTTTCGACGCTAATTTCCACTTATCATTCTCCTCCTCTGTCGCTGAATTCTTCTGCAGTCCTTTCGCAGCGACTCATCCATGAGGATACTAACTTGCATCTTTACTGCTTCTAAATTTCAGCTTTCCCTTTTACTCTGCTCTATTTCCATATGTCATTTTCCTTTTCTGCCTGTCTGGGAGTTGCTGTACCTAACTCTGTAAAGCATTATCTCTCCATCTCTCTAAAGTGTTTTGTGGTACTTTGTGTGAAGGATGGCATATAAAAATAAATTGTATTGCACTGTATTTTTGGACTGGCATCTAATCTTTACTGAGCTCATTCAGCCTATTTCTGAAAAACACTGGATCTTAAAGACTCTTCTGATCCAATGAATCTTGATGACTTTTCTGATCCTAGAAAAAGACTCCCTAATTTTCAAGTCATCTCCTGACACTAACACAGAGATAGAAGTCAGGAGAGTACCTTGAAAAATAGGGTTTGGCAGAAAAATATTCCTGGAACTCTTCCTTGTCTATCGTGTGTCTTAACCTCACCTCTGGCCTCCACCCCACATTTTACTTGCAAATGTCCACCATTATGAGCGCTGAGGTGGGGGGAGCGGGAAGCAGGCTGATGGCGTACGGCACTCATAGCGAAACAATCCAACAGCTTGCTTATGCATCTATTTGGCTTAGGATGGGAAATTAGAACAGCTTTAATCTGCTAGCAGCATCAAGCAGGGAAGCACTCCCTGGAGTGAAAGCGTTAGGAGTATCACAGCAGGGGCTGATGAGAGACAGCTTGCCATGGTGTCACAGCAAGGCAGTTGTACTCAACGCACAAAAATCTGGGGTGCTAAGAAGGACCCACGTACCTGGCTGGGAACTGTAGGGGGAGAGAGAATAAACCTTTGTACTGCGGTCTTCTGCAATAGGAAAATGCTTTCAAAGACATGCTCCCACATTACTGTCTTTGCTCTTCCCTTCCTTTTACCCTGTCACATCAAGGATTTGGTGCCTACCTTATCAAACACAATACACGTGTGCCATTCTAGTTTGTAATGAGAGCCCATTTGACTCAGAGAGCTTCAGCATAGGTACAGCCAGCGTAGGTATAACCATGTGAAGTGGTCATGATTTGGCCTCAGACTGGAAAACACAGGGAGTAACAGCCATACCTTTGCATTTGTTATGCAAAGCCCAGTTATGTTTGATTTCTACTCAATAACCCTATTCATAATAATTAAAGGGCAAGACCTGAGTTACTAAGGAAAAATGTAGGATGTAAGAACCTTCCTTGCTTGCACTGAGACTCATTGAACTTTGCAGGACTGTTCAAATGCCTGGAAATTTGAGGGAAATCTTAAGCTTGTGACTTATTGTAAAAGCATCAAATTTGAGGTATCCAGTGTCCTGGAATGTTCTCCTGCATAATCTGTTTCTTGCATTGGTTCTTTGTCACAGACAGTGCCCTTGGAAAGTAACTCTTCCCTTACTTGCAAATGTGCTTTACTGCAGCTTGAGTGTACTCTGTGGATACACATGGGAATGTAAAGGTAGATGTATCATGTACATTTACAAGGTGAGAGCTGAGACCTGTGAAGACAGCAAGACATATTAAGATCTTCTTACCAAAACAAGGAACATTGAATTTTGCAGTATAAGATATGCACTAGCTGAAAACTGGAGCTAAGACCCAGTGGCAAGAAATGCCCATTTTTTTTTTTCTCATGTGTATTATATTTTTAATATATTAGGACAAACCAACACACGTACAATAGTAAAGTTGAGGTGTGAACTTTGGCCAAAGTTGATTATTATCCATCTTATGTATGTTTCTGGAAACAGAATGTATTATTTACTCTGTCTTGTGTTCACAGATGGTATTTTCCAGTCTACTTGAAGTCTCTATTCTTGTTGGCAATATTGGGATGTTACCAACAGTCAGAGCCCTGCCGTTCTTCATTGCTGGATGGGGAAAGCAGCTAGGACTTCAATCGTGTACACAAATGCTTTCTAATCATTCTGTGTTCCTGTGAACATCAGACCTGGAAACCAGCTATCAGACAGTCTGTAGCAAAACCCCATTACCTTGTCCAACATCACATAGGTCTTATATGTCCCACTTCTTGGAATTTGTGCAAAACTGTGCTCATGTTTCTTGGTCTCTTCTCTCCTCATTTCATAGCTGCTGACAGCTGTTTCCTCCTCAGCTAGTTATTTGGAACTGAATCTGAAAGTGAAAAGACTACCTGCTTCTAAAGCCTCCCTCTACATAATGCACCCACAAGGTCTCTGAAGACAAATAGTGATTCACTGTTCTTGTGATTCTCTGAGGGTGATATGGAAGGTGAGAAGTTTGCTGTTCATATTCTGAAAGCATCAGTTGCTTTCTGCTATCTGCATGGGCCAGCAACCACCAAATTAACATGAAGTGAAGAGTGTGTGTACATGGCTAAGTGGAGAATGCAGGCAATGCCCCTTTCATCAAAGAAGGGCTAGTTGCTTGAAAGGGTTAGAAAAAGCTGCTGGAGAATGATAGCTATGGAGACTTTGTTCTTGTTCCTTAGCAGAGACAACGGGGATTGGCGAGGTTTAGCATAAACCACTGCAAAGTTATTTTAGTATACTGTACTGCCAAACTGTCAATAGAAGTAGAAGAGCATGTCTTGTGGAAAATGGACTTAATGCATATGGTGTGGAGGACTCTATGGTGTGGAGGCAATTTCAGCAAGCTCAGAAGCGGTTACATGCACTAGAGAGTGGATAGCTTTCTCTTTAGAGCTGCAGCCACTGCTGCATGCAGGAGCGTGATGGAGTGAGTGTTTTCCAAATGACTGGAGCACTCTCAAAAATGAAAGCTCAGACAGTTCTCCTTCAAGCAGCTTGTACAGATTAGTTCTAGGAAAAAGCAGATAGCTCGAACGGGCCTGCTTCTAATGACTGGATGGGTGATATGACGAGAAATGGAGAAAAGGCTAGCATTTAGCAGTGTGATCTCCATCCCAAGTGCTCATAAATACCTTCGGAGATGCACTTCAGCATCTTTCAGAGACATTGTCATCATGCTTTCAGTGAAACCTCTGCAACTCCATCTCAGTCACCAAAATAATGTCACTTAGAAAAGATATGTTTTTAAATATTTCAGCAGTTCATGTGCAGTATTTCTAAAGACTAATGACACAGAAGACACAGTTCATTCTCCTTCCCTATAAAGGAGTGAGTAAATAATACTCATCATTAACACACAATATAAAATAAACTAGAAGTGCAGAACATCATAGATGGTTAATTTTTTTTTTATTTTCTGACTAGTTTTAGTATTGTGGGATGAACCTAAAACTGAAGAACTCTTGCTTTGATAGTTTTCCAGTTTCCAAAAGGACAGTGTTAACTATTTTTACATCATTTCCAAGAGTGCGTGAGTGCTGCCACTGGAGTTCACAGGATCACAGAATAGTTAGGGTTGAAAGGGACCTCTGGACATCACCTAGTTCAATACCCTACAACCTACATCATAACAATATTAAACAAATATGCAATTCATACTATCAGGAAAACACTGTGTTTTTTGGAATTTGAACTGATATGATGACCTTACCCACTGAGAAATTTCATAGCAGTAGTAAACTTCTGCTTTAAAATGTTTATACAACCTTCTCCCCCCATCAATTAATTTTACCAGGTCTTAATTCTAAGGAGATCTAACTCTGACCTATGAGGGTTTTCCTATGCAACCTTCTAAACTCTCTTCCTAAAAGTTCTTCCACTCCTGAATGGTCTAAACAAAGTAATTTGGATCATAATTTATGTGTTTATAATACCCATGAACCATATTTCTCCTTTTGTTTGAAATATCTTACCGATCTTATGAATCTTTTATGTTATCTTTTATTGTACTGCATTTACATGCTTATAAGTTTCAGATTTTAAATTAATAAAGGTCGTAAAAACACACCACCAAGTACTATATTAAAAAGTAGTTAAAACTTTTTGTAAGTTAAATCTTGTGAAATCAACTAGGCTCAGCTCTCCAAATACATTCTCTACCTAATGTGTAGTGATGTTAGTAGGAAGGCTTGTATCCACCTTCAGCATCCAATCCAAATGCTCTGAAGTTAGTAGAAAGACCCCATGTTGATGCCAGCGAGCTGTGGTTCAGCCTGTCATTGCTGGAGAGCAATAAATCCACCCGAGCAGATGTGTCTGAATCAGGAGACCAAGCATCTATAAGGACCTCTCCATCTGGTTCTCCACAGTAGACATTCCTTCATTTTGTCTCTTTTTCACAAGGAACATCAGTGGTATCCATGGTTGTCACTTTGTACTTTGTTTTACGATCCCTTTGTAGAGTGGCTCATATGCTAAAGCCAGACTGAAAGCAACCACGTGTGTCTGATTTCACTCAGCAGTGTGAGAGTGTGAATCCTCAACCAGGCATCACCTCCAAAACTGATATTGAGTAATTAATCTATAATAGTGCAACTGGCAGGCAAATAGTTTAATAAAGGAATTAGCAGTTACATGTTCAAAAAATAGTGAATGATTTATTATTTTACTCAAAACTGAGAGCAAATAATCTTTGACTTGATGATAAGTTACCTAGTTGGAATAGCAGATGCTTTAGGATTGAAAGAAACCTTCTTATCATTTTCATCCAGTCAAGAGCCCAAACTTACATGAGAAAATAATTAAAGAAATACCAAAGACTGGAGCCAATTTGGTTGAGAATGGACAGGTGCCGTATGATTTATTATCAGCTAAGGTACTGTTATCTGTTGAGTTATTGTATTTGTTATTGTTATTGACTTTATGCTTTGAAAGAAGTAAACCTTAAGCTCTAGAAGTCTGTGGTGGAAGCTGACCATCTGCACTCTTTTTGGTCAGAGTAAACAATTTGCCCAGTTTCTGTATGTATCTGTTGTCTCACTGAGCTTTTCTTCTGTCTCTGAGGCCTGACTATGGCACAGAAAGCATTGTTTTGCCTTTTGGATTGAATGAATGCAAAAGGACTACATATAAAATGATTATATCACTCAAGAGGACTTACTCCTGATAGTGTTCAGGATGCCCAGTGTATGTAGCAGGCTACAACAAGGTGCTCCTCCTGGCTAAGCCATTCCTCTGAACTTATGGAGTGTCCCTGGAACAAGCTTGTGACAATATGACAAGGAAAATGTAAATGTGCACCATTAATGTAAACATCCTTTTATTTCTCAGCAGTAGGTTTCTTGTCAGAACTTGCATCCTGGTCTCAGGACAAGAAGTACTGGTGGAGATGCAATGTGTCAACTACCCAAAGCTCTGACAATACTCTCCACACAACCCATGTCCTTAGAAGAGACAGAAATCACTATGTCTTGTGTGCACCTACACACCACATGGGGCTTGGTGTATTTAATTTGGGTTATACACAGCATTTGCATTGGGTATCACTGAAATAAAGTGGGTATCAGTCCTAGTGAAACTCACTGTAGAAGGCTGATTATCAGGTTATCTGGACCACAGTTAATCAGTACCTGAGGTGGTAAACATTCCCTGTGTTTACTTTAGTTCTCTTACTCTCATATTGATCTACTTGTAGTTTTGCATTTGTGCTCCTTGAATTTGTGGAATCATTGCATCATTTTTTCCCCACTTTCTTAGCTCATATGTTGAGTAAGGCTGTACACTACTCCTCTTTTTTCATAAGATTTTCTCATTTTATCAGCTATGAAATAGGGAAGTGGTGAATCTTCTAGGCCTTGCCAGCAGTCATTTAAGATCCTGTGGCTTCCATGTTCATTTGACACCAGCACAGTTGAAATTGTCATGAAAATAGAGCTGACTTACATACAAAATACAATCTCTAGTGATCAACCAGCTGAACGTTCAAAGCAGGTCTGCTGAATCTGAGACATTCAGGAAGGAAAAACCACAGAAGCAAAGAGAAAAAGATTCTTCTTATTCAGTTTTGTTCACCTGGGTTTTCTCTGTGCAAACTACATGTTTTTCCTTTTCATCTCAGGGTAGGCAAAAAGTTTATTTTGATGATGAGGAACTTGTTGCATATACAGGTTAGTACAGACAGGGCAATTATCACTAAGAAAAACCCAGCCAGTGTTAACAGTCCCAAGCAAGTTTTGATTGACATAAACTGGTGACCTCCAAAAAGTGCCCTCAGTCACTACCATTGATATAAAGTCCTTTAAAGCTCAAAGTTCAAGGACCTTTTTCATTCTCTTTTTGTGACTTGTGACACTGTAGAACAGAAACAAGAATCTGGCTATCATCTGGATTTCATTTCACAATCTATATATTCCAGCACAAATAGTCACAACTAAGAAATTCATTACAAATTCATGGCCTGTAGAGTTTCACTGTTGAACTGACAACATTTATCATGAGCTCTTTGCAAAATCATGTGAGATTTCATAACAGGTGTCCACTTCGCACAGGTCATCACCACCGTGGCCTGTGTCAAAATCCATTATACAATAGCTGAAAGCTGTACATACGTGTTGCCAGCTCCCTCCTTTTGCAACGTGTGGTGGAATGCAGTGAGATAAGCAGGAGACACAAAGTTTAGATCTGAACTTTCCTTTGCATCTGAATTTCATCCTCAAAGGTGAAAAAGAGATGGCAGCACTGAATGAAGAGTTCTATTTTCAGTCAGCCTTCTGTTGTGATACAAAGAGATTTAAAAAAAGGAGTACCATGAGCATAGAGTTTAAATAAAAATCCAACACATTATATTATTCTTTAGTGGCCACTTTTAAGCAAAACATAACCATATAAAATTCTACTCATTCTTCCTGAATTTTGTTCCAGTCTTGTCAGACTGGGCTGACTTGATGTGTAATGAGTCTCTTATCTGACATTTCCTATTGTCCCTAGTGGTTGTAAAATCATTACTCCTGAGAAAACAAAGTTTACATGTTGATAAGTGGTGAAGGGAAGAATAAGGCTGTGATGAGAAACTGCAGCTACTCTTCTCACTTCTCTCTCATGCTCTGTCTCCAACAGGAATAATTCACATTCTTGCAATTTAGAGAAAAGTTTCCAAGTCCTCTATTTGGGAACATATTTCAGTTTCTCCTGGGAGGTGAAAGCAGTTTGCTGTGAAATGCTTCAGACTCTCACAGTGACTGATTTTCTGCTTCCTTCTCTTGGGGTAGAATCAATGACGGTGGGGTAGGTTCCAAAAAATTTATTGGAATAGGAAAAAAAAAAAGACAAAAATAGTTGGACCCATTTAATAGCTGTGATATCATTTTACTGGCTTCCCCTGTCTGCAGGGCATATGTCAGTGGTTGATTTTGTGCTTGGAGCACCAAAGGAATGGTCTTTAAAGGCTTTTTCCATCCCAGTATCAAAAAGAGCACCCCAGAGACAGCTGTCCCTGATGTGATTAACCACTGAAATGGTACTTGCAAACAGGGTGATGAAAACCTCTGAAGTCTGCAATAAAGTGACGAGGCTCAAAGTCACCTTGAGACAGGGAAAAAACGATTCCTAGAATTGGGAGAAAATATGTGCATTATTTATATTAAATACAATCCAATAATATATTAAAAGTAATATTGGAAAATATCTTTATTACATTGAGCAGTTTTTTAAAAAATGGATGATTTAAAATGATTTAGCTTAAAATGGGCATATAAACAGTGCTTAGGTTCTGAAGAAAGGAACATCAATTCATTTTTTTCAGGTTCTTAATGCATGCATGTATTTGCATTGCGTTGCCTATGCAAGGAAATTATTTACTAAATTAGCAAACAGTACTTGCTCTGTCAAATCCAGTTTTCACATCTTAACTTTCAGTGATGGTCTTTCCCAATTGGACCTGCATCATCTCCTATTATCACAGACATCAAGGAAATATGTTTTGGAGTACACCATGGCATTCAACAGGCTTTGGCTTTCTTAGACCAGTAAAACTCCCAAGTGAAAGTATTTTTCCACCAACCTCCACAGATTGAAAACATGGCTCTACGTCTTTGAGAGCTTCAGATGTACCTAATTGTTATAGTGTCATACAGAAGAGGAGGGACCCCTATCAAAATTAAGAGTTAAAAAAAAATATCTCTGACAAATTATGAAGTTTAAGGAAAAGTCAGTTCTGGTGATTCACAGTGTAAATATCTGCGTATCACTAAAAATGTACCTATCCATTTTTTCCATGATATAAAGGGCAGGGAAAAAGCAGTTTCCCTTATTCTGCCTCAGGGATCTTGCAAAGAAAAAGCTTGCTTTCTTAAAAGCATGTCTCATTAATATTATTTTGGAAAACAAATACTATCAGCACACCTACCCTACCCAGCTTAATGGGTCTTCTGTCATTGAACATGACATTTAACACCAGCTTGGTTTGGAAATTCCAGTTACCCACCTCACAAACAAACCAAGCTAAAAGATCCCAAGAAAAGCACTATTTTGCAAAAATGAAACCTATCTGCTTCTCCCTGTCCTTGTTGCTTCCTTTGGCTGTAGCATAAGAAAGTATCAAATATCTTTGCTGCCCCACTGCCCTGCAGACCAAACCCCATCCCAAGAGCTTGGGCAGTGACCCATGGACCATTCTCCTGCTGGCAGCAGCTCCGTGACACCGTGCCATTCCTCCTACCCAGGACAGAAAAAAAAATTGTTTTCCATACCTCAAGCAGGCAGAGGCAGTCAGTTTGAATAGCTGTAGTTCCTCAGCGTAGGTGAGAAAAAAAGGAAGAGAAGAACCAAAAATAGCACCTTCTCTGAGAGCATGCAGGGCTTGATTCTTCCACAATGCGCTCTATCAACCCCGCTCCACAAAATGGCAGCTGGCTGGCAGGCAGCAGCCTCCAAGAAAGATGAGGTGGTACTCCCTGGAAAATTAAATAACTGGTGTGGAGCTGCAAATCCTGCAGTGCTGGCTCCCAAAATGTTGGCTTGGGGTGGGGTGAGGTGTAGAGGGAGTGTTGTCATGCAGGGCTGGATAGCCTCAGGGACATTTGCACGGGAAAGGAAGGAGATGTGGAGCTGGTATAGGATCATGTAGGTTCTGCTCTGAAGTCTTGCAGCCCAGTGCTTTTAAAGCAGTACATTTTCCCTGCTCCAGCTCCTGAACAAAGCAAATTAATGAAGTGCCATTAGTTGACTACTTAACGTTTCAAGCATTTTCCCACCTTACACATATTTTTTTAAAGCAAATCTCAGACACAAACAAAAAGCACACTAAACTTTTACCCACTTTTTGAGCAAATTAAAAGTGCAAAGGGTGAGGGAGAGAAAAGCAAAAACATTTTCAGTTCTGTTTGTGTTTTAATTAAATTTAATGGGTCTGTTTCCAAGATTTACACCAATCTCTTTTTCAAAGTGGAAAATGGCGCAAATTTCGCAAATTCTCTCTTAAAATGACCCTGAAATTAATAAGCCTGTGATGTTGATGAAGTGTTACAGATTTTTATTAGGCAGGATCTGAACAGCTTTTATTTTATGCTCTTATGTCTTCATACCTGTGTTGGGTGCAGCTCTCAATGTGAAACTCTGAACTCAGTAATTATAGCTAAAAATTGTAACAGAAGGTTTTAAATTTCAGAGCAAAAAGAAGCAGAGAAATATACCACAGCCATATAAGAGACACAGTCATTTTGTCTTTGCTTGTGAAATCCCAATGAAAAGATGAAATTGCACTTGGGTTAAAAAAAAAAAAAAAAAAGTAGGAGCAAAATTTGGCCCTGGTTCTTGGAAAATCTGCCCTTAATTTAGCTGAGAATAAGGATGCCTCCTTTCTAAATGAATGGGATATGGCAAATTCACTAGTGTGAGAAGAAGCTTGTATAACATTTTAGCTACTGGGCAATATATTCTGTAGTAAAAAAAAAATCTTACAGTGCCTCCTTAAGTGCAAACAGAGGTAGCCAGCAGACAGTGTACAACATGTGTAACTCTGGGCACTGAGAACTTTGTGAGTCTGCCAAAAACTCATCTCATTAGTGCGCTTTGCAGCTGTAGAACAACCGTTTGGCTGAAATGATGTAGACTGAATATAAAACCATGTCCTGGAGGTGAAAGGCCCGGTGGTGGGAGTATGCTGGAACTCCATGCACCAGAATGATGTTCTAGGAATTCCCTGGTCAGGATGCAAAAATTCATCTGCACATCTTGATACCCAGCTTTGACAGGAAAAGGTATATTCTCTGCAACAAGGTCCTTCTTTGCAGCAAGCTCAGTCCTGGAGCTGTGAGGCTGGAACAGTACATCTTTTATACATAACGCTCACAGAGCTGATATACTTGCATCAAGAAGGAAATTAAGACAGCTGCCTGTCCCGTAGGAGCACAAATTAAATGCTGAAGCCCAATACGTTTATGCAATGTTTTATACACCTCCAAAACACAAAAGCTGTCAAGTCACAATTTTGGTGTTTTTTTGAATTGTTTCTTACACACTGTCAGGGTTTTGTGCACCATTCTTTACATTTAAAGAAAGCAACACAGACTGATTTCTGACATGCACCCTCCTATCACATCTATCAGTGCAGTACAGTGAGTGTTAAATGAATGTCACCACAGAGCCTCTCTCTCTCTCTCTCAAGTTTTAAATTTCCCTTGCTAGTGTAAAACTTAATGAAAGCCCTGGAGTATACAATAGCATTTTGAAAACAGGAATTTGTGACTGCTGTGAATCATCACTCACAGCAGGGACCCAGAAATGTGAATTGTGGGAGGAACAGGCTCAGTCCCCCTCTCTTTTTTACTGGGAATTTATTACAGGCGTGTCATTATTTACAATGCACCATTCACATCCTCTAAAGAGCCAATAAACTGGCTGCTGAATATGCATTTTGCTCTGTGGTGAACACAGATGTTTCCAGCTAATATCCATTTCATTTAATTTCTTTTCTTTAAAAAAAAAAAAAATCTATCTTGCTATTTCTGTAGCAGCTGGGTAACTATTTGCCAGTCTTCGGTTTGGGAATCACTCCTCATATTTATTATAGTTGGTGCCATTTGTGTTACACAAAGTGGAGGTCTGTCCATATTACCAGTCTCTGCCTGTGTTTGCAAGGGTACCAAATGCAGTTGCTAAAATTCTCTCACAGTTTAAAGAAAAAGCCGCTTGAGGATTCAGCGCAGGTTCAAATTTCACTAATGATATGCGGCAAAAATAGTGTCAGATGTTTTTGTGTTCCAAGAGTGCATCAGAAACCCCTGGTGTTTGAGGGGGATTTGTTTTGATTTTGCATTCCTGTGAGTAAAATATATTGTTGATTCACAACTGACAGGTTGATGGTCATTAATTTACAGTGCCTTCATGTATTAGTAAGAGAAGGAATAGGGAATTATGGTGAGCTGTGGAAGGTTTGTAAGTTCAACTCAGATAATCATTCCTAACTTTAGATACTTATCTCTGCTAGCACTGTCCCCTGGGATTGCAAAACTGGTCTGTCATTTCTGTGAAAAAAGACTCTCCTGAGGTCTTAGTTTCCTGCATCTTGTCCAGCTGGAATCTGAAAGTTCAGAGGTAACTAATAAATACATTTCTGATTATCATCATCATTATTATTCACAGTCCTATAGCAATTTTTTTAAAGCCCCACAAGAGCTGCGGTTTCACACAGTTTGAATACGGATAATGGCTGAGGAGGTGGCAAAGAGGGGCTCACGTTTTATCCAAATCAGATTGTTCAAACTAGATTGCTATTCTATAAATTCCTCCCCTCCTTGTGGTGTGGAAGGCAGTGTTATTGGGAATCACCAGATGGCTGGTTACAGATGGTGTTATACATTCTATCTTCAATTAGCTCTTGAAGAAGTGCTTATTGTTAGCTGTGGTGCAGTTCTTCCTCCACACGAAAATACTACTGCTAAGACCTGCCCTGTCTGAACCTCTCTGATGAGCAAAGCACTTTTAGATGTGAGTGTGTGGAAAGACTTCTCAAAAGTGCTCCCATGAGAAGGCACGGAAAACCCAATGCAAGTGAATGGCTGTGAGTGAGCAGCTCCCTGAATTTTTACCTGCTTCCTACAGGTTATATCCAACTGAGGAAATAAAATGCTGTTTGGGTCTAGACTGTGGGAGGTGAGCAAGGCCTTGCAAAAGCAGAAGGAAAATAACCTAGTGACTGTTGCAAGGTGACAAAGCATATCACGCTCCGCTCTCCCACTCTGGTCTCCCCGCTGCACCTCCGTATGCACAATCAGCACTGTCCTCTGCCGGAGGCTGTGTATCCCTGCTGAGCAGCTGGGGAAGAGGCAGGAAGACTAGAGACATCAGCCAGTGTGTTCCTGCTTCTGACTCACAGGAAGGGCATCTGAATGAGTTAAGATGAGGCAATTCTGCTTGGAACACCATGCTTGGGGACACCGTCGGCATGACAAAGACAGGAACCTGCAGGCCCCATTGCAGTGGTAGGAAGATCTGGTTGGAGTAGAAATGGCAAAATTCTCCTTTTAAAGAGCTGGAGTCACTGTTTTTTATTGGGCCATTTTATCACCCTTTGGGGGGGGGGTCGTTTCACTTGTAAAAGCCCAAATCAGAAGTCTCCTAGTATTTCCATGTTCCTTTATGAAAGAGATAGGTGTGGAAGGGACCCCAGTTAGTCTTTATGTTGGACCACAATCTTAGCTCCTCTATGCCTAATATTAAATATTAACCCTTGTAGCAGCAGACTGGTTGTAAAGTGCAGGTCAATGAAGAATTAGGTCTTTTGCATCAGAAAAATATCTTGCAATGCATATTAATTTAATATGGATTTCCCACGAAGGAAAAAACTTTTGTTTTTCATAAAAATTTGAAATTAACAAATATTGAGGTTGTTAGATAGGCTCAACAAGGGTCAGTTGCACCTTTAAGAAGAAGGCAGGAATCCCTCATTGTCCTTGAGAACTGGGTCAGATGACAACATCTGCCAAAAATGGGGGTTCTAAGATGCTTAATCACAGACTTCAATAACAGCAAATAACCAGGTGTGGAAATTAAATACTACATGTGCAGAACAGTCCCTAAATATGTATTTAAATGCCAATAAAAGCTTTACAAGTCCCCTGGTGCTTGTATAATCTGGCTCAACAGCTTCCACCTCCCTGGAGCCTTGTCATGGTGGAAGACACAGTGGGTTTCCCTTTGCTTTCCCAGGGCAGAGGGTCGGAAGGGGCACGGCCACCACCTGCTGCACAGCAGGTGCCACCTCAGCTGGTGCAGGCTTGGGAGGCCACTGGTCTTTGGGGCTGTGGTATGAGGAAGGGAATCCAGGATGTCCTCTGTGGAAGCTAGGTGAAGGTGATGGGTGAAGGCTGCAGCCAGTAGTAAGCAGATATCAAATTTGCTGGGGAAAAAGTAATGGAGCCTTCTGATCTACTTCTCTCTCTCATCTTATGGGGAGGGGAGCTGGGAGACATTAAAATTCAAAACAATGTTTTAAACCTCATTCCTTCTTTAAACAAGGTGTGCTATGCTTCCTTTCTGCTTCATTATTCTTCTTTTCAGACCTCAGAGCGATCTTCTCAACCTTTGCAAGAGTGGAGATCTTTAAGATTTTTCCCCCCAGTCTTTAACTGGATTTGAATTTAGCTTTAGCCTCATAGTCAAACTTCCTATTTGTGATTTTGGGAATTCATGAATCTTGCTTATAAGCAAGCAAATATTTTCATGCTTTTTCCTTCATTGTACTTGATTATCTCATACCTTCTTCCCTTCTAGCCTTTTCCGTCCCTCACACCCTCTCAAATCTGCCATTTTTCTACTTTCCTCTCTCTATTTCTCTTGAACAAGGCTTGCATAGGGATACAGGTAAGAAGGAAATCACTGAAAAGAGAAGGATTTGAGGTTCAGTGAAATCATGCAAGTAACAGTGATCAATACAAAAAAGGGGACAAAGGTGGAAAATTTGTAAATCAGTAAAAATCAGTGTAGGCTACCCTTCATAGCAACCCCGTGCTCAGTGCTGGTTTTGGTGGCCGGCATTTTGTCTGTTTTCTATCCCCAGCTTCCTGCTGTGCTGTGCTCTGCTGTGCAGCACTGCTCTGCACAAAGCCTACATCTCTCTTACCCACTGTAAGCAAACACCAAAGAAGGTGAGACAAACCCAGCTCAAGGGAAGCAAGTTATCATAACACAAGTCACTCTACTTGTTCTGATTTTGCACAGCAAATTTTGCACATAATTTGTCTCTATTTTTATTCAATCTAAGTTGAAGATATAGATATAAAGTTAGCAAAACTGTTCCTTTTAGACAACTGCCTAAAGGTCTTATCCAATCTCACCAAAATCAATGGAAAAAATTCCATTCATAACAAGGGACTTTGGGATGGTTTCTAAATATTTATTTATATAGGAGACAACTGCTCTTTCAGATAGCTAATACACATTTCACAAACATCCTTGAGGGCCTTTTAAACCAAAACAATGACAGAGAATAAAAAACTTTAAATAAGATTAAGGTTAGATGCACTACACTTTCAGTACTACTCTGTAATTCAAAGGCTGCTATCTATGCTCTAGGCACAATTTGGAATATTTCCCTTCCTTTTTGTAAAGGGAAAGAGACATGAAGGATTGATTTAGCAACAGTTTTAACTCTCAAAGTCTTGTTCTCTTTCTTTGCTGCCCACTCTTTACCTTGTTTACTGATAGTACACTCGTAGAGGATACACATGGGTATAGGGCTTAACGTGGTATGTAGAATGTGGTAGAAGGTCACATTGTGCTTTTTATCTCTCAACCTGTCAGTGAATGAAATAAAAATTAAAAAACATTGGCACTGTCTTCAAGGGAAAAGGCTGGTTTTCTCCATAGATCTTCATTACATCACATTGGATGATACTGTTCTATACAATTAAAGAGTGCCACAACAACCCTTCCTAGGAATGAGCCCTGGCTCATTTCATTCCCTGTGGCCAGCAGTGTTTAATAAGTACAAAACACATGGTTCAAGTAGTACCCTCCAGCTTGTGAGCTGTAATATTGGCAATAATGTACAGAAAAGGAGCAGGAGAACGTGTGTGAGGGGTTTGCATGTGTGTTGTGTATGCCACAGCAGGAGCACGTTCCATATAGACAGAGGTCGTCCAGCACAATACACTGGGGCTGCACTTAACTCAGTGTCTCTCTGAAGCAAAACCAGGCACAAACCCTAATTAAACCCAGGGTGTGAATCCCTGGAGGGCAGTGATAGAAGGGTCTGTGTACTAATCCAGCCCGTGCTGACTAACAGCAGCGCTGCACAATCGCTGCTGTATGAATATATTCTTCTGGCAGCTGCATGCAAACGGCAGTCTTTGCGATTCTGATGACTTTTCATTTTTATGACACTGTGTTTTAGCTTCAGGTGCAAGTGTGAGACTGCCAGTTAAGTGGCTGTTCTGATTATTTTAAGTAGTCACTAATCAAAATGCTGAGCAGAGGGGGCCGGGGGAGAAGGGGGAAAGAGATGGAGGTAAGAGATGTAACGGAATGTGTGAGGGTTAGAAGGCGAGGGAGGAGGGCTTTGCATCTGATTTTCCTAAGCAGGGCAATTTCTTTAGTGAGGAAGGTGAGCCTGTCACTACTTAGCCCCTGTCTTCTGCAAGTACTTTAACTTCTCAGCAACCCAAATGATGATTATAGGGAAGCGGAAATGACTGGAAGGTTTCTAGCAGCAACAGCAGAAGCAACAGCAGATAAATGCATTGTGAAAAATCAGTTTTAATAAAGCCCCAGCACTGACCTTGGAAACATTAGTATTTATATTTTTGACTTCTGTATGAGGTTATTTGTTAAAAAAAAAAAAAGGAAAAAAAGAAAGAAGGAAAGAAGCAAAGAAAGAAAGAAAGAAAAAGAAAGAAAGAAAGAAAGAAAGAAAGAAAGAAAGAAAGAAAGAAAGAAAAGAAAATAAAGTATTTCTGTTCTTGTCTTGAGACCTGAGGAAAAAAATAACTAAAATTAGAGAAACTGGAGATATAAACGCAGTGAGTAGAATAAAGCAAAATACCTCTGGGGTGTTCATCTGCCATAGTAGTCATTTCATATCTCATCTGTTATATGAATGTGATAGCTCTTTCCCTTTTTGATAGGATCATTATGTAGACTCCACAGATTCAATTCCATTTACAAGTCAATGGTGTGAGATTTTATGACAATTCTTTTTACTGGGTTGATTCTGGATGATCTTCCTCTACCAAAAAAGAAAAAAAAAAGGAAAAAAAATAAGGAGAAGGGGACAGTGTCATTTTGGTGCTGACACATGAGTGTTCTGGATGCACCAGACATTACTGTGACAGATCTAACAGCGCTGTCCCATCATGAATGTGCTCCAGCCTCAGTTCTTGAGCCTCAGTGTCAATGCTGCCAACATTTGAAGAGGTCTGTGCTGAATGGAGATCTGTTGCTGGGGAGGAAACAGTTTTTCTGGGCGGCAAGGGGAGCTAGTATCAGCTGAACTCATAGGTTTATATCATTGCACAGATGATTTACCTTTTATCATGCTCAGGTCCCTCATTCCCTAGCACTTCCCTCAGCACTCCACAAGGGCAGATCCAGCCTGGAGCTCCATAGAGCCCGTGGAGTGGTGGTGAGCATATATCCAAGCTCTGCTCAGGAAGTGCTCTTCTCTGAGTATGTGGGTTACATACTTTTAGGGTTAAAATGAAACCCCATGCTTTGTGTCATGGAAGTGAATGAGGTGGATCGGTGAGGGACTGGACAGTTAATATTGTCAATATAGGTACGTGCTCAGTGAAATCCCCTTTGCTTGGGATGCCATTTCTTTGTTTACTGTCAAGCTCCATTCTGTCACAAGCAGGATCCACCAGAGTAATCCTCTTTCAATGCCAAGAGCAGCATAGGGAAGGCAAGTACCCATGTGTTTAACACAGGAGGAGCTTAAAATGGAAATAATCTCCTCTGTGGGGCAATGTTAAGTCAGGGAAAAAAACCCCAAAACCTCTTGATGTCCTCTCTAGCTGTACTTTTCTGTACCCTGCAGAATATAAAGAAGGAAAGGGGCATGAATGCTTGTGCAAACCAAGACCCTACCAGCTTTCTGCAAGTGAATTTTTGTTAGGGAATGTCTTCAGGCTACGATAAATAGCTTCTGTGGAAAAGTTTTACTGTTTCAGTGCATGTTCCGAGCATGCCTAATATATGTGTGTCCATTCAGAGCCTCCTGGAAACAGGAGCTGTTTCTCCTCCCCCTCCCTCAGCCACCTCTCCTACAAGCAAAGGTCTGTCCCCCAGCTTGGGGGTTGGAGCACGTGTGTATGGACTCACACTCTGTCACAGGGCTGACTCCAGCTCAAATACCCTCCTGCAGAGGAGGCCTGGCTCAGGAGGTGGTATTCACCACCAAAAGAAGGTGAAAATGGCATTGAATAAACAAAGCAGGGGAAAAAAATGTCAGTGATTCTCTAACCCTTGGTTAAAGCATTTGGCAGGACAAAAAGGAGACCTGGGGACTAGTCCCCATCATAATTAATCCTTACAGAGTAACCGGATAAACCATTTCCTACTGGTTCCTGGCTCAGCATGTCAGCTTGTGACAAGGCACTCTCAGGCAGCAGACTTTCCTGATTTTGAAGGGGAGCCTAAATGCATAATTTAGGGGTTTAACTCTGTCTTGCAAAGAAGGTGCATAAAGGTGAGGCTGCACAATGCTCATCTTTAGTCATTGGTAATTTAACCTTGGGAATCTCCACCTCAGCCACAAAAATTTATGAGGATATCGACATTAGGAGACTCCAGTAAAACCCCACAATTTTTTGATGCATTTGGAGAAGGGCTGAGACCCTTTACAGTGTTTCCCTCAAACAACACTGCTTGCCACAAATCCTGTAGGACCCATTATACACCAAAACACCTCATGCCCTCATGAGATACAATACCATAAAAGTGACTCTAGCAGCTGCTATTGATTAAGCCAAGTCATTGCTTCCATGGTTATTCCCATGCGGGTTTATCAGACATTTATGCCACATATAATGTTGCTCCTCCTGGGTTCATGACTGCCCAGAACACACATTTTACTTGAGCTCCTTCTCAGCCCCAAATCTCAGTGGACCTCCAGTCAGGCAGAATTCATACACACAGCCATGCTTTGAGCTACAGGCAAAGGGGAGGATGACAGTGCCACACTCAGCTCCCTCCTCCTGACAGATTTCTGGACTATTTGAACCTTCTCTTCTGTGGCAAAAAAATCAGAAGGGATGAACTAGCCAGTCATTTGCAATGCTCTTTGGTGAAGCAAAGTCACTTCATAAATCTAAGATACAAGTATGATACATGAATTATTTACTAATAGGAAGCCCTTTCCCCCTCCAAATTAAAGTACACCAGAAAACTGGAAACTGCTTCAGAAAGAAAGATACTGCAAGAAACCAACCCAGCTACAGACATCTTTAAGAACAAATGTAAAGCATATCCTCCCGTGCTGCTCCTACATAAGAGGTGAATACTTTGACTTGCTCTTTTATTAGTCATAGGCATGGACCTCGAAGGCTTTCTCTGTTGCTGTAGCTCATTGGTGGCCTGTTTCCATAGGGGTAGGGAAAGCCTTGGCATCTGGTGACTGATAAAATACAGCACCCATACCCAGCATTCCTCTCAAGTCTCACTTTTCTGGTCATAACAAATGCACTGAATTCACTGGTGCAATTAGTCCAAAAGGAGGTGTTTCTATCTTTCATTTCAGCATAGATTACGTGCTATAACATAGTATTTGAAGTCATCAGCACTTTAGCTTAAATAATTATGTTTTACAGTGAGAGGGTTTTGTTTTACCTCAGTCAATTAATAACAAGCCATACTCAAATTTAATAAGTGTAATGAGAAACTCTTGTTTGATTTTTTTGAAGTCACGTGCCAGGGTAAAAGATGGAGCAGGCTATTCTTTTTGACTGGTGCACGAGGTCAGTGGCAAACCGGTATCGCTCAAGGGTGGTGTCTGTCAGCTTGGTTTCCAGACTGTGCCCTAAATGTTTGAAAATGTTAGAGAAATCCAAAAGCTACAGGAAAATATATTCTCAGCCAATATGTTAATTGTCAATAGGGAGAAAAAATACTTTGAATCTTTGTGTGTGTATGTATATATATTTTTTTTTTTTTTTTTTTTTTCCCTTTTTTCTTATGTACACTGTTTCTCATTACATATACATGTTTTATTTAATCCTCTGTTGTGGTTAACATCCTTGGGTGCAGCCAGTGTATCTGCACTGCTCCAGCTTCAAGCCAGCTAAAGAAAAGGTTCTCCATAGTGGATATAGACATCTTGGCTGTCTCCAAGGCTGCAGGTCCTCTTTCCCGTAGTAAGCCTTGGTCAACTTGAAGAAGGCTCCTCTCTATCTCCAACTTTCCAGCACATGGGAAAAACTGAGGCTACAGTTGCAGCTCTAGAAGGACTGTTATGTATTTCTTCAAAAGCCTTCCCTGGTTCATCCCCCTCCAGTTTGCAGGGTAGGTTATGGCTTAGTGATTTTACTGACCACACCAGTGCATTTATGGTCTGTGCCAGCTGCATCCAGGTTATCAGCCCATGCAGGGACCAGTCCCAGCCTGGTCCTTCTGGGGGTCAAATGGCCACTGAATGCACAGCTCATGGCAAAGGTCCATGTGTGGCTGAAAAAGGAGTGCCTATCCAGAGGAGGAGCGGGCACAGTCCTGTTTCCCTGAATTAGATTCAAAATTAATTCATATAATTGTTGGAGGTGTAATCCCTTGGTGTGGGAAACCACTCAAGTGCATGCTCCAATCTATCCATATTTAGGAAAGCAGTTTAAACACTCCTTGTTAGGCAAGTGCTTACGTTCCTTTCTCCTCAATAGAGCAACTTTCCTGAATTAAAGCTTTGAAGCTGGAGTGGTATGCTCACAGCATGTGCCTTTGTGAATGTTAGATCTGTACTGCAAATGTGATAATCTTTGTATAAATAAGAACACTACTTTTCAATATGATTTTCAGTTTTTCACTCACTTAAACCAGAGAAAATCTTATAGCATAGTCTGTGCAGATTTAACATTGAAAAGCTATCTTCAAACTGCACACAGGAAGACACTAAGGATAATTTGAAAGAAATTATCTTTTTAATGCATTTTCGTCCTTTTTTTTTCCTAAGAGCGGTTCACAATTTCCTGAAAATGGACTCACTGTTCAAAACTACTGTGTAGATAATTTCTACAAGGAACGACTGGTCTGTAACTCATGCATGAGTGATTGGCATTAAAAATCTGAGCTGTTTTGATTGGCCATTTCTCCCATAGGGTGGTCCTTCTCTCTTGCTAAAAGAACATAGCTCTTAGGTTTAGGTTCCCATTGCAGTCCTCTCTCTTTACATAGTGCACACTTGGCTTTCCTCAAATATTCTAGTGTTGTTGGGTTAAAATCCACTTGTTGTGAGGAAGGAAAAAAAGTCTCATTCTCTTGAATGTAAAGTGAGTGTATTTGGGCTATATTAGCACTCCAGTTTTAGTCATTAAGCACTGTGTAATCTATGCCTCTGCACCATGTGCCAATCTGCCCAGACTTCTGCAATGAGCAGAGTTTTTGAATGCACTGAAGAGTTATTAGCGTGCTTTTTTTTATACAATTACAGTGCAGCTGTATACGTCTGTTCCTCTGAGCCAAGCATTTTATGTGCTAGAGGTTGGCATGTGTTGGAATGATGCAAGTAAAAAAATAAATACAGGAGAGTAAAATGTCGTTGAAAGCTGTGAATCTTGGTGTTAAGGTGGGTTCACAAAGAAGCTCAGGTCTCTGAAGATAGATGGAACTGTGGTTGCTAAGCTGCTGGTTTAGAGTTGAAAGATTGTATTAAGAGAGAAAGGAAGAGAGGTTAGAAACAAAATTTTAAAAGATAGTTAATGTCTTTCTTAAAAATAAGAACTTTCTGCTTGCAAAATAAGAACCTCATGATAGAGCATCAGCCCAGGACAACTGCTGTGTAGCCAGGGAAGAACTTGAATCCTTTTACAGACTTTAAGGCTTTAATCTTGCCATCAGCTGACAACGAGTCTAGCCAGCTGCCTGCCTATGAGATGCTTTGACAATTCATTTATATCACTGACCTTGACATGCCGTTTTTTGCATGATAAGGGTTTGCTTTTGGGGTGGCACTGTCTGATAGGGCTGGCTAGAAAGAAGCTTGCGGAACCCTTCCATCAACAGCATCTCTCTGGGACGCGCATTTCACTCCAGGCTCTTTGCCAGCTTCCCTTGTTGCAGATCGTAAATGAACGTCTCGCTCTGCCTACACACTGTTCCACCTCTTTTGTGGATTTCAAATGGACAAACAGGTATTTTTGAATGCCTTTCACATGAAAAAGGACTAAAGTGTCTTTTCAACCTGAGTTGGAGAGGAAAAAAAAATCTATTTTGACAGATATATACAGTGTATAGTATGCATGTATGCATGTGTGTGTATATGGTGGAAAAAAAGCACTAATCACTTTTCAGCATTTCTAAAACTTCATTTCCACATGCACATTTAAAATTGCTTAAAACCACTATATAAACAGAAAAACAGTGAACCTGAGCCCAGCTGCTGAAATCTCTGAAGTGTCATGATGGGTTCAGTGTAAGAATCTGTACAGGAAGGTACAGGATCATGACAGAAAGGTTGGTTGCTCTTGGAATAGAGCTCTGCTTGCACAAGAGAAACAGTGAGTGAATTATTCTCTCCCTTTCTTTAAAACATTTTTGGTAGCGAGATAGATTTAGACACAAAAATCCTAAAAAAATATATAAGACTCATGATGTGGGGAAGAGATTTTTTTTAAATTTCATTTGGGAATAGCCGAACTCGGAGGCAGTCTATCTGCCTTCCTGTCTGATGGCCCGTATTCTTCACAGCACTCCTGAGGCTGCACTCTCACCGCATATAATTCCTCCCCGGTCCAGTCCTGTGTGCAGCATGTGGACTGCTCTCCGAGGGGAGGGGGATCTGACTTGGCTGGCAGTCAGAGCAGCAGGAGCAATTGCAGATGCTGCTATTTACACTATTTTCACATTCTGAAGAACAAAGAGCAGGAGGCTGCCAACAAATCTTAGAGGCTAAGCCTTTGCCCTACACGCGAGGCACAGCCAATGAATGCCGGCAGAAACATGCAGTGCACCACTTCGTGAGATATTGCATCTCTGTTTTGGTGAAAATGCAGTCAAGATCACTCACTGAGAAAGAAAAGAAAGGTAAAAAAAGAGCTTCATTGCCCAGGAGTGTCAGCCATCCAGGAGTGTGAGGCTGAATGAAATATTTCTGTCTCAGGTGAATGAGCCATTCCAGGTCTTGGGGATGACTAACCCTTAAAATTCATGGTTGTGGTGGTAACAAAGATAGATGTTTATCCACTGCTCTTTAATCTAAGCTAGACATGAGCCCAAACAAAACAGTTCTTTGTATGAAGAAACACTATTTCTGTGCAAAAGCATTCTAGAGATTTGCATTGTGCTGCTGTGCTGGACATGTTTTGCCCCTGCCCATGGTTTCCTGTATGGCCTCAGAGAAGTCCATCAGGCTGAGGTTTTCAATAAGATTAAATAGGTAGGCTCTCGGTCTTCCTTAGAAAATCAAGGCTAATTCAGGTTTCTCTGAAAAAGGTCCTCTGAAATAGCCCAAGATTGATCCTGTTGCGTGCCTTGCCTTTTTTTTTTCCTCCCGGTCCTGCCTATTTGCCTTTATTCTCTACTTATGTGGCAGACTGCAGTGTCTGACTGCATGCACAAGGAGTGGGACTCTTATCTCAGTTAGACCCTCTAGGTGTAAGACACATTAATTATAATATTAATAATTTCTATTACTTATGACAGACATCTGTGTATCTGTAATATCTACACCTTGCATCTTTCATCATTAGAGTGTCAGAAAAGCCAGATGATAAATTTTACGTTATTAATGAGAATTTATTCAAGTGCTTTTTGATTATTTTTAGCCATCTAAGGATATTTTTGTACATGGACAGACCTCCTTTATCTTCTTTAAATCTGGACTGGGATTCAAAATCAGGTGTAGGCATTGGAATTCAGGTGAGTTTTGGTGGTGGGCATTTGGTTTGCTTCAATTTACCATTAGAGGACCTCTGCAAAAAAGCAAGCCATGGAAAGTGCTAGGGATTCAGCACTGTCTTCCTGCAAAGAAGCAGATTCACAGACTTGGAATAATTTCAGATCTAGCTTTAATAATTATTCCTCTACCAGTCTTCTCCTCTGCTTTGCCTAGTGAAAGTGAAACTCTGGCATTTAAAAAAATGTGACTTTTAGGGAATTGGCAATTTTTAAGGTCTCCCATCCACAGTGCTTCTGTGTGTTAGCTGGGAGAAATCAGCAGAGAATAGTTTCAGTGTCAGATCCTCCTGACTTGTGGGAGGATTACAGTAATGTGAAAGAAAAATCATTTTCAGATAAACTGCGTATCTAAAGACACATGCATAATGGACTTTTAAACTCTGGGGGTACACAAATAGGCATTCCAGAGGCATTCCATTAATCTAATGCAGATGAATAAACAGCCAGAGCAGGTCTTCTACATTATTGTACCTGCCTAACACTAGCTCAGACTTCACTAGCAAACACTTTCCCTGGGAACAGCCACAGGCTAATCCTGGATTTGTGTGCCCACAAGGAGTGAATATTGGCTATGCCTCTAGGGGACCCCTTTGGGTTTACTTTAATAAAAGGAAGAAATCTCAAGATTTGATGCAAAGAGCATATCCCAAATGGGCAGAAACATGGGCCTTTGGGCCTTGCACCTTGTGTAGTCTGTTCATTCTGTGCAAAAGGAGTGTAAAGTACTAGCAGAGCTGCATGCTACCATTTTACACCAGCTCTTTACAGGTGTTGCTGACAAGGTACAAGATGACAGAGAATAGAGGCCCTTTAGCTGTTGCTCAGACTCTCCTGCTATTTAACTAGTTCTGGGACAATTATTTTTCAATGCAAAAAATAAAAAAAAGAGAAAAAAATAACCCAAACACTGCAAAGAAATCAGAAACTCTTAAAAGCATAGTTTATTTTCAGGTAGCACATGTGCCTGTGAACCTCAAAGTATGTTTAAAATGTGAATTAATTAAACTGCCACAATTTCTGAGAAGCAGTTTTTATCACAGGCATTAAAAAGGAGAGAAAACACCTTGCAAAGAAGCCAAGTGGTTCAGTTCTGATGTCCTGCCACGTAGTGGAGATGAGAAACAAGGCTTTCTGATCACTAACAAGTATCAAAAATCTGGGGTGAGTTTCAATCAAGCTCTTATTCCTTAAGCCCTGGGCAAACCAGAGAGTTACTGTAGAGTTACACACACACACACACACACACACACACACACACACAGGTACACAAGCATACACACACGCATATGCACACACTCATCCCCGGGGGATGGTTACAGCTGGGGGAAGAAGATACTAGAGGTCTTTATTTTCAGATACCCACAGAGTGATTTTATAAGCAAATGGGCAGATATTCTGGTTATTCTTGGCCATAAAGTCCTTTTGAAGAAGCAGAAAAATAAATCAAGCAGGACTGTGTAAAGGGAAAAATTGAAAGAACTTTGTTTCCAGAGCCATCCCCACTTCAAGGAAAGAATCCTTCTTCCAAAGCTCACTGGTCTGCCAGGGAATAAACTGTGTACAGGTCACATCTCCAGTTGCACGATATTAATAACAGATATTTTCCCCGAACACCCGATGAAACCCAAGAGGTACAGCAGCAGTCGGGCCATCTCTGTGCATCCGCCCGAGTAACAAGGTGGAAAGATGGTGCCGTGAGAATTAAAGGGCAGCCTGTGAGCAAGGGAGAGGAGGGGTTGAGTGGTTTGTATAAATAAAGGTAGAGCAAACATCTCCTGTGTGACAGTGCTGTGACAGAACGTACACTCTCATCTATACACAGGTACCTGTCGGAGCAGCTACTGTAACCATGTTGTAAAATATTCAATGACTCACTGTGAATAACTGTCTCATTTAGAAGAATAATCTGGTGACAAGACCAACATTGTTAAGTTGTGTCAACTTGTTAGGAAAGACATAAAACAAAAATACCACTAACATCCAAGGGCTGGAGGCAATGTCAATAATTTTTTGGAAGTGAGCGGCTGGAGGAAAGTGAGGCTGGGCTCCAGCAGCTTAGCACAGGCTCAGTTTGCTGGGAGGAATGCGGTAAATGAGGCCAACCATTTACAAATCAGCGCCACGCTGATTTACTGGGGCAAACATACCATGACAGAGATCCCCCTGCCTCAGATATGAGCAGGTATCTGTCCTTAAGTATGAGATGCTATGGGCCCAGTTCTACCTTTCCATGCTGCTCTCCTCCAACACAAGTGTCTCTGCTAGAGGAAACAGTAGATTACCAAGAGATAGCTTCTTGTCTGACCTCATTCCTGGTTCTTCTGAAGCTAGGATACCCACTTCCAGTTTCAGACACTTACTGAAATCTGTTGCACTGCATCAGAGGGAAGAAAGAGGAAAGTGTGAGCCTTGTTTGGCTCTTCAGCTTTCTCATGGGCTGCAGAGAACAAAATATGGTGGCAGAATGGAGACTTCCAGACTGGGAAAGCGACTCAAGAGCAACACATAATATGATGCAATGTGAGATAATCTTTATAATTAAAGATAATATAGTATATATAATCTATACAGTAAATGCTATTATTATAATATAAAATAATTCAATATAACACTATGTGATTTTCATTCCCCTCCCAATAAAAATGAGGGTGCCTGAGTGATGGGGTATGGAGGGGGTGACCAGGCCAGAAGGAAGGTGAGACAATAAGCTCTGGTCTAACTGGTTCCTGCTGCATCTGATTTGACTGCACTAATTGACATGGGTGGTTCAGGCCTTGCCCCTTTCAGCACCGGGACACATCTCTGCAATCTGCTGCTGCCTGCTGCTAGATCATTTCTCTTTGTGTGCCTGATGCACAGGCTCTTGGCACACTGGCTAGCTCACACACCTCAATAGCACCTTGTGATTAACAGGCAGAAGCACAAAGGCTCCTGGCGTGTTGGCCAGTTTGCATGGCCTACTAGCCTTTGCTCTCCTGTGGCATTGTGCAAAAGCTGCTGAGAGGCACAAGCTGGCTGCCAGGTGAGGCAAGAAGCAGAGCCAAAATGCCACAGACCACAGAGGAAATAGGAAAAAAGAAAACAGTGCAGGAGTCAGGGAATTTATTCCTCTTGAATAGTAGTGCCTGAAGTAACCATAATAAGCAATCAGAATCTCAGTACAAATAAGAATCTATGGAGATTATCTAATCCACCTTCTTGCCCAAAGCAAGACCAACTTCAGAACTAGGTCGAGGTTGCCCAGAGTATTGTCTAGTCAAGTTCTGAATGCCTTCAAGGATGGAGATGGGCAAACTGATACAGTACTCAATCACTCTCACCATGAAGAATTTTTGCTGCTGCTGCTTGATTCCATTGCCTCCAGTTCTTGCACTGGGAACAGTGTAGCTCCCTTTCCTCTGTAGACTTCGACAGGTAGTTTGTAGAATTATGAAATAGATTGATCCCCCAATCAGGCACCATTCCCTCAGCCTCTCCTCATGTGACCTGACCAGCCTAGTGGTTCTCTGCCAGACTTGCTCCAAATTGTCTGTGTCTTTTTTGTGCAATGGAGTCCCAGAATCGGACACTACTTGGATGGGATCTGATCTCCAAGGGCTGAACAGCAGGAAATAATAACTTCACTTGACCTGCTGCCTACACTCATCCTAATGCAGCTTGCCTTCACCTCTCTTACTCACACTGAACTTGTCCACTAGGATTCTCAGATGCCTTTTTGGAGGTGCTAGTCACTCACTCTCCTGTACCACTCCAGTTTTACAGCCTTGATGAAGGGCTTTACATTTGCTTTTTTGGAACTTTTTGAGGTTTCTGTCAGTCCCTTTCTGCAGCCTGTTGAGGTCCCTCTATCTAGCAGCCCTGTTCCCGGCCTCAACTGGCAACTTCTACCACCGCAATCCCCTGCCTCATCCCCACTTTGGTGTCATCCAGAATCTTGACAAAGGTTCATCCCACCTCATTCCATCACTCAGATTGTTAATGAAGACAATAAAGATCACAGGCCTCAGTATCAGCCCCTAAAGAATGCCACCAGTAATCATCCACCACCTGGTCTTCAAAACACCAATCATTGTTTTTTAAGCCTAGACAGTCCACACAGATTTTATCCACCATGCAATCTTCCTTCCAGTCTATATCTTTCCAATTATCTACAGTGACATTATGGAGACAGTGCAAAGGACCATGCTTAATTTAAGGTAGATGACATCCACTGCATTCCCTTTATCATTTACCAAGCCAGTCACCTTAATGTTGTAGTGCCTGTTTTCAGGCATAATTTGCCTTTGGTAAATCCCAGTGTGTTGTTTCACTATTCTGTTCTTTGTGCACTTGGCAATGGGTGTTTCACAGAATTCACAGAATCACAAGGTTAGAAGAGACCTTCAAGACCATTGAGTCCAACCCATGCCCTAACACCTCAACTAAACCATGGCACCGAGTGCCACATCCAATCCTTTTCTCAACACATCCAGGGATGGTGATTCCACCACTTCTCTAGGCAGGCCATTCCAGTACTTTATCAACCTTTCCGTAAAAAACTTTTTCCTAATATCCTATGTAAATTTCCCCTGGCACAGCTTAAGACTGTGTCCTCTGGTTCTGTCAGTTGCTGCCTGGAGAAAGAGACCAACCCTCACGTGACTACATCCATCTTTCAGGCAGTTGTAGAGAGTGATGAGGTCACCCCTGATTCTCCTTTTCTCCAGGCTAAACAGCCCCAGCTCCCTCAGTGTTTCCTCACAGGGCTTGTGCTCCAAGCCCCTCACCAGCCTCGTTGCCCTCCTCTGGACGTGCTCAAGC
>VXBC01009288.1:651185-693685 GCA_013399945.1 Ploceus nigricollis
GCCATCCAGCCAGTTCTTAACCCAGCAGAGTGCTCCTGTCTAAGCTGTGGGCTGCCTGCTTTTCCAGGAGTATGATGTGGGAAACAGTTTGCAAGCTTTGATCCATGATCTTTCTAAGGGTTCTCCTTAGTCTGACTGACTGGTAGTTTCCCAGAACTTTCTCCATTTCACTGATCTCCACTCTTTGAAAAGGACAGAGAGCTCTCCCCCAGTAAGACTAGTCTGCTCCCTCAGGAATATCAGATGCCAAGCTGTGCTCATTGTTTTCTACTTTCCCAGTCCATAAAACTGGTTCATAGTCTGATCTACTTTGTCCACAGGTTGTACCTCACTCTACCAGACCCTGTTGCCAGCCAAAGGTATTTGGGAGGCCTCAGAGGACCTTGCCAATGGTCTCAGCCAAAGAAAGCATCAAGCTATTGCACCTTTCATATGTCCTTTGTCACTAGGTCCCTTGCATCCCTCAGCAGGCCCATAATTTCCCTGCTCTTTCTGATTGACCAGTTGTGTCCTGTTGCAAAGAAGGACAATGAGGGAACAGTTCTCACCCAGGCAGCTGTCACAGCTCTCACCAAGGCAACTGCCACCAACCTGGCTGCTCCATACTGCCCAAAGAAAGACAGGAGACGAACACCCTCACCCACCTTGGCAGGATGGGGGTAAGAGAGTGCTCCCAAGGGGTCCTAAGTGGAAAAGATAAAACTATGCTCTATATGACCAATAGGTTGCCAGAAACCCATCCATGCTGGGAATACAGACAGAAATCCGAGTTCACCTTAGAAGACAATAAATGTCTTCTGGGAAAAGAACCAGCAATCAACCCATTGATCTAACTGAGACTTAAACAACCATAATTCAGCAAACTATTAAGACACCTATCTAGTTGTCCACTTAATAGAACTACCCTGGAAAATACCCATTCACTGAAGTTGAATAAGAATGAGTGCATTATAACTTACATTACTGCCAGTCGACAGATGGAGCAAGCTAAGATGAAACCCTGGCCATTATAATATAGTGATCTTTTTGCAATTTTTTTCTGTCTGAAACCACACATAACTTTTGAAGATGTAAATTTGTAATACGTCATGCTTTATGTATTACATTTTTGGCATCTACTTTAGTTTTTAAGAATGGATGTTGTCTAATTATGCAGTGCAGCTTTGGATGAGAAAATATACTAAGTGTGCATTAAACAGACAACTTTAAATAATGGCACTTGTGCTAAGAAGTGTATTTTCTGGCAAGCAACTAATTTATAATGGTCATAGATATATGCATTAGTGTATGAAATGCTTGTCTTTATTTATTGATTTGAAGGGGCAGTATTATATTTTTGAATACGTCTTCTTTATTGGATCCTGTTTTAATCTGTAACAGACCTTGTTATATTTCATGTCTCAGGGTATTCACACCACCTGAAAAACAGACAGTGAGAATAACTATACAATAAATAAAACAACAATTAATAATGTGTGTTTAAAAAGATATAAGCATATAAAATGACAAAGTTCAGCTCTGTCCTTTTCTTTTAACTTTTTACCATGAGTCTTCTTTTGCCTTTAATGTGCATTTCAGAGGTAAAGAGAATGTTATTAAATGACCAAATTTACAGCGTTCTTAGTGCATAAACCACTACACTAGATCTTTCTAAGCCAATTTAATTTTTAGCTTTATTCTTGGCTTAATGCAATGTTTTAGTTCATTGCACTTTTTGGATGTGCAGAAGCAAAGATAATGTGTTACACTACATTCATTTAATGTTTCATCAGACTTTTTTGGTGTATCTACCTTTTGGTTATTTTAAAATGTTTCATCCTTATCACTTCAGTCATGAAATGTAGATTCATTAAATTACCGTGCTGGGGTAGCTCAGTGTAAAAGCCTTGTTTGAAATACAGCACTGGTTTGTTCATCAAGACATTGCTTAAAAAAGAAAAGGCTGCCTTGTCAGTCCCCTAACTCATTCCAGGCAACAAGCTTCCAGCTAGACAAACCATCTGATCTATTATTAAGTGCATTTATAACATGGCCAATATACTATTTTTTGACAATTTCAAATAAAATATGAAAAAAAAAATATATTTAAACCTGTACACATAGTGAGAAGTAACCTTTAATTCACAATGGGATTTTGCAAGAGCTCAACAGCTGCATGGCAGAGTTATGGCATCTCCAGAAAGGGTTTACTGCTGGACTCACTGGTGAGCCACCAGCCTGTCTCCTCTGAATGAAGGAGGGAGCATGTCACTGTCAGAGGAAGCAGAGTAGATTTTCTAACTTCTCAGCTGAGAAGGTATATTGTACCTGGTTAAAACATGGTTTAGTCGTGGTTAGCAGGGTTCGAGGCAGCAGGGAGTCACTTGTGTCCATCCTTTATTTCATGTGACGTATTACAAAGCATAGGATAAGACATTTAAAGCATGGGGCAGTTCAATAGTTCACAATCACTAAAACCAAGTGCACCCAACTACATGTGACAATTACATGGTCCCTGTTTAGCAGATGGGAAATTTGCAGCATTGTAAATCAGGCAATGTGTTTGGGGTGGAGGACTCCAACAGGGAAACCTTCTTGTTTGACTTGAGATGAAATTCTGGGGAAGGGAAGCTAACTAGCTATCCTGCAGACACACTTTAAAATGTGCATCCGTTATAAAAAAAAAAAAGGAAGAGAAGGGTAACATGAAAGTCTCTGCCACAAAATGGCTTCTATCTAGAGTCAGAATTTATCTTCAAAGATTGTTTTGGGCTCTGGTTTGGAGTCCACCAGAGGTGCTCTGCATCAACACTGTTTCTGCTGGGCTGAACTGGAAAGCACAGAGCTCAGCTGTCTGCTCAGGTGCTTTCAGAAGTGTGGGGCCCAGGTCTCTGGCCATGAGACCGGAGGGAATGTTGAAGCCATGATTCTCCTGGGATGATGCACAGGACCTGATCACTGCAGCAGAGCTCAGCCTTCTCAGGCAAAGCCCCTCATCGGCCAGCCTCCTTGTACCCGCAGCAATGGGCTCCCTGCCTGCCTGCCCACCTGATATAAAGCTGCTCCCCAAAAAATAAATAAATTAAAAAGGAAGCTATTTAGGGCAGCATTCCCATCAGGTTTCTCTGCAAAGCAGTTTAACTGTAGTTAGTAAGTGCTTAGTGTAATCTAATAAAAGCCATTTTGCAATATTAAGCAAAAAACATCTGGTACCCAGAATTCCCTGATCATTTTTAACTAGATGCAATATCTCTCTCTCTTTCTCCTTCTCTTCACAGACATGTGAAAAATAGCCTAATAAGGATCCTTGTGGTAAAATCAGATGGAAAACGGGGAGGAAGAGTTCCACAGTCTCCAGCAGCTCATTTGAAGCTGCTCCTCCGAGTTTCACAATAATAATCAGTGCTGGCCCAGTGCCGCCGGATTATTTTGTATATTCATGAAGCTGCTCATCAGCCGTCAGGAGAATGTGCAGTAATCCTTGGATGAAATAAGGCCAATCAGTGGAATAATGAGGAAGGTAATATCTCCCAAGAGGCCTGGAGTGGGTTTTCATCAAACCCGGCTGTAGCTCTCCAACTATTTGCTTTACAAATGCAGCCTTTGATCTTTGATTTGGGGAGAAGAGGGGGAGAGACAGACGTGCTGTTGTATTGTCCAGTGTGAAAGGATAACAAGCTAGCACTGAGGAGGAGTAGGGAGGGGGGCAGAACCTGGCTTTTAAGTATCAGTCAGTTCTTGTTAACTAAAACCTCGTAGCCTTCTATTTACTGCTCTCTAATATATATTCACTTAGCAGGTCAATTGCTGGGAGATTTTTCCATGTACATATGCAGACCATAAGCCTGTTCTAATCACGGTGCACCGGGCCTGTAAAAATAGCCCCCCTCGTGTCACTCACTCTTTCTAACCCCCCTTTCTCCTCTCTAGAAGGCGATGGAGAATGGCTGAGGAACCTCAGTGAAATTACATCTGGAGCAGTGAGATCACACAATGGGTACAAAATGGAAAAGGGAAAAAAAATCCCGGTTGTTTCAAGGGGCCATTTTATCTGCATAACCCAGAAATAGTCCTGAAAGAAAAAAGCTCAGATTACATAGATGCTGTAAAGCATCATGTTGATATTTTTTATCACTATAAACTAAATTTAGTACAATATAATTAGCAATGCAAATCAGTAGAACACACTGCCTATAAGGCTGATCTTGAAAGCCCAGTGACGTTTAAGGGCATATTATAAAGAGAGTGTTCACAAAGGCCTTAGATACAGTTGGGGGACAGAGACAGGAAAATAACTGTTTACCATAATCACCTTTGTTTCATTTTTTTCTCCCATAGCTCTTTACATCCTCCAACTCCTCCTCATGTACCACATTAAGACTCTCTTGTTACACAGTCACAACTGAATCCTTCCTTCTTTACTACCCTACCCACATTTTGTTAATTTTTTTCATACATTTTGTCTTTCTTTACATAGCAACTGAAATAAAAATTCCCTATATCTTGTTAATGGAAAACAAGATTTCCTGTATCTTGGTTGTCGGCGAAACAGCGGAGTTGTGGTTTGCTCCTGAGCTGTGCTTTCCTAGGCACGCATATACCACAACAGTCTGTCTAGCATATTCTCTGGATGAGAAATTCAGGGTGCTGTATGGATTTACCCCACCAGGCAATCTTTTACACCAGCTCGGTAGAACCGATCCTGAAGTTTCAATTTTGATTTTATTCAGACAGAAATATTCTATAAAATTAATTTGTAGTTTTGCTTGTAAATATTTTCATACCATTTCAAGCTGTCACTATTCATTCTTTTAATTTTTAGAAGAGAAGGACACTGGGATTAAAAGTGCGAACAAGGAAAAGGAGGGGAAGTAAAAAGGAAATCCCAAGCACTGATTTAATATTTTGGTGGGTTTTTCTATCTTTTGAGCAATCTGTTTCAGAAAAACTGGGACTATAAAATTTATTCCAACTAAAACTGAAATGTTGGTAAAAGGAAAAGCTTTGGATTGGTATCTGATCATCTTTATAAGGTCATACCCTCAGGACCCTAGACCATAGCAGATTTCATGCTTTTACTGTAAAGCCTGCAGTTCTTTCACCAGCCTGTTTGGCTTTGAGTGCAATACCTAATATTTGGTTGTTACATGTCCATGTCAATGCCTTACCTGGCTTACATATGATTCAGACCTGATAGTAGGTCAAATCCTGGAAACCTCATTCTGGTCAGACTCCTACAAAGAGCACTGGCAATGAAAGTGATCGATCATAAAAAATAATACCCTCATCAGTCTCTAAAATAAACAGGATTTTCATCTTTCTGAGGTACTTTCTGGGATGCATCTGCGTCATTATTTGTAACAGTGAAACCCTTGAGCTGATCCTTCTCTCCATGAGTAGGAATTAATCTATATGCCATCCTTATAATATTTCTTTGCTGAAGAAAACATTTTAAAAGGTTGAAGAGGAGTGAAACAGCTTTAAAATATTTTAGAAAGCAAGAATGCCAATGATATCAATACAGACCCACTTTGAGCCTCAACCTCAGAAGCATTTGGGGCATTTGTGCTGCTGGAACTAAGGATGCTCAGCACTTCTGACTCACCCACACGATTCTTGAAGAACACAGGCAACATTCACAGTTAACTGCTGCTGCTGAAATCATAAATACTGCTGCATGATGTTAGCATTCAAAAGTGCTGCAAGGCTGGTAAGTAGCACCTACCATGAGGACTAGCAGCAGAAGTTATATTTGAGTAAGCAGTGATACACTTTTTCTGGCCAGGGTTCCTGATCTCTGTGTTGTCTTCCACTACCTACAGCTAAGAGCCCTGAAGTGGAAACTTTCAGGCAATATAGATATTATGAAGCTGACTTTAGGAACCTAACTTCATTCGTGCTTGTGCTAGGTATTAGAAAGGGCCCATTTTAACTATCTGTGAAAGGGCTAAATTTGACATTTGATTCACCCTATTCTAGGATTTTAAACTGTGATGTAAATTAGTCAGAAACCAGTCTTTCTTCCATTTTCTCTTTTCAAAATGTAATACAGTTAAATGACAGAGATTAATTACTGAAGTAATTACTGTTGGAAAGCAAAAGGACAGTTGTATGAGACAGTCTCTCTCATGATGACCAAGTCTTTCTTGACAATTATGCTTAATTCCAACAATGATTATTCTGTGTGGCAAAATCTATCAGCACAAGGGCACACAAGCATTGATGCATTCTCACTCACTAGGAAATATGAGAATGAGGTAATTATATTTGACTGCAGCTCAGACGTTTTCATTCCCAGGGGCATCTGTAGGACCTTTTTTGGAGGGATACATATTATCTCCTCCCTTCCTTCTACTGAGTATCCCATTTATTCCACTTCTGCTGCTCCTTCAGTCAGACTTGAATAAAATTAGCCCCTTCTTATGTCGGCTATGACTCCTTGCTATCATGTACTTACACACAGACCAGATACATGAACACTTGGAGACTCACACACACGTGAAAATTCCTGTCTACATCTCTCTCTACATCTTTATGTAGAGAGAGACTTGGCTGCATTGTTTCTGGCCAAAACAAGGAGGCTGTGTTTTCAAATCACTAACGATCTTGCTCTATTCACTAAATAGAGCAAACAATTCAAACAGTTATTTGGAAAAGAAGACTAAGAAACTATATAAGTAATTGCTGATTGATGTAACTTTTTCACAATGCCCAAGTTCCTAAACTCACTGTAAATTAATTGCAACCACTTCTAAGGGCAAGATATTGTATGACATTCATATGGTTGATGATGTCTCTTTCAAATAGCTTGGCTAAAATTTGCCGAATGGTCTCTTCCCTATAAAAAACACCCAGCTACCATCTCATTAGTCAGTGCTGAAATCCTTTACCCACAGTACTAGATGCCACCAATATGTCACCAGAGGCAGAGGATGTTATAGTCTTAAAATGAGCAGTTCATTCTAAGTACTGATAGAAGAAAAATGAATGTACCCTACCATGCTTTCCTTTATTTCTGTGAGTCTCTGTCCTAACCAGACACAGCTGCACTTTAATAATCTTTGAAGTAAAAGCTTTTCCTCCTAAGAGTGTGTGTACCTAATTGCGTGTGTGTGTGCGTGCATGTGCGTGTGTGTGGGAGAGAGAGAGGGAGAGAAGAGGCTTCAGGCTCTAGTGCTTCCTTCCAGGTGTCTTCGTCTGCATGATTTCATCTGTGAACCATAATCAACTTCCTTAATGAAATACGTAATTAACATATTATAATTGTGGTAAAGATGATTTTGACAGAAATCATTTTCCATATCTAATACTATGCTAATTTAATCTGTTCCTCACTCCCCGACATGACCTTTAGTGATTAAGTTTCATGGCAGAATTGTTTGGTTTTTTTTTTTTTGTGATGGATTGATTTATCCACAGCAGTTGATACCCCTCTACCTCCACGGCTGTCATTTTTCTCTGTGTCTCTGCTACAAGAGGGAAACATGGTGATGAGTGGATATATGGGGAAAGGAACTGAGGACTCACTGTGGGGTTTTGTTCTGAATAGGATTCTATAAGGTGATTACGAAAAGATTCAAGGCAGGAGGTGATTAGATTGGCTACTGACATAACAAATTCTCCCTCCGGTAAAAATATCTATAACATATCTCAGCAGACAAAAAAGGTACAACTTGGTAGGTAAGCGGGAATGGAAAAAGCTACATTAGATGATGTTTGTACATAGCTAGAATGTTTATAGCCATTTAAATGTTAATTCTCTTTCCACCTTCAACTACATTGAGGTGCAATCTCCAGGAACCATTTTAAAATGAAAGTCATGTCAGTGGCACTGTAGAGAAGATTTTGGTATCACGTTGCTGCCTTCTGTCAATGAGGCAATTTTCTGGTTGGCTCCTGAGAGTTGACACTGAGGGGATGCTGGAGGACTGAGCAAGTTTATCAGGACCAGGTCGAAAACTGATTCTAGACAGAATACTAGACTCCCAGTTTGCTTCCCTACTGAGATGATTTACTTCAGATGACAACAGGCAGAAAATAAAGAGGACCTCCGTTCATCATGGGCACCCCCCAATTCTTTTTTCTGTAGAAGGGAAATGAGAGCTTTTCAGCGAACTACCTCAATCCTTGTGAAAAATCTGGGATCCATTTGTTCTGAGATATGAAGCCTATTTATTTTTTATGTGAAGGAGACAGACTGTGGATAATAATACAGAAGGTAAAGCTGGAATACTCATTTTCATGCCACTGCAGTATTGCTCCTGAGAATACATTTGCTGGTGTTTGGGCCAGCCTGCTTTGTAACTATCACAGGTGATTTGCCTTATATTATGGTGCAACTGAATGAATCCCATTGCCAAGAAGTCTGAACCATCTTGAATTATTCTTTGTCTTCTGGGCATAAATATTACTTTCAGCAATTAGTAGGTGGTTGTCATGCTAACCTCTCTTCCACCTCCATTTTCTTGTGTCTTAGGCAGCCTTTGGTTTCCTTTACTGTTAAATTTCTGTAGCAGAATTCCCCCTAGGATTCAGGATGCCCCTGGAAATGATGTGCACAAAGCTGAACAAACGACTTTAAGTAAAGTTTGTATCAGTGCACACAAAATGGGGCTTTTACATCCATACACCCCTACCCTCACCAGATATAACCCCCACCCCCCGCAGACAGGCTGACCAAAATCACAGTCATGGTTTTACACTGATGTATGACGCCACAGAATTTTGTTCATCACACATCACCTTTTGGCATTATCACTCTCACTTTTCAAATTTCTTATTCTGCTTGGGTATCTGCTTTACACTTTGGATTATCTCCTGTACTCCACTTGGACATGATTTTCAAAATTTATCTCATTTGCATAATCCTGAAGGTTTGTGGTTTTTATTAATTTTTAGTCCAGTCCTTATTTCTAACAGTTGTCCAGCTACATTACAAATTATAGCATGATCTGCGGATGATCAGTATTCTTAAACCTAATTAGATATGTTCAACTATACAAATGAAAAAGAAATCCAGCAGTTGATGAATATGATAATGTTTATCTTAATGCAGCATTATTTGAGCAAAAATTTCCTTGTGCCGTCTTGGAAAAGATCCTGTAAAGTGAATTTTATTATATAAAAATATGCATGTATTTTTTAATAGATCTTGGAATGTTAAGCACTCAGAACAAGGAAAGGTGTACAGGGAAGAATGACAAGGGAAATCAAAGACTTCTGTATCTGGAAATCTAGACTAGGTCTCTTCACCTCATAAAGGAGGTGAGGCAGAAGAATGTCAATTAATTTTTGTCGCTGGTGGTGATCAAATCAGTTCCCAATGGGACTAGGAAAAGCAAAGAAACAAGCAAACAAACAAATAAACAAACAACAGAAAAAAACACCAAGAAACATCAGGCCTACTAGATATGAAGACACAGCTTCTGGTTGAGATGGACTGATTTCAGAAAAGTACCATGGTAAAACAAAGGCAGTATTTTGTCTTTTTTTTGTTCTTATAAGTTTTACCTGTGAATCAGAGATTTTCCTAGTTTTCAATATAATGACATATTATTTCAGACCTTATATGATAGCAAAACAAGGTTTGAAAACATGATTGTAATATCATATTGACTTTAAAAAATAGTAAAATCAATGCAGGAGTTGCCAATCTCCTTTAAAGTATGAGGGTTGGTAACTGTCAAAATTATCAATTTTTATGTCAACAGAGTTATCAATGCACATTTTAAAATTAAAGAATAAGATAGATATTAACATCTCCCACTGTTTATGCTACATCTGGATTTTGATTCTTAAATTTGTCCTGTGACCTGGGTCTGCAGTGTGTCATCTCCACTCACCTCACAGAGCACTTGTACGGTAAGAACTTGACAGTGTGGCAGATCAGTGTGGCAAGCATGAGCAACTTTTGGCTGATCTGTGTAGCAGAGCTTGTATCTCAGCTACCTGTGCAATAGTCCCTCCTGTAATTAGTGCATTTAAGTCTCTTTATTTCATTAGCATAGAAGTCACATATACACTTAGGTAAGGGAACACACTATTTCCATTAACGTAGACTAAAACATGATATTAAGCTAAATACTTTAATGTAAATATTTCCCCTGCAATAATTTACAGAAAAAAAATTATGGTACTGAGAAAAACCCATTATTTGCCAGTTCTGTATTATCAAAGAAGTTGAGAACTGCATTTTTGGGCCTTGTCTTCAACCAGTACACATCAACATTGGTTTTGCTCTGGTTTACACAAGTAGATGACCAGTCTCAAGCTAACCAAATCTTACTTACAGACTGCATTCAGGAGTGAAAAATAAATAGAAAAATCTCTTAGAAGTTATTGCTGATGTGGTTCAGTGCTGTGACTCTGTTCTGTAACTTTGCAAATAAAATCATCACTTTTTAATTCACTTAGTGCCTTTTCATGGGGTTTATTTCAACATAAATTTGTAAAGTCAGTAAAACTATTTGCTGAAGATGAAATTTTATACGGGAATACCTTAACAAGGACAGTGTCCTTTCTGTCAACTAGCTATATTTTTAATGAGGTTATCTACATTTTGTTCTTTTTTATACATACACTGTGCTTTACTTGGTGAATGCATTTTCTTTAGCTCCAAAGTAACATTCTGAGCAGGGAGGAAAAATTTCCTTTTGTTGAAGTCTAAAATGCAGTCAACTTCACTCACAACAGGTAAAGACCTGAAGGGCACAGGAAACAGTTTTCTGCTGGGTTGTGAATATGCATATATCTAGTATCATTTCCAGCTCTGGTTTCCCCAACAATATTGCTGTGCATGTTTTGCCCTTTTTAGTAAGAAAGGAATTCTTCCCACAGTGAAATTTTCAACATATTCACATATTGCCATGAACATCTTTGGATTGCTTGGCAGGTCCCCAGAAGTTCACATGATCATAGGAGCTTCGGTCAGGATTCTTCACAGACTCTTGAGCTGCAAGGCAATTTGTACATTTGGCATCCCATGATGTCCATCCAATAACTCAGTCCTAGCCAAGAAAATTAAACTCAGTAATGTGGAACTGAGTTATGTATACGAGCAGTGTGTCATGATTTTTCTGCCTTGAAAAGGAACTGTGGTGAGTCACTGGAGTTACATGGTGTCTCTAAGTGGCCTTTATGAAGCAAGTAAGCAGGTTCTGAGGGAGTCATGGTTGCTATAAAATGAGTTTGAAAAGGAAGTACAATAGTGGGAGTTGTGGATCGGGTTCTAAAAAGTTTGGTATCTAACATCTTGAGGTATCTGTCTGGCCCCAGATGCCTGTGATTCTTCTGCATTTCTCAGGAAGAGGAGGAGGGGAGTGAACGGATATTTAAAGATGTCAGCACAGGGAAGTTGCCAAGTTGGTCTGGGTTTGTAATGGGCTTCTTCATACCTCTTTCACCTTAGGGATTTTTAAATTTATTTGTTTTAAACTATATTGCACTGCTCTGTTTCTTGCTCTCATCAACTCATGTAACATAGTCTGCTATAGCATAACATAATGTTAAGCAATGAAATATTGAACAAAACCATTTTATTCTCCTCTCCTGTCTTCCCTTCCCCTGCCAAAATAGCATAGGAAAGAGCCAGGTAGAAGATGCTAATCTGGGAGTAAATGGGTACCTCCATGATGAAACAATGCAAAATAGGTATTTTATTACAACTTTAGACCATTCATTAAAATTAATCTGCCAGTGAGAATGGAGGATTGACTACAATTTCTTTCAGACCTTACAGGGAGGAAAAACACAGTTTGTGTCATAATACAAATTTTCCAGCCTACCCAGCGGCATGAATTCTGTAGCCATTATGTGTGCCTGGCTGTAGGGTAACATTTAAATATCAGTTCCATATGACTAGAGATGTGTCAATAATTGTAAAGATAGAGATGTGTCAAGAAGCAGTTGGCTGAATCAGCTAACTGCAATATTTGCTGACTCTTACAGCCGCATAGTCACCAAACCACTTCCATTCAACACTTCAGTTTTGTTGGTGCACTGATAAATTGACAACACATATGGTACTGCATCTAATTTGGAGATGAATTGTATTCATTTTCATTCCAGCTCAAACTCCATGCAAAATAACAATACCATGCTTAAGCAGAGCAGCCCAATTACACAAGGAACAAATACTGATTTTCAGCATGCTTCTCAACTTGCTATGTGATTTTTTTCCACCGGCAGCTGCACCAATATACCTCCAGGAACAACTTCTTTTAAATTAAAAATGCTGGGATTAAACCCAGTTTAACTGAGGCTAAAACTGTAACTATTGCATGCATATTTGGCATATTCAAACATAGTTTAAAGGATCGGGAAGAATACAAGACTATGCACAGAGTCTGGTTTGGATTTACTGCAATTTCAATTATTAGGGTCAGAACAGTTTCAAAGAGTTCATTTACTTTTCCATTGCTCGGATCCTGAAAGATGAACCTTGTTCACTCTTCTCTGATTAATTTTTCTTCCCAACTTTAATTCACGATCACTCTACGTTTCGCTGAGGCTTTGCACAGTGTTGAAAAGGAGAGATTAAACAAAGAAAAGGATTTCTACAACTGTTTGAGGAACCACCTCAAACATTCCTGTTCCTTGTGTCCACAGGCACTTCTTGTGATATCAAGGCTGGGTGAACTGGGCCTGAGAACTAGGGCCACAGGAAGAACATGGAGAACCCACTCTCCCACTGATGGCTTGAGGACTCGTTCTGGACTTCACCAAACCTTCACTCCTATACTTGTCCTCCAGCCCTTGCATGGTTTGAGAAGATTTGGCAAAAAAGCAAAATGACTGATTGTCATCAATCAGCCCTGCAAAAGTTGGTTTGGGCATTTCATGAGGAATCTAACTCAATTCAGTGTATTCCCATTAAGAAAACTCTTTGCATTTTGAGGCCCTAAATCTAAATATAATGGATTTCCATTGTCTTTGTACCCTTTGCAACTTTCCACCTTTGACTGACCAACTTATAAATTTAGGTAGTGTCAGTCAATGAAATCATAAGCAATTTTATCAACATAATATTAAACCCAGATGGAAAACATACAAGATGTTAATAATAATGTGATGCTCAAAAAGAAAGCTAAACCTCCTGTTGTCCTATCTCTCCTGTTGTCATAAATGGGGGAGTCATGTTTCATTTTTTATATGATAACTTTTCCAATTTTATGATGACTAATAGCACCAGAAAGCAACATTAGACATGTGCATAATTAATAATCAATTCTTCCTTTACTAGACGTGCTTACTGGAAATATTTGTAAGCAAAACCACAACAGAGCTCCATATTCTCTGCTAGTTCCCACTAAGTAAGAAGGATATCCTTAATGGTGTTTCAATTTAAATGAAAGGATCATCCTCTTTCTCAAAAAAAAAAGGTATTCTTAAACTTGACCATTAAAAATTGCCAAAACCCAGAAATTACCCTGCTAGCCCTGTTAGGTTTCCTCTGACACGCCTTCACCTTTCCCAGATGTCCTAATGGTTTCTACTATTTACAGAAAATCAGGCACTTTAGTATCACTGGTATGAGGAGGGGTGATTCCCATAGTTTGAGGCGTAGCAGATAGGAGACACTATCAGCATTTTAGTTTGTAAGAGTCTGAGAGATGCTTGGTATGTTTTCCCAATGAGGTATTTTTCTGTCTGAGGAAAACCATTTCACTACAAGTGAACCCTCCTGAAGAAATATGACAAAAGATAACTTACAAATCTCACAATTACATGTTATACCTATAGTTTGTTTTTTAATTTGATAAAGTAAAAATGATGACAAGAAATCCTTACCTTTCCTGGTCACTCTTTCTACCTATTTGCTTGTCTACAAGGGTGGCCTTGGACAGGTATGTGACTCTTCTCTTGTTTAACAAAGAAGGCTCCCATCTAGTGAAGAAGCTCCTGTAAAACAGACCTTGTACTGGAAGTTTCTCCCATCTCATCTCAAATCTCAGACTAGAGGAAAAAATGTTAAATAAATACTTGGGAACAAATGTAATAGTCCAGATGCAGAGCTGAAGGCCTTTGTCTGATGCTGAAGATGTGCACTTTTTAAAACAATGCCACAGTCTGCTTGAAGACTTCCGATTTCAAAGATATCTTTTAATTTCTGTTTTATTCCATATCAAGGCTGACTTATACGAATACTTGCGCAGCATGGAATACTTTTTTACCACCTTAAGTATGTTGGTTTTAGTTTTTTCCTTCTTAAAAATAAAATCCAATAATAATAACAGGGTCTTTTCTTTCATCGTATTGGAAAGTTTATGTATTCTTATCCCCTCCTCCACAAGTCCTTCAGGGATTATTTAATTATGGTCTTGTAGAAAGCTGTGCTGTATGGGATTTGGGTTTATGGGAAGTTCAGTTTTGCCTTTTCTTTTCTTTTATTTCTGCTGAGGGTCTCTTATGCAACATTTGACTGTTTTATTTTTATGATTTAAAGCAATAAATTGTGTTTTAGAGAAAGAAAGGAGACAAGGTCTTTTTTGAATTTGCCTTTGTATTTCCTAGAGTACAGAATGCAAGCAGTAATTTCTGGCTGTAACTTATATATATATTTTTGAGGGGGTGGAGGAAGGAAATTACTACCTACTTTTTATATACATATATATTTTTTAACAAAGCAATAGGGATTTATATAGACACAATTGTTTAGAAAGTCCCAGAAGAATAATTCTGAGATGATGTGAAGTTATACACAAATGCAAGTCTTTCAAAAAGTCCACATGGCCTACAGTCTTCAGATTTTAAACAGCTCCTGACTGTTATACACATAAAAAAATGTTTAGAAAAATGACATATTTTTATTACTTTTATTTGACAATCTAATTGAGTCCCCAACCATGCATATATCAAAAAGCTGTTATCAGCAGTGGCTTAATGCAGGGAAGGGGCACCCATCCTCCCCATCTCTTTTGCTTAGCCCCAGGGCTTGGCTTCTTCATGTGAAAGGTGTCTAAAGACAGAGAGAAATCTCACCACACTGAATATAGAGAGAAAACAAATCTTTTCCCACCCACCACCACAACAAAAATATTCTCTGCCATTCAGCAAAGCAATTTAGAATTATGAGCTGCCTTTGACAAACACAGCCCATAAGGACTTCGTCACATAAATCACACACTGTGTGACCCTAAGACATTTTTCTATTATTTAATATTTAACAAAGGATTTGCACAATGGTGACACCATGCCAATCTTAAACCCATTTAAATCTTTAACCAGCAAGTTTCTAATCATGGGCGAGTGGGTGAAATAGCCTCTGCTGAGCAACATTTGTTTTTCGCCAAACAGATGCGATTTGAATGCTTCTATTTTCCGTAAGAATTGTTGACCATCTAAGCATGGTAGTAGTAGGTGATTTACATACCAACCACAATGAAATTGTTACAAGCCAAATAGGTGAAGGTTTTTTCCTACTTCTAGAACTAGAATATAATTCATATTAACGACTGAATGGGTGCAGATAAAATAAAAGCCAACCTGAGCCTCTGAACAGAAACTGAACATAGCTAAAGCAAGCCTTTTCACATGCAGACTAGTTCCTCTCATAGCAGAGAAGTTCATTTTTGGGTCACATATTGCCCTTAAACAACTGGGTTAGTTAAGGTCAGTCAGTCTGTGTCCACTGACTGATGAAAGCATCCTGATTGCCGCAGTAAGGAATATTTCTAGCACCATACATCATGTCATTTGTACCCAGAACAATTTGGATGAATCCTCAACTCTATGCATTCTCCAAAAGCAGGAAAGGTCAAAAGTTTTCTTCTTGCTACAGGATACTCTGCTACTATATGTACATCAAATTAGATTGCACGTACGACAAGCTATCGAGATGACTTGTGTACTCCTTTTATTTGACACATATTAAACAGCATACAGCATGCAGAGGGCTGATAGATCCTGCGGCCAAAAACAAAGTTTAGATTCAGTTTTTCTTTTTAAGTACAGATAAGTTGGGGGGGAGGGGGACAGTGTTGTTTGTTTCGGGTTTAGTGCAGTAGCAGTACCATAACATGAAGGAAAATATCATTGCAGCATTTGGAAACAAATTTCTGTTACACTGACAAGGTGAAAAGAAATTTCAAGTTGAACAAAACTATTTGCCTTTATGAAACCAAAAGCTTTAAATGGTGCTCATTTTTTAAGATATTCATGTTTAATGTAAAATACAACTTAAATTTTAAATAACATTGAGGAACAAATTTTGCTGAAAAATAATTTTCTCAAAGCAAACAATGGTTTATTTATGAAAACACAAACATGTTTTTCTGTCTAAAATATTCTCAATTTTTTAATAAAAATAAATCAATGAAATTTCTAAAATTGGCAAGATATAAATAAACCAAAACTTGTGTTTTAATTGAGGGATCTTCCATGTAGTGTTTTAGAAAATACTGTTGTTTTGTAAGAAAAAAATCCTTGATTACCATTCTATGTAAAAGACACAGTAACCCATAGATAAGGCTGTATTTGGAGAAGCAATAAAACATCTGGATTTAAAAGCTAAAAAAATATTTTCATGAAAGCACTAATGACAGCCTTTTTTTTTTCTTTCTTTCTTTCTTTTAAATTGACACCATTTTACTAAGTAGGTTTTAGAGGTTTGTATTTGATTCTGTCTGGCTGGCTGTATTTGCATGAAGCAACATGTTAAACCTGAATTGCCTTGCTATTTTCAAGGGGACTTTAAGTTACTATAAAGCTGGAGTAATGAAGAAAAATCCTTAATAAACAATTTTCTGTGTTTTTTAAATAGCTGTTCAATCCTGATCCAGCTGTTTTATGTTGATATTACATAATAAAACAACTAAAAAGCTGGATTAACCTGCTTCTTATAGATTCTCTCAACACTGAGCTGTCTAAATTGGCATAAAGCCACTTAGAAAGCTTTCCTCCTGCCCAACAACAGGGAAGTTAGGAAGGTACATAATTCTTTTTCTAAAAATTAAATCCCAAAACATTTTGTTTAACATTTAAATAGTCCTGCATTATATCCTCAATTTGCAGTTTGGGATTAATTGGTTATCTGGATACACCATGTGTTTCATTACTGACAATGTTACTGCCTTTGGATGATAAACTTTACACAGAATGTTGGTCAGCTAGATCTTAATCAGATCCCTTTTGGCTTTTCAAAAGGTAAATTTTTGCTATCAATGAAATCAGAGGCAAAACACCTCTAACTTCAATCAGAGTAGGATTTTTAACATCCCAGCCTCTGAATCAAAGAGAAATACACTCTCATAAGGAAACAACATTTGCAGGCAAGTAACTAGACTGGTGTTTCTTGTGTTATTACTTAGCCTTTCAATTCCAACTTTTCAGGTATATTCTAAGTTGCTTTTCTTTTCCTTACTATCTTTTACATAGTTAGCTTTTAAAACACATTATTAATTCCTTTTTATTCTTATAATATTTAATATGGTTTTATTTTAATGACTCAGAAAACACAATATTTTTCCCTCTTCTGATGTGATCTGACAATAAGATTTTTCACATCTGTGCAAAAAATATGTGGGTGTATCTGTTTATTCCAGACATAAGTGATATATAGATAGATAGATAGATAGATAGATAGATAGATAGATAGATATATACGCACACACATATATAAGGATAATCATTAAAAAATTACAAACCAGTGTCTGTGCCTTTCCCAGAGACCTAGGTTCATACTGGGAACTCTAGTCCCTTGTGAATAAAGGCTTCCATAAAATTCTGGTCAATAACTGTTTAATACAGATATTGATGAAGTTTTATAGGGTCTTGATTCATAAAGGACTTGCACTAGAAGTATTGAATTCTATTCATGATTTGCATTCTAAATCACCTTGCAAATTTATGGCATTTATCTGAGATGAAAGTTAAAAAGTTAAGTGTTGGGCTTTCACTGCTCAGGAAAGTAACAGATTAAGTACGGAACCAAACAGAACTATAAAGGGGATTTATGCTACTCAGAACATCTTGTCTAATTGAAAAATAAATATTTATGCCAAACTGTAGGAATGAATGTGTTTATGCTTTCAATTTATTTTTTCAGCAGCATGATTCTTAGCATTCTGGCAGTATCTTCTTAGGGAGCTTTGTGATTCTGGAGGTGATGCTCGCAGACACTGAGAAATATGTGTGGGCAATAAGTATGCCTTAGATAAGTTATCTGCACTGTGTGACACTCTTGGAGCATTCCATGTAATGACTGTAGGACATATTCAGATCAGCCACCATGGACACCTTACTTAATCACAGGCATTACTGAGAATCCTTCTACCAAGAAGGAAGTTCAGATTGCTGAACATTTAGGTTTACCAAGTCAGGTTCCCTGTCCAGCAGTGAAGGTGTTAAACCATTTGTTTGTCATTGTGTCTAGCTTAAAGACTAGAACTATCCTGAAAACACCCATATACTTAGGAAGATGGTAAGCCTACGTGTATTGATTTTGAACCACATAGATTTGGGAATATGTTTATGGAGCAGTTCTTGATGTCTTCCCTAAAGAAAGTTCATCTCAGTCCTTAAGCATGAGCTTCTTTCCAGAATGTCCTTTGCTGTGGGGATGCTTCTGAATCATCTGGACCAGTTTTTGTTTCTTCATTGCCTTCACATACACGTTGTCATCTAAAATCCATTACACAAGAAAATAATGATCCAAGAGTAGGACTCTATTCTAGACAAGGATTGCAATGTAATTTTCAAGATTTGCATGATACTAGATGAGACCAGAAAGCAGCTAGTATCCATGTCCTGGAAAATGTGGCACTAGAATGGTATGCTGGCTTTATCTCAGGTATAGTTAGTTTTCTTCCCTGTGGCTGGTATGGGACTGTGTTTTATATTTGTGCTGAATACAGAGTTGATAATACAGAGATGCTTTTGTTATTGCTGAGCAGGTCTTTCACAGAGCCAAGGCCTCTTCCACTTTTCATACTGCCACGCTGGCAAGGACTTTGAGGGTGCATGAGACGCTGTGAGGAGACACAGCTGGGACAGGTGACCCAAACTGACCAAAGGGATATGCCAGACCACGTGGCATCACACTAACTATATAAAGTAGGGGGAAGAAGGAAGAGGGGGGGACATTTGTAGTTTGGAGTGATGGTGTTTGTCTACCCAAGTCACCATTACATGTGATGGGGCCCTGCTCTGCTGGAGATGGCTGAACAGCTTCCTTCCCATGGGACAAAGCGAGTTAATTCCTTGCTTTGCTTTGCTTTGTGCGTGCAGTTTGCTTTCCCTATTAAACTGTCTTTATCTCAATCCATGAATTTTCTATCTTTTACTCTTCCAATTCTCCCCCTGATCCCTCTGGTGGGGGAGTGAATGAGCAGGTACATAGGGCTTGGCTGCTTTCTGGGGTTAAACTATGACAAACAGTTAGACACAAAATGTTTACCTTGGATTTATGAAGGAATCAAAAGAACAAAATTCACTTATACTATTTATGTCTCCAGATTTCCCTCACTGGAAAATTTCTCACATGGTGGACAAACATATTGCAAACAGATAACAAGAGACAGGTGGGCCAAAGAACAAAAGAAAGCTAATGCATCCAGAGTAAATCATGACTGCAAACACATTTGGAAATCTTGTTATTGATCTTCATGAGAAAAGGATATGAATGCCTGCACGTGTACACATGAATTTGCAAACTTTAACCCACCTGCTGACAAGAGACTGCTCTGACAGCTGTTCATCCAGTTGGAGTGTGGTTTGTACATGGTTACAAAAGATATGAGCCTGCCAATTTGATAGATGGCCTCTTTTTTATTGTTTAGAAGTGGAAGCATACACTATTCTGGAATGTGGCCTCTTTTAGTCCACAAACTTGAAAGAATAGTATCAGAAATGCTCAAAGGATGCAGAATTATGCCATTACACACCTACAATTCAAAACACACATAACTGCAGTAATGCAAACTGACTACAATGTGCTTAGCAAGAAAGGCAATATTTGCACCCTGGGCAATATTATATGTGACTACCTAATTAAACAATTTTTGTTAGCACTGTATGACAAACCAGAATGGAAAGCAGCTATGTCTGTTGTCCAGCCTGCCTTTGTTCTGTTTTTAAGTCCTGTGGCAAATAACTCAATCTGTGTACTATTATCCCCATTACCAATACAGAGGTGTTACTAATCCTTACTATCATACAAATCTCTACCTTTTCTACAGCTAAGGTGTGGAAGGCAGGGTGATATATGGCTGAAATGAGTCAACATTAGGGTCACTTCCTATATTTGGGGTTCTGACTTTTTTTATTCTAATGTAAACCTGATCTTTAATGAAGTCAAGTGTACTAAACAGGAGTGGTAAGTTATAGTCAATTCTGCTATGGACAGACTTACATCAACATCCTCAAACTAACTTCTGTATACCGATTTCCAAAGCTGATTTTAACAGCATGGTGTTGTATACTATAACATCAAAATCTGTTCCCTAGGCTTGCTTTCTTTATCATTAAAAAAAGTTTCCTCCCTCCTGCTGTAGCTTTTCTGTTTAGTTTGTGGACAGAAACACTTACGCATGTTGGTATGCAGTAAAGTGTTCCAAAACTCTTTGGAGGCTCTATGAATCACAGCAACACAGGAATTAACACATTTGATTTGTGGTGTTAGGTTTCTAGTTATTCATATTACTAGTTAAAGCCTAGATACTACAAATCTTCAGTCTTCCAATTAGTCTTTAGCTATTGAAGCAAGTGAGATTTTTTGTATGGGTAGAGTCAATTTACATGAATCAAAGTTTTTGATATTGGCCTTTTGGTTTTATTTGCTCTTTCAAATACTTACTTCAGTACAGCAATATTTAAGCATATCATTTCAAGATCCTCTATGGATTGAATCAGCTGACAATGAAAAAAGAAAAAATACTTCATATATCTCGGACACTGCCATTCATCTAAACTCACAGTACCAGTATAATTTCTGATTTGAAAGTTTACATGTTCTGATCCCATGCGGGGGCTGGACAGGGGTTCCCAACCTTCTCTCTTCTCTCCTCCTCCCTTTCTTTCCCACCACATACACACACACCACTTCCCTCCCCCAGCAAGAGGGAAACACAAAAACTCCAGGACAGAAAATAAACAACACAAAGCAGGCCATTTGTCCAGCAAGGACAATTAGGAAGCAGGACCCTCCAGTTTGTCATTGTAAACAATTCCTTGGGAACATCCTTTTTGTTCTTCCGCTGCTTTGAGGCCTCAGTCTTGCTCTGTCTTCTAAACATAACTGCTATAAATTCAGTAGGAAAAAAGGGATGTTACCCTCCCAGTCGTGCTGACAATAACAACAGAGAGCAGCATAAGCTGTTCCTTGGAAGGTGTGGAGCACTGTATTCCATACTCATAAACTCAAGACACTCTAACCCACAACCTTACTTAGCACTTAGAAAACCTGGAACACTTGAAGTCTTAGCCATCTTCCAACATACTAAATAAGGTATTTACTACTAACAGCTGAGCTAACTTCTTAAATGTAGTTAAATGTTATTATTCATTATACAGAGAAATTTAACTTTTGCTACCTAGAGAATCTTTATATTTATGGCTTTGAGAAGAGAATTATCTGATTTCATCAGTTATTATCCACTAGCATAGTCTTCACATTCTATCAAGTGTTGCAGGTTTATTATATTGACCTCATTTCCACAGCCACTGAAATTTAACTTCTGTATTTATATTTCACAGATATTTTCTATAATTTAAAAAATTACAGCTGCAGTATGAAAGCAAGAAAGTAAGAATCACACAGTAAATTTTGCATCCAGATGATCATCAGTGTTTCCAGCTTTAGGACTCAAGAAGAGACAACCTGAATAAAATCTGATCAAAGTGATAAAAGTGGTCAGATAGAAAAATGAGGGGGAAGAACAGGATTTTTATTATTAAAATCATGGAAATGTTTTCTTCTGAAATATGAAGTATCAGAATTTCTTCAGCTGTGATGCACAGAGTTCTTGGAACAGTGCACAGAAAGAGAACTTGCTAAAATGTTGGGTTTTCCTCTGCTGTAAAGAAATAAAAGGAAGAAGACAGACATTTCTTCCTAATATTGTCTTGATCATGTTGGCAGTTACTCTGAAGGACTACTAAGGTCAGGTAGAGAAAAAACTTCTGCACATGGCTCAGTAAAACAATCTCCCCATTAAATACTGGTGTGGACAGAAAGACAAATAGAAGATACAAACCAACTGTTTCTTATAATGGTTGAGGCAGGGGGAGAACAGGAAGGTCCAATCTGTGAATCTGGACATTCAAGCTGAAAAGTTCTGCAAGTCTGTAGAAGTATGACTCAGTATGTAAGTACTGAATATTAAAACTACGGATAAGTAAAAAGGCAGTTTCTTCATATGAAATAAATTTTTAGAAATTTAGCAGTTCACACCTTGTTGGTGGTGTGTACCTGAAAATGAGGTTTTTTCTCTCTACGTATTTGTCACTTTCTCACAGCCATCACCCATTTGCTTTCTCTTCATTGCATACCCATTCTGGGAATTCCCAATCCTTAGTCTTAATCAGGGCAGCAAGCTTGTCTAAGCATTTTAAAAGCCACTTTGACCTTAATGAATGGCCTGTATGAAAAGCTTCAAAACCATGATTCAAAATAGATGCCATCTAGAAAAGAAAGACAAGATTGAAACAAGAAATAATTCTAGATTCAGTATGAGAACCTGGCAGATCTTTATTGTCTGCATACAAACACAGTCTGCCAAAATGCAGTGCTTGAGCAGTAGAGATGTCTCATTGCAGCTGATGAGGCATGGGCCCAAGCCATACTCTGGTTTCATACCCAAAGATGTCCACAGGCAGCTTAGATGAAAGTATTTGGCCTCTAATCCTAGCAATGAATACTGCCCAGGAGACCCACTTCTGTGGCCTCATTTATGGGCCATTGTAGGAGAACCTGTTTTGGTGACTCATTTACACCATGAAGATCAGCACATCTACTGTGGGCACAATTATTTAGAATAAACAACCTTTGCTGACAAGACAAAACCAGATTATTAACATGAATCTGCAAAAAAATATAAAATTTACCTTAAATGGACATATAATTACTAAAATGAAATTAAAGGCATTAAGTAGTGACCTTTTCTGAGGGCTGAAGGTGAAGGATATGGAGCCTCAGCCCTGTGCCCTTGATTCACTTCCCATGTCTCCCAGCTATGATGACAAGACATGACAGACAGAGAAAGAAATAGTTTCCTTCAGCTGTAAATTCATCCAATCCAATCCATAAAAGTCTGGTATTACAGTTTTGCTGGAATTTTCTTTCTGTGAAAACTCCTCTTGCATGTGTTTCTGCCTGGCGGCAGAGTTTCAGAAGGAAAGATGATGACTCACAGCAGAGTACAGTCGCTAAAAGGTAAAGAATTTGGGTAAATACTCCCTGAAGCTGGGGAAAGAATTGAAAGTAGGTCTTCTCTATCTGCAGTGAATACCCTAGCTATAATAACATCACAGGAATGGGAAGCATGAATGATCTTTCAGTGGCACTCTTTTTTTTAATTGATCTGAGCAACATCATTGCCAAGACAAGCTCAAGTTAAATCTACTATACTAGGTCCGTAGCAGGTTAAAGCAGAATATGCGGATCCCAGCTACACCCAGATATTAAAGTAACACCAAACCACTTAATTCATCTGCTAAAATGATGGTATTTCTGTTAATGCACAGAAACAGGACTCTAGAAATTAGAGCAATTCCACAAGTGACAATGTTGATATCCACAGATTTCTAAATAGATTTTCACTCAGGAACCAAATTCCACCCAGGTCTACCACTATAGTCAGCAAAAACTTTCTATGGACAGGTTCTAAATGACTTGAACAACACACCCAAGGAAGCCCTTGTTGGAGTATGAGGCAGGACCAAGTAATTAATTACTGGCCTCAAAACTGGATTCTTTTTCCTCCATGCAGCAAGAAGGAGCATTTATTTGTGGCTCAAGAGCCCTTTGCAGTCATCAAGCTGCTTATTTATTCAGCACTGGAAGACATGCTGTATGCTGACATGGATTCTCCACCACAGTTGTGTGTATTCGTCCAAGCAGAGCATGTTGGCTGATCAGAGAAGTAATTGGGATCTCAAAGTACCCTGTCTTTCTCATGCTAAAATATTTGTATTTGGTTGAAGGGTTTTTTTGAAATTAAATCTTGCGCCAACAATTCGTAAACATTTGGAAAGTTTCTGAACACAATAAAACCATAAAATCCAGTCATGCCCTTGAGATACTCCCCTGCTTTATGCTGTGGGAACACAGGAATTAGAAGAGGATCTCACTATTCCTGCAGCACATGTGCTGTGGTTCCACATAGTTCTTCCAAAGAAGATCTGAGAATCTGCTATTTTCTATCATTCACGAAAATTCATTGTCAAAAGTCTGGAGTCATTTATCTCAGTAGACTCATCTCCATCTCATCTCCCCTCCCATGACTAATCTTCCACATCTTTAGACAAATTAATTGATTTTGGATACAAATTTATCACAATTTCATTGCTCATAGCAAATCTGAATATAAGCCAGGCTTGCCTATCTCAATATCTTTGCCATGGTAGAAGAAGAAAGGACAAGAGAAGTTTAGAGAGAAAATCCAAAAAAGTGTTGGAGGAAAACGGAATGAATCATGGTGCATATATTAGATCTGATCTTTTACTTACAATAACAGATAAAATCCAGAGTTCAACAGCATACCTGGATCTAAATAGCCAAAAGCAATCTGCTTGTTCTGCTATGTGACTTTAATTCAGGTTCAATACTTGTTCTAAGAATTAATCTCATTAACATGAGTGTAGCAGCTAATTGTATCAAAAGATTGCCAAATGTTTTCAAAGGCAATAGTAAATCCTTGGTATGGATTATTTGGTAGATCCACAGAGGAGGAATAGTCTGAACTTGCATACAATGGATTCCTCATGAAGAAGGATATGACACTATTTAATGACCACTTGTGTATTTTGGGTTGCCAGATTCATTTTTCTGTCCTGCTGTAACTTAAATATCATGTGTTGAGCCTGGTTTTCCCCAGAGGAATCTTGACACTGCCACTTTCCAGTGTCTTACCTCTTGTTATGAGCATACCCCTGCAACTGATGAAACCTGGCTAAATTCTGTTCTTAAATTCATTCCCCCAGCAGTGTCTGAAGACTAGTCCACAACATTATGGACATTATAATGGATGTCATCGATGTAAAGGAAAGTTGAATTGCATCAATTACATTGCATTTGTCTTATACACTCAGTGCTATAAGTCACTACATTCCTGAAAAATTAAATATATTTATCCCTTTCCTGAAAAGTTTGAACACAGTTTTACTCACCAGCTCCATTATGTGCACAGGTCAGCAGCAAGCCCTGTCTTCTTGTGTGGTTATGAACACAAGGACTGATTTTTCAATGCTGAGGAACAATAAATATTACCACATACTGAAAAACTGTTCCCACAAACACACACTCCCCCTGAATTTGTAATTTTAATATATTGCAAAGGAGAAAGGTGAAAAATATGAATAAAGGTGATGAGGCAGTGATGACACAATAGGAGCTGGGAGAGAAAACACCATCCTCAGCCAGCACAGATTTCCTGGCCACTGCTTGGTGCTCCACAGCAGAACAGGAGTTGATGTGAAGACACAATGTGCTGTTGGGCACCGATGGAAGGTTCAGGGGGCTGACAGGAAACTTCACATGGCAGGTAGTGAAGGCCTGCTGAGGTTACTTCAGGTTAAGCTGTGCGGACTCTCCGCTGCTCAGGAGTGCAGTCTCTGTGGAAGGACCAGTCTGTGGGCTGCAAAACTGATTCTGAGGGGAATGAAATGGAAAGAACAAACTGACTGCTGAGGATGTTGTATGTGCCTGTTTGTACACATCCCTCCTTTCTATGCCTTCTCTGCAATGCCAGCTTAGCTGTGGGAAATAGGTCTACTTTAAAATGAGACTAGGGATCAACAGAAGTATCATTTTTAAAGGCACCCAGGAAATGTACTCTGTCCCTTACAGGTCCCAGTGCTAATGTCTCTGGATATTTTGATGTGAATCTTGCATTATTTCAGTGTTTCAGTGCGACCAAAATGAAATACTTTGAAAAGCTTCATTTTGCAGGGGGGGAAAAAAAAGTCTGAGATTTGGGCTTGTTTCAATTTGGAGTGACTCCATATGTTAAGTTCTTGGAATTTCCTGTAGGAAATACCATTTTTCAACCAGAGGGTAAGACGAGGCTCATTGGCAGCAGAGCATGAAGGAGCCTCTGTGTCACCATCTTTGTTTTAGTTATTCTTCAGACAAATTGAAGTTTGCCAGGACTGTAAGTAAGATGACCCATTTATTTCATACAAACCACAGACTTCCAGGTGTTGTGGCTTTCAGTCATTACCAATCTTTCTATTTACAAAGGCAAGAGGCAATCTCGAGTATATTTCAATCCATCTCATGTACAGCTCCACAAAATTCTCACAGATAAACCTGAAAATACTATCTTTTCTGTTTGTCTTTATCCCTTAAAAGCAGAGTAGTTGTTTTGCAGTTTGGTGAAACCCTAGAATTGATTCACAGGTAAATTGAGATTATTCCAAGAATGCCAAGTAATCACAAAGGTCATTTAATAGATTCCTGAGCAGTTTCTAAGGAAAATGGGGAAGTCTTTATTTTGGATTAACCTTACCCAGGCTGATGCTGATGACATGTTGCATTCTTGAGGTCCTTTGGGATGAAGGCACTGAGCAACTGGAACAATTATATGCAGTGGAAATATGTGCTTTACACATAGATTGGCAGATACTGTGCTCTCATGTCTGAATATATTTCTCCATACTGGTTCAGCTCATAACTTACTATGATCATTTTTTTATTCTTTCTTGCTAGCATATGTCTGCTTTTATCTCATCCATTACTGGCACATGTATCCTCACAACATTATACCACAGCGGCCATTTTAGTATAACAGATGGGCAAGAGGATTATTTGTCTTGATACTTCATTCAGAAACAACGTTTTGTTTATATTTTGTATTGACATTAAAAAGCTTTTCAACCAATGGGGGTTTTCCTTTGAGTTATTCTCATTTTATTTTATATTTTAGTGATCCAAAAAGACATACCCTTTTTTTTCCCACTTCAAGACAGAATGATAGCACTGCCTGGGGGTTACCCATAGCAGTAAGCTAACTTCTAACACAAATCAAACACAAAGGCTGATGAAGAAGAGATGCAAAATTGCTACTGTAACATTGGAAATAAAACTTAAACATGAGATTCAAAGGCTGCTTGCTTGATAATACAATGGGAAAAAAAGAAAACCCTATTATGAATAAAAGCTATTGGAAATATTCAAAGCCAGGGAAAGCAAAAAAAAAAAAAAAATAAGCCAAACTGTCACAAACTAAAATGGATTTTTCAGATTTATCAGGTACATTTTTTTAAGCTTTTATACTAGAATCAAACAGGCAGACAAAGCAGGGAATAGTTTACTGCTTTGGGGAGGAATGTATAGTCTAGGGTATGGGCCTTCTGACTGCATGTGGTCTGTCTCTATTTGATTTGTCTCTTTTCCTTCCTTTGGAGCACTGAAAGTTTATGCTTCAGGTATGGATGACCTGATGATCAGGCAAATGCTCCTCAGGGTGAGTTCAGCTATTGTCCCTCTTCATTGAAGGTAGGACCTTCTTTGCCCTTGCTTTGTTCAGGTTTTCCCACTTTTAGCAACCCCTGTACGGTAATAAAGCAAGATTACTGCACTTAACAAAGATCTGCAAAAAGAGGTTCATATTCCTGGAGTTTGTAGTCCTCAGTGAACAGATAAATCAAAGTAAAGTTTTGCTGCCCAAGTAATAGTATGGCTGGAATGTAGCACTGGGAGATTGATAACCCTTAGGTTAAACAACTGACACTAATTGAAAGGCCAAAATCTGAATTGAGATGCACAAGTTTTATTGCAGAAACCTCTGATTTGAGGGTTAGATCTGCCAAATTTTCCACTTTCCATACTGGGACTGAAGTCAGAAATGTGATTAACTCTGATCTTGGGTGGTCACTTACAGCAATTTCTATGTAACTGAAACTTAAACCCCTTTTTGAGTTCAATCAGTTCATGAAAATATCAAGACTGACATTACTGAGAAGTACACTAAAAAATCATTGATAACTGAGATAGTTCCCATTAACAGTGAAATAATAAATCCAGGTTCAGATGCCCATCAGAAGAATTTTAGTAGCATCTAGAAAACCTAAAAACATCTGTGTGGACAATTTAACCCTACATATATAGGTGCATAAAGTGTTTCCTCATAAACTTATATGTAAACTAAGACTGGAAACATGCTAATGTGTACTTTACATTTCTTCCAAAAGAGAAACAAAATATACCTGATTTTTCTCAGAACAACTGAACTGGAGAGTAGAAAAATCAAAACACCTGCATTTATAAATTATACAGAGATTTTTTTCATGGAAAGTTTTCAACATTCATCTCACAGAGCTCTACTATCTGGAATATATAGTGAATAAAGTTTGTTCACAAAATGTGATAAAACAGCTAAGTAGGCTGCAGTTTAATTTTCCTGGTGGTATTACTATCAGAGATAAAAAAAAGCCCTCTCAGCATTTTTACATTTTTCCTCATTTCTTTTGTTTAATTTTAGGTCTTTAGTGGGCATCAAAACAAACATATGTGAACCTAAGTATTTGTACTAGTAAACTTTTGAATGTTGTTATTCCCCTGACATTCCAATTACTTCTAGAAAGTTTGGGTTATCTAAAAATGTTTCTGTTTGATTCATCTCCTCCCCCAACCTTTTCTGATTTTCTGGATTTCCTGGTTATTCAACTGAGCACAAATTGCTGTTCATACAGATGCACTGCCATGATTTCTGATTTGCAGGCTGTCACTCCCATTAATAACCTACTAGGCTGTCATGCTGTCATTCCTTGTTGCTGCAACGATTTGTTTCAAACATAGGGGCTGATTCATGAAGAATAAAAAAAGCAGTTGTCCTGTTTTACAGGAACCTCAAAATATTTATGCAGAAAATGTGTGAAAAGCACACACACCATTTTTATCCTGAAGTATGTGATTGCTAAATACTCAACTTGTTTTCCTGTGAGAAAAGAGAAAGAATATAGACTCCACTCAATTTTTTCTATATGAAAACATAACATGCCTTTAATAAAATCTTCTCCTTGTAAAATATCTGAAGTTCAGTTCCAGTGCTATGATATGATAAATCCCCAGGATGATGCTATGGCTTAAAAACTGATATCAAAGCTGATTTTAGGGATTTTTTTTTTTTTCATTTCTCACCCTGTCTTTCCCAAAAGTATTAATGGCAGCTATATTAGCAACAAGAAACAAAAGTGTATCAGTACTCTCCAGTCTATTCTTTTTTTTTCCTCATTCAGAAGCACTTGGCCAAATTTCACTCTTGATGATACAGGTGCAGCTTCTTTGCCTCTTACAGGGTTGTGCCTTTGGAAAAGACAAAACAACATGACCCATTGGCCTCTATATTGTTGGACTGGGAATGGTCAGATAATTTTCGGGATGGGAAAATGCCACTGATGAATAAACCAGCACATGCATCCCCACAAAGCAGAAAATGAACTGGGACTGAACCAAAACCCGCAGAGGTTTTGACCCATTGCAGGTGTCCAGGGACTCCCCTGTCCCTGTGGGTTGCAGGCAGACAGCTCTTTGACAGGTGATGCTGGTGACTGTGGGGGAGCAGGGCAGGTCTCCTCCGCTGTGCCTTCTCCCCTGGACGCTTCCCAGCACATCATGGGCATCACGCCGGGATGTCTGTCTCAGTGGCAGTGGGGCTGGCCAGCCAGCCCCCTCTTGAAACACCTTGTCCCAGCATTTGCCATTCAGCTCACATAACCACAGTGTTTCAAGGAGATGGAGCTGCCAGGAGCTGAGCTCCTGCACTTTTTCTCCTGCCAAGGCTCGACAGTTGGCACGTCTCCCAAAGAAACAGGCAGAAGAAGGTTTCTGAAGAAGGAAAAGAAATAGGAGAACAACACAGGATGCTGATGTAAATCAAAACTGGGAAAGAAGATGAATGTGGAGGCTGTTTGGATCTCAGCTGCAGTTCTGGATCCTGGTTTCCCATTTCCCCTCTGTCATCCCTGAGTTGCTTCTCTGCACCCCAGACCTGCACTGTTGGAGCTGTGCAAAAGTTTCTGCTCCCCTCCTGTTCCTCTCCCCACACCTCTCACTAGGCAGCCTGCTCCTAGTGCTGCCTACATGGCTGCTAATGAGTGAACTACTCTAAAATAACTATGTAAAACACTTAAATCATTAGGCTCACTTTGTACATCGTAATTTAAACCAATATTTTAAAGAGGTAGTCTCCCAGTTACAGCATTATTATCTTCCATAAGGCTTACACATTAACCCACTTGAAAATTTGTCCCTGCCAAACAGTATCAGCAGCCAGTCCCAAACCTGTCAATGCCATAGTATTTTCTAAATTGATGCTTAATTAATGAAGTATGATTGCAACAGGTTCCCTCTCTCCTTTTTTAATTTGATCTCCATGGCATTATAGGAACCTAAAGCTTCCACTAGGCATATATTCCTACCATTTCCTTGTCAGAGGGAATGTATATTCATTTCAGACTTGTGGAGGCAATTACAGTAGCCACCAGTTGCCTACAGCAGCTAATCAAAGTGATAACCTGCAAGTTCTCAACTCCCCATGAGACAGCCCACTTGCCTCCAGCTGATGAATGCCAAAAGAGCAGCATGGGCCTACCAGTAATGACACCATCATCTAAGGCAAGTTTTTAACTAACCCATGGTTTTATAAAGACTCTATTAATGTCTCGTAAAAAGAGGTCTAGATAAAACACTCTAATAAGAATTTTTTTTAAGGGAAATACCAGTGCTGATGTAAATGTCCATTCTAAAATACTAAGCTGGTATTTGCCTACTTGTAGCCTTTGCACTTCTCATGTTCTGAAAAGTGATGAAGCCTTCCCTGAATGTTTTCAAGTGTGTGACTAACCTCTGACTGATGTGCTATCATGTCCTTGCCCATGTCCAGCCACAGAGTCAGGCACATGCTTTGTCTTAAACAAATGCACACTTCCACCAATTTCAAAACGGGCTTAAATTTAAATGTATAGAAGCACCATAGGAAAGTGGGCTGTAATGCTGCTGGAAAGTAGTATTCTGGATTTTTAATTTAGGCATTAACTGGTGTTACTTACAACTGCAATAAACAAAACAAATTTTAGAAGTAGAAGAAAGCAGCATTTATAAATAGCTCAGAATTAATTGCTAGCAGAAGGGATTCACCACATTGGTAGGAAACATTTAGATTCTTCTGCATGACCAGTCCCTTGTTTTTGCTGGAATTTTATTATTTGCAACATAGGCATACTTGGCAACAATATGACCCCTTCCACAATCTGCCACTCTATTAGTGAGAAAAGCAGCATTAAAGATACAAACTATATTTTTGCTTTATTCCATCGGCATATGTCAGAGAGTTCAGTGTATAGAAATTTAAAGTAAAGAGAATTAAAATATTTTAAGACTGTTCTCTACTTGTTTCAAAGTGACAGGCTTTGTAACCAAACAAAATGACAATTTTGTGGTCCCATTAAGATTCTCTAAAAAAGAACAAATTAAAAAGAAACCACAGAACCTCCTTCCCCCCGAAATATAAAAGCTCCCCAAATGCAGAAATTCTCTGTGGCTGTGCTGTTACTTTACTCAAGTTCTTAAATATGGGATTTCTCTTTAAGGCTTCTGGCCAGGTTTTGACATTGAATTTCAGGATATTCTAATTAGCCGTGGCCCCAAAGGAAGCATTCCTGGCTTCTTCCCTGCATAGTTGGAGTCCTGAAGGACTCCAGGCTGCAGGCTGCAAAGAGAGCGGGTTAGGTTCGTACATTTCCTACTCATGTTGCTATCATCGTCCAGGGAATGGACTTCTGCTCTACTATTTCCTAGTCTCATTAAAATGTTTGTGAGCTTTTTGAGGCTACAATTTCCAGTTTTTAGGACTGTCACCACCTGCAGTGGTGATTTTGTGCTTTGAAAGACACACATCATCATGCTATTATTATTACTTGCTTTCACTAGCACTCAAAGGACCTGAACAAGGCCAGCCAAGAACTTGGAATCTCCTCCATCTTAAAGGAACAGGTGATGACCACATTGGGAGCTCCAACTACGCACAGCTTGAAGATCACACCAACTCAGTCACGTAAGCAACACCAATCTTTTTCTCCATAATAAATGTGAGGACAAATAATTCATTTTAATTTGAAAAATCAAGAATAAAAAATTTTCCAGCACTTTTCTCTCTGGACAGCACTAAGACAGCAGGTACTCATCCAGGGCCAGCCTGCACCCTCAGCTCTTCTCCAGTCCCAGGGGGGCAAAACCAGTGGTGAGGGGATAAGCAATAAGCTCAGGCTCTACATCCAGGTCATGAGCTCCTCCTCCACATAGAGGTGTCCACACAAGATTTTGGACTTCAGCAAAGCTTTTGATACTCTCTCTCACAGTATTCTTCTGGACAAAATATCCAGCACAGAGTGTTGGATAAACACATCATGTGATGGGTAAGCAATAGGCTCACAGGTCAGGTACAAAGGGTTACAGTGAATGGGGTGACATCAGACCGGTGGTCTGCCACTAGTGGGGCTCTGCAGGGCTCAATCCTCAGCCCTGTGGTCTTCAATATCTTCATTAATGACTCAGACTCATGATGAAGGATTACTAAGTTTGACAATGAAACGAAATTGGGAGGAACCGTCAGCTCCCTTGAGAACAAAGAGACCTAGCCAAATAGGGGACTGGACAATCACCAGCCATATGACATTTAGCAAGGCCAAGTGCTGGATTCTGCACCTGTGACAGGGAAACCCTGGACTGGGGAATGAGAGGATGGAGAGCAGCGCTGTGGAAAGGGACGTGGGGGTGCTGGTTGATGGAAAATTGAATCGGAGCAGTGCCCTGGCAGCCAGGAGGGCCAAGCCTGTCCTGGGGAGCATCAGGCACAGCATCGCCAGCCAGGCAAGGAAGGGGATTGTCCTGCTGTGCTCTGCACTGGGGCAGCCTCACCTCGAGTGCTGGGGGCAGTTTTGGGTGCCACAAAATAAAAAATATATTAAACTATTAGAAAGCATCCAAAGGAGGGCCATGAGGATTTTGAAAGTTCCTGAGGGGAAGCTGAATGAAGAGCAGCTGAGGTCACCTGGTTTGTTCAGTCTGGAGAAGAGACGGAGGGGAAACCTCATTTGGACAGTGCTTTCAGCTACATGGTGTGGTTCTTGGGGTGTCCTGTAGGAACAGGAACAGGAGTTGGACTTAATGATCCTGATGGGTCCCTTCCAACTCATATTCTACAATTCTATGAAGATTGGCTGGCACCAGGGTTGCTCTGCTCGCTGAAATACTCATGAAGAGGCTCTGTTTGAGACATAAGCAGTATATAACTGATACTGAAATGCTGGGTATTTCACTCATTTAAGAGATTACTAGGAAAAATGAACAGAAGCCAAGTATGTTGGTTGAAATGAAATTACAAACCCTTTAATTAATAGATAGCAGACATCCTTACTGGAACAAATATGTATTACACACGTATGCAGCTTTTCACCAATAGCCCCTGGTACAACAGCTATTTCTGAAGCCCAGACACTCTTTCATTGTCCTACTGTCATGAGTTAGAACTTGTTTTGTGGGGTTATGATGGGCCTGGCTATGAGTTCCTGTTTAGTGAGAGAGGCATTTTGTGAGTGAACCCCATTTGATGGGATGCTATGACAAGGCTTTAGTTGTCTTTTCATTTCATTAGGAGCTGTGCTCATCTGTCCTGAGGCTTACCACAGTTCTTGTCTCCAAATTTCTCTCTTTTCAACCTCAGATTTTTTTCTTTTTCTCCAGTTTCCACCAGTTTTGAATACAATTACAACACAGTGGGAAAAATCATACAGAAATAGGCTGGTTTTTACTCAGAAGTCCCGCTTTATTTTCACAGAACAGTCAGCAGGAAGGATTTTCTGATGCTTTTGAAAGCAAAATCACATTTCTAAAACTTTTCATCCTCTCAGAACAGCGTGCTGTAGCTTCCAGGACAATCTGGCTAGCTTGGGAAGAGAATCTTAGAATTGCCCAGAAAGAGGGACATTTCAGTGAAGATCTTAATGGTTTTTGCATTTCAAACTTCAGCAAAAGAAACATAAACAAAGACTCAGAACTGCAAACTTCAAAATGCTTTGATTTGCCTTTTGAGGTATTGGTTAGCTGAATTCTACCTGCAGGAACAAACTCACTTATAAACATTTTCCATGAAATGCAAGAATGTTGTAGCTTCGGAGTTGTGAGACAAATCTAAAGACAATTTAGAAGTAAGAGAAGCAGAATTTGCCCTGTATAATCTCTCTTAGAAATAATGATGCCAAGGAATGGCTTTCCTTGGAGACAGAAATACCTTTTGCGAATTGCATTCATTTGATCTGAGACACTGAGACAATAACTAAAATAGTTCTCGCATTTATAGTTCTACAGACACTTTCCAGAAACAAGTTAAGATTTTCTCACTTTAGAAAGTATGCAATAAAATAATGACCCTCTGTATTTCAGATACCTATTGAAATGGGGTGGTGTTCTTAAGGTCTAATTTCATTTTCCTCCAAGAGCACAGGGAGATGACACCCAACAGATTATACTAGCTGTCAGCCTTACACAACCATATCTGTAGACTTCAGACAATTATCTGTAATCAATAGCTGTAGCATCATGGTGATAAAATTATAGTACTTACATATAATTACACTTACATTCAAATATAACCAGTTCCATTCAGAGCATATGTCAATGGAGTAAATCATGGTAAGTCTGTAATTCTCAAAAGAGAGGAGGGAAGGTCAGATCCATGTTTTCCAAGAAATTTAGTTCAGAATGAACTTTCCTTTTCAGTAAACCTTCTAATGTTTTTTTAGATCTTAAAAGAAACTTTTCTGGGTAAAGCTTTTGCAGAAGTAACCTTGCTAATCCTACAAATATAACTCTTTATTTTTCTACTAGATAAATTTCTTACAACTATATGCATATGAATGAGCATAACATAATTTATCACATGCTGATTCTGTTACTTTAAGTCAGAAATTAGTGGACACTCCTGAATTCACAATTGCTTGTAAATCCACCAAGATGAATTTTTCATGTCAGTATAAAAATAGGCCTTTATTATATCTTTCATTTCGTGCTTTCTCCATTCAGTTTCAATACCAGCTCTGTGTTCCTTTTCTGTTCTCCTTCTATTCTTTCATTTCCTGGTCATCTATTCATTCTGTGTTTCTCCTTTATTTCTTTCTCCTTCTACTACTTTTGATTCTTAGCATTGATCTTGGAGATAGAATTCTGTGCTGATAAGGTGTTTGTGTTTGTTTAAAAAGACTTCTGCTCTATTACTTCCCTCCCCCCCATATAAAGACACTTTAATACCTTGGCTGTGTTACAGACCCTGATTTCAGTAGTTACAGGACTTTTCCCTACATAATGAAATCCTGAGTTGTAATCACCCTGCTGTTAGGAAAGGGGGAAAAGGAGACCCTTAAAAAAATCCTAATATGCAGCTCTCTGGACATGATTCCCATTGGTCACCACTCCTGCTTAGGTACATTAAAAACCAGATCTGTGCAAGCAGCAACAGGTAGGAAATGAAAGACATTGTGGAAGGACTGACAGGATCAGTCCTTCTTCCTTTATGATTTACACGTGCGGGCTGCTGCTAAGAGTTTCTCCTTTTCCTGGAAGAAGCACCTTTCTCAAAAAGTGAAGTGTTTATGGTGAAAGTTTAAAATTTCTACAGTTTTCCTTACAAAGAATAGTGTTTAATCATATCATTATACACAGAAATACGTAGTTTTTCCTAGCCAGCACTACCTGCAGCTGAGAAGATTAAAGCTGTGAACATTGATGGGGAAGCTGTTTTGGGTATGCCTATGAAGAATTCAGGTCTGTTGTTCCTAGTGGGATTTCTGAGACAATTTTGAACCAGGTGCCTTAGTCCTGCCATCAGAACAAAGGCTTCTCTCCTTCTCCTGTGACCTTTGCAACCCATAGAGGACTTGGTGCTGCAAATGTGGCCATACAGGCAGGACACAGGACAGCAGAGGGTGCAGGCAGACTGCATCCCTGCGTATCTCCTGTGGGTCCCATGGGCTTAGAGAGAGGATGTCCTTGTCCTGGAGAGTGCAAGAACAGAAGACAAGGAGAGACAGCTCACCTGTGGCATGCTTTCAAAAGCTCTTTTTGCAAAAAAGAGCTGATCCTGATCCTCACTGAGAAAACCAACCCTGACCTGACCCAGGAGTGAGGGTCACTGCCATTATTCCTATGTCAAATTTCAGGTGGTTGACATAAAATCTGCAGTATTGCCCAAAGCTGCAGCACTGAGCTACTATCAAAGTGAGTTTAGGCACCTAAAGCCTACAAAATGAATACTGGACAAAGATTTCCCTTTGGAAAGATAGGTCATATCCTAAAAGCCAAGGATACTCAAAAGATGGTCAATGCCTCTTAGAATACAGCCTATAACTCCTCAGGTTCTAGCTAAAGAAATAATGTGCAGTCAGACAAAAAACTAGAGCTGTCAGAACCTGAAAAATCTGATTTATGAGAGATTTTTAATTTTCTTTTTTCTTTACTCTCTTTCTTCACTAACTAGAGGTAAAACCAAAGCAATCACACCATAATTATAGCTTTGATCAGTTCTCTGCTGAAGACAAAAATGGTTCTATATAGGTCACTTTCTGACATCTAAGAGTGTCAAAACAGATTTATATGACAATAGTATCAATCTAAAATCATCTGTGGCATGCACACACAAAAACTGCAACTATTTCAGGTATTGTCATTAATCACTTATTACATATTTCCTTATAAATTGTTCATAAATTATGCTTATTGTCTCATAATTAGTAGCACTAACAGTGTGTAATATCAATAAGTTCATTAAATATGTAAACAATAAATGATAGCAATATTAATGCCACTAAGTAGCAATGCTTGACAGCATCATGCATATTCAGTCAGCCTATGACTATATTTCTCTGCACTTTGACAGCCAGACATGGAATAGTGCCAGTCACTGGTTTAATGAACATCAAGATGAGTGCAGAAGTTGAGAAGTTAGCAGTTAGTTAGCAGTTGGTTAAAAGGAAAAAATAAAAGCTAACTAAATAAGTGTGTCCTAATGCTTTCATAATTAATATGTGGACTTTTTGGATTCTTTTATTTACCATATCTGTTCTACATGCTCATTCCCTTTTCCTGGACAAGCAGGGATACTTAGCTTCCTTAAGCTGTATCACCCAAACTGGTGGACTTAGCTAGTTTGCTATGAGAGCTGGAATGATATATTTGACCTCTAGATTACATAAGAATAAATCAAAGACAAAAAAAAAATTGACAAGTAAGCATATTAGATGTTTTAATACCTTTTTTCCCCCCCCAGAGCTCCTTTGGAGAGAGTCAGATGGGGTTTTTTGTTTTTCTAATGGGCATTCTACACTCCGCACAGATTTGCTATCCGCTGAATTTGGCTGGCACTACTGGAGAGGCCAGGTAAGGACTGAAGGAAAACAAATGATTTGCAAACCAATGGAAACCTTGTCAAAGCTTTGCATTAGGTGTAATGTTGACTTTACCTCTTCAGGTAGAGAGGGTATATAAAGATGCCTTTATATGCACAGATTGATATGAAGTGTTTCATTTTCCTTGTCTCTCCATCTTAGAAGACTAGAAATCTCTTCTAAAATGAAAATGGAAACTATTTGTCAAAGAAAGGACAACATCGCCTTTTTGCCACAACTAGGATAGCACATTGAGAGGGACTATGCACTCCTTAACATTTGGGATGTGATTCTGAAATACACTGGCTCTTTTAAAGCTGTCTTGACTTCTCCATTTATTCCAGAACTAAAGATAAAACCCATGGGATTTTCTTTTTCCAGACTTTTCTTCTCATGTGTCCCAAATTAATGACCATTGTCCATTCAGCCCTCATTGCTTGCAGTACTGGGAGTCCTGCCTGTTATAGATCAGCTCCTCCATTAAAACTAGCCCTACACGGATTGCTCTAAACGCCACCACCATGGCAGGTGCTAAGAGGGTTTTTGGTCACTTCACAATTAAAGTTTCCAAGAATTTGAGCACCTTGGGAGCTTTTAGGTCAAATCCAGCAACATTTAATGCAAAAGCAAAAATAAACACATTTTAGCTGCTCTCCACCCAGGCTACTTGTGGCACTTTGGTGGACATAGCTAAATTCCATTCAACAGCATTAACTGCATCCCAAAAAATCTTTGCTGTCATTCTGGTCTGTTTAACAAGAAGGCGTGCATATCCATTCTCGTCTATGCTGACAGTAACAATGCCATATCTGATGGGTTCAGCTAAGATTGTCTTCAGCTGTGTTGCTATTCTGGGAAAAATAGTGTACCCTCCTTGGTCCTACAATGGAGAAATGTCCATACAGCATAAAAACTGCTACTCCAGGCCTGTCCCCCCACACTGACAGAAGAGGCTTATTGCTGTCATACCCAGACCATGTAATTTGAAACGCACCATGATAAGATGACTGATGATCCCAGCGGACAACAAACTGACCATGAGCCAGCAATGCACCTCTGCAGCAAAGAAGGCCAATAGCATCCTGGAATGCAGTACAAGGAGTGCTGCCAGCAGCTCAAAAATGGTGAACTTTCCCCTCTGCTCAGCTCCAGAGAGACACACGGGATTTCTTTGTCTACCTCTAGGATTCCTAGATCAAGTGAGATAGGGATACCCAACGGACAGGAGTGAAAAAGACAGAGCCAGATTGGTACGCGTGGTGCCCAGTGACAGGACAAATAGCAATAGACATAAATTTAAATATTGGGAATTCAATGTGAATACAAGAAAACACTTTTGTACTGTGAGGATGGCAAAACTTTGGCAGAGTTTGCCTGAACAGGTAGTGGAGTATCCATTCTTTAAGATATTCAAAGCTCTACTGGACTTGGTCCTGGGAAACTTGTGCTTGAGGTCCATGCTTGAAAGAAGGGGTTAAGCTAGATAAGATCAGAAGTCCCTTCCCACCCAACAATTCTGTGATTCTGTGAAGACCCTCAGACTGAAGAAGAAATTAAATTTGAGGTTATATCTGGTCCAAGCATGTCAAGCACAGTACATTAAGTAAAATGTTGTACTGCTGAAAAAGCAAATTTCACAGAATAAGCTGGCTTGGAAGAGACCCACAAGGTGTCCAACATCTGGCCCTGCACAGGACAGCCCCAAGAGTCACACCACATCCCTGAGAGTATTGTGCAAATGTTTTTTGAACTCTGGCACGCTGGTGCTGTGACCTGTTTCAGTGCCCAGACACACTCTGGATGAGGAATCTTTTTCTAACCCAAACTAATGCTTCCTTGACACAACTTTAGGCCATTCCCTCTGGTCCTGTCACTGGTCACCACAGAGACAAGATTGGTGTCTGCCCCTCCTCTTCCCCTCACAAGGAAGTTGCAACTGCAATAAGGTCTCCCTTTAGTCTGCTCTCCCTTCAGTCCTCCTCTCCTCCTCTTGTTCTCCAGGCTGAACAGACCAAGTGACCTCAGCTCCTCCTCATACAACTTCCCCGCAAGGCCCTTCACCATCTTCATAGCCCTCCTTTGGACGCTCTCTAATAGTTTAATATTTTATATTGTGGCACCCAAAACTGGCCCCAGCACTCAAGGTGAGGCTGGCCCAGCTCAGAGCAGAGCAGGACAATCCCCTCCCTTGTCTGGCTGGCAATGCTGTGCCTGATGCTCCCCAGGACAGGATTGGCCCTCCTGGCTGCCAGGGCACTGCTCAGATTCAACTTGCCATCAACCAGGACCTCCAGGTCCCTTTCCACAGTGCTGCTTTCCAGCATCTTGGTCCCCAGTCTGTGCATACTTCCAGGATTGACCCATCCAAGGGGCAGAACGTGGCACTTTCCCTTGTTTAACTTCATATGGTTGGTATATACATATAGGCTGAAGAGGAAACACTTCCCAGCAGTCCATGCCTTATTGGATTCTTTGCATTTCCTAATTTTCTTCCTACATTGCTTATCTTTCCTGTACACCATGGCTACTATTGTGGATCCCATTCTGAGGTCTCAGTCCGCTCAGTCTATTGTTGGAGGAAATCTGCATGTCCATCTCAATGCTATGGATCAGAGGCAGCTGGACCTCTGAATTACAGAATTTCATTCTGGAAATTGTTCAGTTTGCTATAAAATATCCATATGCATCTAGTAATTTTGCTCCTTCAAAACACATGAACGTAACAGTAAATCCTGATAATGCAAAATCCAGCTACTGCTTGGAGGACAAGCTAAGACTTTCACACCATATTTTCATATTTTCTCATCAGCATTCATCTGTTCTTGGCAGCTAGAACTGACCCATGCACCAGAAATTATTCACATGATAAAGAGTAGCACTACCAAGTGGCAGGCACACCTGAGCTAGCCAAGGTTATGGATTAGGCTTCAAATATTTGGGCTTGATTTTTCTGCTGATAGAAGACATCTTGAAATCAATTTTTCAATAAAGAATACAATTACAAGATAATTGCTCCAAAGAATACCTAGAAACACTACAACTGAAATTGTTTGGGAACATATGTCTCTTCTTCTCAATGAGGTATATCAAAGTGCTACAGTGCAGGTGAGAACAATTCTCAGATTCAATCCAAATAATACCAAATCCTTTCTGAAGACTTGACTCTTGAATTGCTTAAATAAAATTAACTCATCCTTTATCTCTTCCTTTAGACTGGCTGTTCACACATTAGTTAAGAGTGCTTCCTAGCTACAAGCTATTTAACAAATTCTGCTTATCACCCCATCTCAGGACCTATTTGTTCCTCTTGAGGATGCTTATGTTACAACAGGTGAGCTCCAAGATCCACTCCAACCATTCTTTATTCCTGAACTATAAACTTCGGTGGGGTGTAGGGACAGTTTTAGGTCTCCAGGCAAGGTGATTTCATTGCTTTTAGATTAAATTTTTCAAGCACATTCTCTTTGTTTTCCTGTTCCAGCATAATTTTCTGTGTGGAACATTTGAAACAATATTTATTCTCTTCCTTTATCTTACTTTGCTATTTAATAGTTTTGTCCTTTTTTTTTTTCTGGTTGCAGGCACTCCCATCTCTTTTGGGCCTCTCTGTTTGTCAGACTCTCAATGCAGAGCCCTCCTCCATTCTCTCACTAGAAATATGAAGCTAGATGTTTAACATACGGAACTTTGAAAGTGCTGAGCACCCTCTAACAGACAGTGATAGATCTTCCCTGGTTTCTGCTGGAGTTGAATTTCCTTGGCACCTTCTATCGTGCCTGTATACTTAGGGCTCTTTCGTTTTGGAGTGCAGCCTTCACTACCTTTCAACACTTCCTCTGTTTCTGAGGACTGTCTTTCATGCAGTTCCTATTGCTCTCTTTCAGTCTGCTTAACATGCTATCTTTAGCTGTCTTCAATTTTAGAAGACTCCAATTTTGTTTGGAAAACTAAATCAGACTTTAGCAGTAAAGCTATACACGAGCACACATTCATGCATTCGATATTCCAGGCGGCAACTGAAATGCATCTCAGTTTCTCAGTGTCATGATTGCTTCCAGCTAACTAGGGTTAAAACAGAGTCCTGTGAGTAGGAAGCAGAGATTCTTCCTTGTAGAGCACCAAAAGCCTAATAATGCTGATTAAAATAACCCAGCTACATTGCTTGCTTTCTCATCCCACATTCCTGGCTTGAAAGCCCAAATGTTCTGATCTTGAATTCCATGCTCATTTCTAGAATAGTATCAGTATGAGAGGAGGGCCATGGAAATAAGCTTTTTCCTTACAGCTGATGAATAGAGGGCATAATTAAGAACTGTAGGCCAAATCCTCAACCAAGGTAATTCAAAATTATCTACTTCACCTGCAAATCCGGCTCACAACACAGAATTGCTGTTGTTAACATCATAAATCACTCCCAACCAAGACAGAAAAGCTGTATTCTGTGCTTACTTCCTCATGTGTACTTCTTTGAATTTTCCTTGATTTGAACATCTATCCCTTGGGAAATAGAGGTGGCCATTTCCTGAAAGAAAGCAAACATCAATTTTAATAGAGGGTTTGCTTGATTCCTCAAAGCAGGTCAAAGCTGGGATGATTCTGGGTATCTGACTGATATTCAGATGCTTACATTCCCTGATGAATCTATAGCTAACTCTATGTGATAGAAATATCTCACGTTATTCTTGTGTTTGCCAGCTTGCAGTGTCATTCCAGATGGCAAACACAAAAATAGCATGAAAAAATTCTTTCTGAAATTCAGGCTCTAAAAGGATTTTGTTAATTCTACAACAGATTTTCCAAGATGTTCAAACTGTCCATTCCTTATTGACAATAAAATATCCCAACTGGAATATCTTGTAAAACCATTGTTACAGTAAATTTCAGGCCATTACTAATTTCATTACTGCCTACTTACTAAAAGTATATTT
>VXBC01009288.1:698685-707338 GCA_013399945.1 Ploceus nigricollis
GTTTCAAACACATATGGTATAACTCATATTGCTGCAAGTAAAACAAGGCTGACTGTTGAATGAGCATAACACTGTAATAGCAGAATGTCTGCATTTAGCCCTTTTAACTCAGATCTGCTTGCAAGCCAAAATCAAATGGGAAACAATTAGTGCCTGTCAGAAAATGATTTCCTCCTTCCCCCTGAGAAAATACAAAAATGCAAAAGAAAAAAAGAAGAAATTTTCAGATGAAAACTATTAATTTTATTGTGGAGATGCTTTTCCAATGTCTCATGGGAACTGTAGTTTGTATGCCTCATGACCCAATTCCTTTTCAACAACTTAATCCCTTAATAGTCTGTCTCTTGCCCTAAGTCACCCATCCACCCTTCCACGAGCAGTTTAACCATAACATGGAAGATTCCGTGGTTTGTATAGTAGAAGATACAGAAAACTCCATAAGAGGAACGCCATGCATACATGTCAGGGAAGCTTGTGATTCTGAACAATAACCTCTGCCAAGCCCTGGGGCAAAGTTCAAAAGTCTGGGCAATTTTGCAATTTTGATAAGAAATTACAGATATAATTGTCCTCTCAAATCAACTTAGTCAAAATCTAAATTTTATCATGCTGCAGGCTATTAAAGCTTAGGATACTCCTCAATTTCTTTTTCTATTTAGAATAAGAGAAGCTAATATTTTGAGGAGTCCATCTTGACAAACCCCTTAAATAAATCTGTTGGAGGAATGACACAGAAACCATACTGCCAAAGCATTGTATAGCTAAGAAGTTTCAGCATTTCTTATTGAGGCTAGAGATATGCGAAAGAATTCTAGGGCCATAGAAGGGAGCACTTCCTCATGAGTCCCTGGAAGTGTGCTGTATTAAGGCCTTTGTCAACTAAAGCACAATTTTTTGGATGACCACAGAGTACTTTAAAAGTAATATTCTTTCCTGGGGGAGAACAAGAGCAAAACATTACTTCAGATAGGAGTAGTGAGCGGAACAAAATAGGTATTATTTTGATTATAAAGAACAACGGATCTCTATAAACTCATGTTATTCTTGGTTTTAGAAAATGGCAAGCCTGAAGTAAACTGGGATTGAGACAGAGAAGCTTGTTTACAGCAACTTGCTGCCTAGCATCTCTTCAGAAAATTCTGGTGGGCACAAAGACACTCTGGTTTTCCTGTGTTGCAACCAAAACAGCGTGGTGATCTCAGCAAAATGTGTCTACAGTCTTTTTTTCTTTTAGTGACACATTTACATATTCCATACCTCTCCAAACAAAACTAGGAGGACCTTGTACCCTTTTCAGCCCTCAAATATTGTTATCAAATTGTATGATTCTTCTCCCTCAATACTTTGTGTAGTTTTTAAATTTACTATTGGGCATTTCCCCAGTCTGCTTACACCATCTATATTTAAAAATGGATTTTATTTTCTTCCCAGAATCTCCCTGCTTCTCAGGTTTATATGCTCTATTTGCTGATCCTGACTCCACTTTCCCTATCGCATCTACTTGGACTTCTCCCCTGGATCCTCAGTAGGTGGGCTAGCAGAAAACATGGAACAAAAAACCCAATTGTGTAGGGTAGTAGCCAGATATGGTGTAGGACAACACAGTCCCAAACAAGAGAGGGACATCTCACAAGAGTGTCCATGGCTCTACATTTAGAGCCCAGAAACTCAGCTGTAAGGGCACCAAGCTACCTGGGCCCGCAAGCCTTTGTAGGTGGCATTTGTTGACCCTGCTGTTCAGTGTCCCTGATGTATGATAATACAGGAAAGAGTGGAATTAAGTCTGGAGACTGGCTATGCTCTTGCACATCTCCTCATTTTCTGACTAGCAGTGCTGTACAGGCTCAGCAAAATCAGGCAATCAGAGCTCAGCACAGCCAGAAGAGCTTCCCTGGCCTAGAACTTCAGAAGACGGTGTGGAAATACCATTCCCTCAGAGTTTCTGATTAAGAAACCTCCAGATAACCTCGGTGAAAACAGAATCAGGCAGTTTGCAAGAAACCAGAGCGATATAACAATTTCAAGGTGTATTGAAGACACAAAATAAGTCACTGAGAATACACAATTCCTAATGTTACTGGGAATGTTTCTATATGTCTGCTAGTAACATTGGGAATTAACAGGTCCCAAATTAACTGTAGGCTCCCAACAGAAGGAATAAACTCAGCTACTTGATCAGTAAACAAAGATCATCAACATTAGTTTTCTGTCACCCACAGCAGCAGTTTAGGTTTCCAGCCTCATCCAGGTAACACAAGTGGAGGAAGAACCCCCATGGGAGTTCAGTGAGGAACAGGATGTGTGAAAAGCTGTGAGGACACCAGGGGTTAATTATATTAATACAGGGCACAGACACAGGGCCAAAACAAAGTCTGATTGACAGTGCCAGCAGCTATGAGGACCACTGCTTCTGGCAGCATTTCTCTGTCTAGTGTAGTGATGACTCACAGATTTCCTCATTGCCTGTTGATAAACCTGGAAAAAACAGAGAGAAGATGTACATTGTGGCTTTCAGATGCCTTTAGCAGAGAAAAGAAGAACAAATGGTAAGAATTTGTCTCTAAGATGGAGATGATGTATGTCAAGCTACACAGGTACACACACTTTAGTGGGATTGACCCCAAGGACTGGGAAAAAGGACAGTCTACAAACCATAAATGAGCATATCTGCTTCAGACATTCCAAAACAGGAACAAGCAGGACCATTGGATTGCATAGTGCCACCTATTATTCAGCATTGCTTAACTCCTGGCTTTGTGGGAGAGTTTCCAGTTACTCGAAACACTAATAAACTTTATTCACAGTGGCTGACATTTTCCATGCCTCAGGCTAAGTGCTTGTGGAATAGTGCAGCCAAAATGTGGCTCAACTATTTCAAAGTATTCAGCAGTCATGCTTATAGCTTGAGAATTACCCAGATTCATCCTTTGCCTTGTGGCCAAAACAGTTGATGAGGCTCAGACACATGTGTTTGTCCATCAGCTTGAGACTTGGACATGCATTTGTGCCATCTAGAATGTGATATTGATACAACACTTGATATTACGTGGCAGTTTAAAGGGTTTCTTTGGCTTGAGACCCACAAAGTCAATCATATTTCATGAAGGCCACACCAAGTTAGTCACAGGCCAACACCTCATCAACAATTTTGTTGATGCAATGCTAGACAGAAAAGCCTAAAAAAGATTAAGACTTTTTTTATACATTGCTATATTTATAGTCTTGTATTTCTTTGTTTTTAAAGCCAAATTGAATCACTGGCTATGTTCAGACAGTTGTGGAAGGGGAAAAATATGAGCTGAAGTTTAAAAATCCCTTCTAAATCATTGAAGATAGCTTTTCTATGCAGTAAAAATGTGTTGTGAAGTGAAGATCTGTAACTGAAAGGTTAAATTTGTTTTAAGCGTGCTGCAGTTATTAAGAAGCAACTATTAAAACACAGGAAATTCTGACTTAAGGTTAAACTTAAAAGGAACTCGAGACACATGTTAGGCCATGACTTCAAGGAATAAGTGTTAGTAAGATTTATTGGGCCAAATTCATCCGAATCAAACTTAGTGTAAGCCAACAGAGTTTTTAAAGTTAGTGATAAGAAACCACTGCTATTCTAGATAGATAAGAGATGCTGACTTTTGTTTTTCTCAGGTTGTTCAAATAAACTGACTTAAGGTGGCTTGGATATCTTATTCAGTAGCGTTTATCACTGTAGAAATTTATATTCATGTTCTCCTTTATTTTTCTGCCCATTTAAAAAAGATGGGGTTTGTCTTTCTTGATCTTAAGCTGGGCACAGTTTCATTTTATCAATTTTATGTATTTTTTCTTGACCTACTTTTCCTGATTTTCTTCCTACCATTTTAAAGTGTCATTTTATTATTATCTTCCCCTGCTGTGCATATGATAATACAGGAAAGAAGGAGAAATATTCAGGGATGAACCAGTTTTTGCGTAGAAACACTCATTTTCACCTCCTCCCCATTCTGGAGAACCCTGTGGTTGTTCAAGTCCAGAAAAGTGTCCCATGAAAGTCATCCACATTTTTTGAGGTTCAGATTCACAGTCTGAGGTGCTTTCCTGTTAGTGAATAGGAAACATTAAATAGGTGAATGCAGATTGACAAAAGGAGTGCAAAATCCTTGATTGATGAGAGGCCATCTTAAGAGCCTTTTTAATATTTTTATAACATTTTATACAAAAATTATACTATTTTATTACATGCATTACATTTCAATCATGATTTTTTTTTCAAGAATCTGAAATAAAATGCAGACATGAAAAAAAAGTGGGGAATAATGTATATGCATCAACTTAGCTTCACTTGAAGCATATCTAAACAGCTGTCTCCCACATGAAGTGTTATTCTTCTTAGTGATTGCCAAAAAGAAAAAGAAAAGCCAGTGGTATTAGTGTATAGGGCATTCTAGATTTCCCTGGCACTACAGCAGAACAAAGAAATAAGAAAAGTGGTGCAAAAAAAAAGAATAAAGGTTACTCCAAAGCAGGTTGTTCACTTGCTAGCAGGAGTGTCAGTAATTTTTACTGACATAGACACTTTGAGCAGTACAGAAGTAAAAACAGTGAAACACAGGACAAGAAAGATCAAAATATGTCTATGTCCCCAGGATCTTCTTGCCTTTCCTTTACGAAAAACCCCAGGATATGAATCACATACACCAAGGCCACCAAGCCCTAGCAGCTGATCTCTGCTCTGCTTTCCTGGGAAAGGAGACCTTCTTTTCAAATTTCTGTCAGTATGTCACAGGGGAAAGGAAAGCCATGCAAAAATCACATCAGATCTTTCCCAGTGATGAAGCTTTTTTACAAAAAGCAAATGTTTTCCTTAGAATTATTACCATCTGAGTTATTTCCATGTTGCAGCTGAAGGCCAGTAGTTTGCAAGTGCAAATACTTGGGGGGAAGGAATAGGGGAAGAGGGATCGTTTCCATTTTTGCCAGTGTGTAAATCTTGTTTTCTGCTGGCTGCAGTCACCCTGATGGACTTGCACTCAGTGAAGGCCCCACTGTTTCACGACATGAATATGATTTTGGAGTCAATAATGTAAATGCTTTCTTATACTCAGCATAAGCAGGCACAAGAGCAAATGGTCTCATTTACAGTGAAGGTGATGTTTAAAATAACCATTATATGTTTCTTCTACCCAAAGCTCCCAAAAGATCTGCATATGTGTGTCTACTGCCTAGGTCTTTCCTCTGAAAAAGCTGAGAAGGTAGTGAAGTCTCCTTGGACTCATCAGCTGTAGTGCTTTTGGCACAGTTCTTCATCACACCATCCCCTTCTGCCTATCTGTTTTTTCCATTGTCTGCCTATATCATCTGAACCTGTAAATACATGGAACTCAAAACATTCTGTGATTAAAAACAGGAATACTTTCTCTTGCAGTAAGTAAGGTTAATAATGTTCAGAAATTGGCTCTTAATACAGCATCCCAAATATCTTCCTTGAAAATGTCCTGTGGGCCCTAATTATCTCTCTCCAAATGAAAAGGATTGAGTCAAGAGTTTTATGTATCTGCTTAGTTTTCAACTGGATTTTGCTGGTGGTTTAAATAAGCATCCTCATTAGCATCTGTCAGCTGCCCAGACTTATTATTTTATTGCTATGTGTTGATTTGACTTTATTAAGACCTACAAGCGTTGATCCTGCCTGAGAGATGGACTCCAGAGCAGACCTGCCACAGCAGTTACAGTCATCTGCACAGGCTGCATCAATGCCCACAGTCAGATGGAGTCTGCTGCCCTGCCCTGCACAAGGTTTTCACCTGCAGGTATTCCCTTTCTTCCTTCCGCCAGCTGAGTCCAGAGCTTCTGGCTGTTACAGCACACTGCTGAAGTTTCCTCTTCTCCAGTCTTTGACGGAAGTTGCCCACTTCTTTCTTTAGCTTAAAAGAAAGAAGGGATTCCTGGAACCTGGAAGAGCAGATTAATGTTTCTAACAATAAGACAAATCAACCAAATAAGCAGCACATTCGCCCCTTTCCTTGTCCTCTTCTCTCTTCCCTCCTCAGCTCTATCTCCCTTCCTCCCACGTGAGAAATGCTGATACGTTGTGTAATTCAGGAGCAGTTTGGTGTGTTCCCCACCTGCCCCGGAGCTGATGGCTGTTTGGACTGTAGTATAAATGCTTCTGTGGCTACTCCCAGAACAGTGGCTCCAGGTTTGCCACATCATTGTGGGAGAATGGGAAGAAAATATTACCATGGCAGCCCATCTTCTTCTTCCAGACTGGGGAGAAAACTCACTAGTAGTGTTTGGTCATGGTTTTATAATTCTTAAATAAATTTCTGAAGGATTGCTTGTGGGAAAGGGTGACAGACTAGTGAACGAAAAATCTATGCTTGGGCCTTCCAGGCGACTGTGTAATGGAAATGCTCCCTTAAGAAAGGCTTTCACATTATGAGAACTTTCTCATTTGAATTCTTCTAAAATTTCTTCAACTCACATGGTATATGTCTTCCATGGACATTGATACAATCAATCTCTATTTTATTCAGTTATTTCTTTTCCAGTATTTCTCCTCTCCTTGCTTTCTCTGCTAGAGAGTGAACCTTTCATTTTCCTTCCAGCTCCTGTCAAACATTGCTATGATGCCTTTTAACCCATCTGTTGTCTCCCAAAACTTTGGAGTCTGCTTATATTCTGAAGAAGGAAGATCATCCCAGACCATCCTCAGCTGGGAGTCCTGAGACAGGGCTGAGAGGGACTAGAAAGGATATGAGCCAAAAGAGCATGCAGGGATAACAGTGCTGTTGGAAAACAAGAGTTACCTGACACTGCAGCCAGTCTGCAGCCCTGTCTTGCCTGCAGCCCACTCAGAGTTGCCTGTGATGGCAACAAACTCTTCTCTGGCAATCAGGCAGGAAAAGGGTCCAGCCCATAGGATGAAGATCAGGATGAAGAGGTAAATGCTGTTCCCTCACAACAAGTGAAAGCAGCTCCCTATCATCTGCAAAGGGTTAGTTATGATTTCACCACACATCTTCCCTGAGAGACAAATATTCACCAGGGCTGATGAGCTATATCAGCCTAAGAAGAATTAGCATCCATGTACTTAAGAAAGAAATGCTGAAGCAACAGCCTGCTATGCCACTTAGCCTGGGACAATGAAACGTCAATGATCTCACATTTCAAGTCCTTTCACCTAGCGATGTTTGCAAGCACTGTCCATTAACCCTCCTCCAGCCCCCCAGTGCCACCTCTAGAAATGATGAAGTAAAATTCAGTTTGAGATCACACTTATTCCTGCATCCAAATCCATCACATATTATAGCCTCTCATGTTAGCACAAACATCCTTTAGAATGAAACTTTCCTATTACCATTTCCATTACAGAATCATTTCATCTGTAATAATTTTCCATCAGAGGCTAGAGAGGAGTCTGCTGCAGCTTTACCTGCATGTTCATACCAAGCACGATTGAGAGATACCATTTTTCTTTGTGTTTGAAACCAACAGGAGGAGGAAAAGGGTCTATAAATACAGACGATCAAGAGTCTTTTACATCTAGCGGTACGCTGTGAAGCACACCTGTAACAAAATAGGAGAGCAGAAGGGTGTGGGGGGGGAGATTTAGGAAAAATCAGAGCAGAATTAATCCTTCAGGCTGAACTGCCTCTGCAGAGCACAACTATAGAGTCCTGCTGACTCGAAGGGCCATTATTCAAGGGTTAAATGTCACTCAAATCAACCTCATTATGAACTGAAGGATGAGGAGGGGCTCGGGGGAGACACTGCTTTCTTATGCATTTACAATTGAGCCGCTCTGGCCTGGAGATGACCTGCCGCACAATTTTTAAATTATCTCTGCGCGCTCTGCTTGTTTTGGAAATGCTCTAAATAAAAATAATGGACTGTCTTTTAATAAGTCTCATTGTGAAGATTCCACATATCAAACAACGCAGCGCAGCTTGGAGGCAAGCGACGGGCATGTGTGATCTAGCTGGAAGAGAGACAAATGGTGATGGGAGCAACTCCATCTAGGGACCGCTGACAAGAAAATGGCATTCGCAAACTGACACATCTGTCAGGGTGGAGAATATTGGCACCTGTCACGCAATTTCAGTCATGACTTTTAATAAAGCTGCTTTCCCTTAGGTAAAATTGGAACTTGACTGTAATATTAGCTGCAAGCACGTCTTGTTTTCCCCTTCAGAGCTCTTTTGTACGTGAGACGTTTCAAATGAATCTTAAAGCTGAAGTAATGATGTTTACTACTTCTTTCCTCCTCCCCCCCTCCATTCCCTTTCCAAGTCTGGATTTGAAAGAGATGTTGTGCTGAGTTTTTTCTTTGCAAAATGTCTCCCCTTCATCTACCAATACGAGATTTTTGTTGTATGTGAGTGTGTGTGCATGCGCGTGTGTGTAGCGCTTTTTCTGTATCACTCCTTTTTTTTTTTTCCTTTCCTCCTCCTTTTCAGCTGGGCTGTTGTTTGAGTGAATTTAGCCTGGGGAGGCATGTATATCATAAAAACTGGGTTGGGATTTGTTGGCTGTCAGTCAATAAATCAGTCAGGGTTTAATTACCAGGCATGTGATGGGAAGCGGTGACAGGCACCAGGTCTGTTGGATAGCATTTCTTATGGGGCAGCAGCTACTAAAAACAAAAAGTTAGAGAGTATGTGTGCGTGAGTAGATG
>VXBC01009288.1:707356-751953 GCA_013399945.1 Ploceus nigricollis
GAATCCACTATTACAAGAGAAAAAAAAAAAAGAAAAAAAAGTTTTGTGTTCTTAAAACAAAGACTATAAGCCTTTATTTCAAGACAAAAAAAATAAGGTTTTTGAACTGAATTTCCCATGTTTTGCTTGAAATATGTCAGCATGTTCTGAGTGTTACCTGATGCCTGCATTAACTTACGCTACACTAAAGTGCACCCCTTTGTTTAACAGTTGCAAACATTTTATCAGAAATATTTTTTTAAAAGGAAAGAAAATAACTACAGTTGAGAGAACACATAGGGGAGACATAGGGGCTGGAAGGAGCTGGAAAACTATTGTATTACAAAATGACATAATGTGTTCAAGGACATTTCACAAAGTGAGAGTAAAGTTTTTTTAATAAAATATGAAGGTTATATAACATTCCCAATGAGGAAATCAATAAAATTTTTTCCCCTTTTACTTTTCCCCTCCTTCTTCCCCCTTTTTGGAAGTTTTCCAGGATGTTGGACCATGGAAATCATGGACAGTATTTTTTTCAAAGGCAATTCATTCTTGACATGGTTTTTATTATTGACTAGTGATGAGAGTTGTCATCTTCTTCCTGTCATATGCCATGAAGCATTATGTGGAGATACTGCAGGATGTTTTGACTGAAAAGATGCTTTATCTTCTTTTAACTATCCTCCTGTGGTGTGTCTCAGTGTGTGTTTCAGAAATCTTTTGTCCATTTTAATGCATTATGGGCAACGGACACAAAAGTCTCTGTCTTGAGGTAGTGTAGCTGCTCCTCTCCTGGCAAGGCATTTGTCCATGAACATGAGGGAGAACAAGGGATTTGTGAGAAGAGAAGAAAAATGTTCAGCAGAAGAAGAACACATTACAAGTGGACTTCAGCTGGTGAAAATTTAGCTGGAAAAACTTATTGGTTCAAATTTTAAAGAAAGTTCTGAACACAAAAAAATGCCAGATTAAATATGGAAATTTGCTGTATTTAGATGTCTAATTTAAATAGTTACTTTATTCAAGAATAAGAAAAAAACCCTATATGGTTCGCTCAGTTAGCTGGACTCTCCCATGCCAACAGCCCATTTATCTCCTTGTCAAGTTGCTCCACAGCTGCCTCTGTGACTTCACCTATGTGATTCTGGATGTCCTGCAAGATCTCCCAGAGATCACCTGCAGGATCTTGTCCCATCTATACTTTAAATTGCTCCTGTCAAGTATAGCTGACTGCATGTAAACTTTCCATTGCTCCCCCTCTACCTTCTGTCAATTTTTGCCACCACTCTTAGATGGCAAATCCTTGGAGCAGAAACTTTCTTCTTGATTGCCTCACCAGGGCCTAGCTTACAGTGTGGACTACTATAAATGTGTAACAATAAGTCCAAACCTTGCCCTGTGCACATATTCAAACCACATGGGGTGCAATACCCAGGGTGCAGACACTGTCTCTCAATTGTATTCACGGTGGATCAGAAGAAGGAGAGGCTGGAGAGGAAGAAAGAAAGTTCCAGGTGGGAAGGGATACAGCCACGTGAAGCCACAGTTTCAATGGAAGCTTTTGTGAATATTGCCCCTTTAATGACCTTTCCTTCCCCATTCCTTCCCTTTCCTCTATCTGTGATCTGGAGATTTTGCAGCAGAGAAAAGCAGTTTTGAAATTCATGCCTTACTCCCACTCACACAAGCCACCAGCAGCACTGGCTTGATCAGTCTAAAAAGGCCTCAGTCTTAAATGTCTTGTGAGTTTAAAGGAAAAGAAACATTTTTATTTAAACCTTCTCTTTGGAGTTGCTTGCTCCATTCCCTAACCCCACATTGGCTAGATCCAGTTTTCTCAGACTACTGGAAATTCCTCTGGTGTCCTCCCAGAGTTAGTTTGTCCAGCATCAGTAAAACTTTGTGTAACACTTTTTAAACAGGCTGCTCAGCAGCAGCAGCACCTTGTGGCTGGTAGGAATTCAGCCAGATCCCACAGGGCATCCCACCAGCTCCTGCCATCAGGGCCTGGCTGCCTTGGACAGCATGCAGTTTCATTACATCAAGTTTGCCCTCCATGGTTGCCCTCCATGGCTGCCAATAACTCAATCTCAGTGCCCCCCTGTCCAGAGCTGAAGAAAAAAAGCCCAAAAGGACTCCAGTGCCTGATGGCACATAAAGCAGACTGACCTCCATGCAAAATGCTCCTCAGCAGCAATGCAGGGTGTTGCCAGTGGTGGCAGAGAAACAGGGAATCAGGGAAACAGTTTCATAACCGGTTTAATCTCCTACTACACACCAAAGCTACATGAAAACCCACTGGGGTTGAAGCTTTAAGCCTCATCTTAACACAGAAATAATAATGGGACCAAAGCAGATAGACTCTGAAGTTGTAAGTCAGAATCCACCTCCCAAATGAGTCACTCTGGCTATTAATGCAATACAAGAATGTTAAATTATAATAATCTTTGTCAGAGGTCAACCTATATTAGAACAGCAGCTCAACAGACATAGGATAAATACCTCTTAATAATATAGGAAAGCTGATTTTTTTTGCTGCCAATAATTAACTTAACTCTCCAAACATTTGCCTCTGCCCTGCTCTTCTTGTATGAGCATAGGTATCAGGCTCTCCATTGTGGAGTTCAGCTTAATCACAGGCCCATGTGGAAGCACTGGTAGTATCCCTGAAGAAACACTAATTTTGGTTAGTGATTTTGGTTAATGATTTTACATTTCCCATTTTCCACTTTGAGTTTTGGAATAAAATCCTTTCAGGATTTTTACTGGCTTTTTATTAGCTTTAAATCACAATCATGAATTTTCCTCGATTTCCACTGAAAAATTTGAATGCCCAGGACTATTTAAGTTTTGTTTGTCAGAAAATCACCTGTGCCTCCAAATGTCAGAAAATGTTTAGTCAGGCCAAATAACTCCTTAGCTGCCCAGTCTGCTGCAAATGGTTACAATTTGTCACAAGGAGTGGTGTGATTTGGATGTAGTAAACCAGCCCAAGCCTGCCTCTGCAAGACAGGAAATGTGCCGAAAGTGGAAGTGAACAAGGCACAAACTTTAGAAGCAGGTAAACTTTCCCTATTGCTCCATTTACGTGCAAATGTTGTTCACTTTTCTTGATAACCCCAGGAAAATGGGCCTGCTTTTTTTCACTTTCATTTGATACCCACTTGTCATATTGAAAGGAAAAGAAATGTCTGATCCATTCTGCATATGGACCAAAGGCTTCCTTAAAACAACTTCTCTCTTGAAGCATATTTTGCACAGATCTGTTAGCCAAAGGATCTGAACCCTGAACTGAAGTACTAGTGCTTCAAGAGTAGATTAAAGGGCCCAGGACCCATCTCCTGGAATTCCCCAAAACCAAGTGCATTAATTGATATTTATTTAGGGAAGTGTGTGATGGCCTCTAGTGGTGCACACTGTCGACAAACACTAAAACACCACAGCTTCTCTCCTATGTTGTTTGAGTGGCACTGGGAGAAAAGTGTTGTGGATGTACTGACACTGGTGTATTGCTGCCGCATGAGTAACAAGACAGCCCAGTGACAGACGGGCCTGTTTCTTTTATAGCTTCTTCCTTCCCTTCTCCGTGTGCTGAGGAGGAGGGTGCACAGCACCCGCTGGGAGCAAGTGCACAAACTGATATTTAGCAGTGACACATTAAGTACTACAGATTTCCCGTGAACACACCACCATGTTCCTGTGTCCAGCATCAGCGAATAAAAATAGATTGACTTCATCACAGTTTTCTTTTCCTGCTAACCCACCAGGCTCACACCATGCTCCAAAACAAAAGTCTTGATTTGGTTCTTTCTTTACTGCGGGGTTTTCCCCCCTTTATCATGATATATTGATGGCATCATCACATCAAGGCCATGACAGGAATATCACAACTATAGGACATTTCCTCCCTGCCATCAGAATGGACTGAACCTGAACAGCACAAACATGCCAAGGCTTCTTGCTGTGAGTGCAGCCTCTACCATTACTATGGTGAACGTGATAGCCATTAACTAATCGTCATCAGAAAAAAATATAGCACTTTCTCCCTCCTCCACTGCACGCTGAGGCACGTACCGTATAAACATCATAAAGGACACAGTGAGAGAGAAAAAACACACTAGAGGCCATACTAAACCACATATAACCCTGATCTGAGAAGAGACTGTTATTCAAAGCAGTGAAAGCTTTCATATACTGTATGGCCATAGAGTCGGATGTTTTCTCAACAGTTTTCTAAGCAATAATACATAGATAAAGAGGCTGGAATCTGCCATCCCCTTTATAACATATGCAAGTCTATTTATGAAGACACTTAAGCATGGATTTAGTAAGTCCGAGACAAAGCTCTAGAGGCGGCTGTCTCTTTAAATCCGTCTCCTACCAAGTGAAATTTGTGGCCCTGATGAATGGCAGAGCAGAGTCATCCATAAAAGGGCAGAGGAAAATCACACTCATTTGCATACAGTAATTATTCTCTGAATCGGGCCACCTTTATTGCTGCCAGAAAATCTACTGTCAGCATCGCTCTATAGATCATGTTGGAAAAGCCCACAGCTGAGGAGCGGGGTGGTGGCTTTGGACGCACCGGCTGGCACCCCAGCTGGCCTCACCACTGGGACAGGCTGTGCTTTGCCTCACTCCCCACCCAGGGTACCCATAGGTCCATCTTCTTTTGGGTCCTGGGTATTTTCAGCAGAATAGCAGCACAGCAGGTGGGTCAATATTTGCCCCTAGATAATAGGTGGTAGGAACCATGCAGGGTGGCTGGGGAGGTTCCCAACTGTACCAAGAAAGACTGGATATTTTTCACCTTTTTTTCTTCTCACGTGACATCTTCTTTACAGAAAAATAAAATAAAGGAGAAACATTGTACGAGCAGAGTAAAATCACATCGCCTTATCATTGTGATACCTATGCTTATGCTCCTGTTTGGCTCTACATCAGTGAGCACCAGTGGACTAAAAAAGAGAGCAGCTGACTGGCATTTCAGCCTGCTGGCAGGAGCAGTAAGAGGGAGAAAGGGCACAGCCAGGGACTGCACAGGCAAAACCAAACAGGAACCCTGAAAAATGAGTGAAGATCTGTGGGGCCAGAATCTCATCACAGCACAAAGAAACCAGTCACCTGTCAGGGTCTCCTGTCCCAGGTCTTCTGCTGTGATCCAGCAGGAGGGCCTCAACACACAGCATGAAAACAGAGTTTATTCGGGTGCCCTTGGATAGCTATAGAAGAGCACCTTCCCATCCATTTATGTCCATCTACTTGCAATGCTACCAAAAACTGAAGTCTGATAGAAGCTCTGTGACAAGTATGTTCTTGGCAGGAATCCAGCTGGGATCACACTTCCTGTGAAACCAAAACCTGACATGCAGAAAACTCTCACTCCCAGTAATGAATCGCAAAGACGAGAGCAGTTTGGAGCTGGCAGCGACAACAGCAGCTTTGGTGCCAGCACTGCAATTTGCCACACTGTGGAGCAGCTACCACTCGACACAAGGGCTTTCCACCACTGCCACAGCTGGGAACAGAATATTGATGGCTCCCATTTTGCAGGACCTGTCCACTAGCTCACTCATGAGTGTTTGCACACCAGTTTTTTCATAGGCCCAAACTCACAATCAAATACATATTTGAATTTCCTGTTTAGGGTGGATGCAAGAGACTTTAGGGAGTCTGTGTGGATATGGGCTCCCCATGAGTGTGGAGGCAAGGATTTAATGGACAGTCATTATCCTACGGCACCATGGCACCCCATGGCATCGTTGGTTAGTCAATGTTTGATGCAATATTGAGTCCGTCCTTAAAAGGATCCAATTTTGTGACCCATAAGGAAATATGAAATATGAGATTGAAAAAAATCTAGAAGTCCTGTGTTCAGATACCACAGATTGCATCTTCTGTTCTGTCCTAGGAGGTCCAGACCTAGAGGCAAAATGTCTGGAAAATAGGTGATGACTTCCCAAATACCATAGTAGCATTGCTTGCATTTCATGGATGTTATGTTGGTGAAAAGCTTCGTTATCAGTGGGTACTGGAAACACTAGGTATGAGAAAATGAAGAACACTTGAAACTTCATGGGTAAGGAGTGTTTTAAAACATAACCTGAACAAACCTGACCCTAATTTTGCTATAGACAGAGAATTAGTTGATCAAAACTCTGCCTGACATCACTGAAAATAATTTTTACTTGATGGACTGGAAGCATCCTGAAGTTGCAATTTTTCTCTAGACTCTCACCCCAATTTAGAGGACCTATAATCTTCATTTAATTTGTGATCTAACCAAACACTCTGGGTTTCCAAACAGTCACAAACAGACAAAAAGCTTTCTTACAGCATTTTTATGACTAAGCCAAAATGAAAACTTCATGATAAAACACAATGGCTTTTCAATGTTTCCAGCAAGTACTTTCAGCATTATCATATAATCCAGATATGAAGTTACTGAGAGTCAGCTTAAGGATGTTTTTTTATCCAACCAGAAATACTGAACTGTTACAGATTTTGTTAGTGAACTGTTTTATGCTTCAGATCTATAACAAAAGTTTCAGTCAAAGCAGAACCTAGTATTTTCCCCAATAAGTTACAGGTGATGGAAGGCCATTTTGAATTAGACAGTATTTGCTCTGCTCAGGTATATAAAGATTATTTATATAGAGAGAGAAAAATATCTGCAACCTACCATGGCTTTGTGAATCTTCATTGGCCTATTTAAAACAGACTGTGTTTCACAGTCCTGTTTCCAGAGCAGGCATCTATCCACACCAAATCACTAATTTTTTTCCTTTGTCCTTTCTCTGATTCCTCAGGAAGGGAGTATAACAAGCCAGAGGGAGAGACCTTGTGTAAAGCAAATTCCTGCTGACCAAAACATGTCCTTCCATGTCCAAAGAAAGGCTTTTTCCTTGATCAGGCTGTAAATAGGTTATTTTGCAAATATTAAAGTAACTTAAATTAGAAGCAGTAGAAAGAGAAAGAAAAAGGAAAGAAAAAAACCAGAGAGAAGGGAAGTGAGCATTGCTGAACAGAGATACTTCACCTTGCCTAAAGCTCTGTCAAAGTACCTGACCCCTGACAGATCAAAAGTAAAATCTTTTAAATGATGTAAGGGATATAACTTTTTTTTAAGTAAGCAGCACAAGCTCATGGCTTTGCTGTTTATTAGGGGACGAATCTTCCAATATTGGCTTGCTGAGATGAGCACTTATAAAACCACAGAAATATATGTGTTTGCATTCCTCTTCGGGTAAAAATTTGTCAGAGAAGGAAGACATTAAACCTGTCACCTCAGATAAAGATCAGATGTTTGATTTCAAACAGAAGAAAGCAAACACTCCACTATAGGCTCCATTAACCCCTTGAGTACCCCATGGAAACTGCTCAATGGGAAGGGCAGCTGGTGCTGTCTGGGTTGTGGACTTGCAGCTGCAGAGTTTTCTTGGGGAACATGTCAGCTACAGGCTATTTCTTTCTGTCTCCTCTGTCTTTCCGGCATTTGCAAAGCAGAGTGCATCTGCTGCCTACAGAAAGGGGTGTGATTCAAAATCAAAACTAGCTTAGATATTTGTATATAGTCCTAGTGCCACTTCCTGGGTCTACTTTTTTAAAAAATATACTTTCAGAGCACCTGAAGCAGAAGCAGCACTCAGAACCACTCCAATAAAGTGAGAGAACTAGGGTATTATGGAGATCTCTCTGTTATTTCTCTGGCAACAAAGGGCTGCATTTTTTGTACCTTTAGACATATATCCAGTTTACAGCTGTTCGAAATGTCCACTGGAGTGGCCTTACATTAGGAACTAAAATTCTCTGGCAAATCTATTCATGGTAATACCTGGAACTTTACTGTAGCTAACTGGCTTAGAGTGAAGTGAATAAACTTTACTGAAGAAAAAAGAAGAGGAAAAAAAAGCAGAAATCAACCTGTTTCTAGACACCTTCATGCATAAAGTCAGGGGTTAAATCATGCAAAAGAGAGGCATAATAAAAAGTGCTAATAAATATTTTCATCTGGAAAATCTGATCCATGCAAGACTGGGAATGTAACTATGAGGCAAACTTTTATGATCTCCAGTTCGAGGCAGATCATGTGGAGCATTTGGAAGTATGTGAGATCATGCCACACAAGTGTTTGCTATATTAATCAAACAGCACAATAGTTGCCTGGATACCCACATCATTTCATCAGCTGTGGTGGCCTGTTACCAGTTTTCAGAAAATGAAATGTGACCCCTGAGGACTGTAATTGGGTGAGTATAGTAATTTAGGAACGTTCAGGGGATCTGGAAAATCTGTCCAGCCAATTCACTTACAGCTAGCCATGGCAGAAGGGTATTTCAGCACCAAAGAATCACGCATGTTGCCTGTTATCAGTGCTGATTCCCAGCTCTTTCCCTTTGCCTCTTTGCTGCTTGGTGCCAGTTAAGATGAACTCCAGAGTCTTAATGAGACTAGAGATAATTTTGTTTAATGAAGGATTAAGGCAGTGCTTTAGAACTCTTGGAAAAAAGGGTGGAAAAAAAATAAAAGCCAGTTCTGTGCTGGCAGAAACTGTGGTGCATTTGCAATATAAACTGCTGTATCTTCTTACACAGAATGTTTGTTGTGTACAATCTGAAACATAAAGGGCAGTGATCTCATATTTTAGTGCAGGAGGCAAAAGCCCTTCTGGACTCATCCAAGCTTGTGGCATTTAGTTTAACCCAGTGTAACCTGATCAGTTTTGAGGCAGGTAAACTGTATGTATATTTTAATTACAGCTGGGCTATGTAACCAGTCCAAAGTTCAGGTCAATAGAGTGATGAATTCTCTAGCCACACAATCTTTAATACTGGCTGAGCTGGTTATTAATTTTCTTTATTTGTACTGTTAAAGACCTATATAATTTGTAGCTTTGATCATTTGTTTTTTAAAGGCTCAGAAATGCTCACCCTCTTTAATAAATTCATTTTCGTGGGGTAATAAACTTATTGTGTGCTCTTTTCATAATTTATACAGGGTGCCATTATTTACATATCTCTTATTTATTCTATTTCTAATAGGCTATAAGGCTTCCTATTTCTGTGGCAGCAGATTGCATTAGATGCATGATATAGGAATACTAAAGGGCAAAAGAAGACCATATGCTCCATCAGAGGCTGCATTTTAATCCCTGAAATACCAAATCATCAGCCTAATCCTTCCAGTTGACTCAGGAGTGGTTTGTTACAACCCTGGAACTGGGATGGAAGACAAAAGAAGGCACAGAGCCAGAACTTCTGCTAATGTAAATCACTGTGCTTCCACTGACTTCAGCAGCAATATCTTTGACAGCAGCTGAGGTTTTACCCCAGATTGTTTGGCTCAGTGGTGTCAAAAGGAAAGGTGGGCTTCTCAGAGCTTGTTTTCCAGGTCAAACACTGGTAGCACACTATTCAAAGGTAAACCAAACCTTCTGAAGTGTTCTGAACACTGCTAGATGCATATTGCTGTAACAGGTTTTAAAAATTTAATATGCTTTTCTTCAGAAAACTCCTCTATGGTCTTTTCTAAACTCATCCAAGCAGAATGCATCCTTCATATTGTATGAAGACAGCAAAAGTGGCAATATTCCATGTTCTGATTAGTACCCATCTGAGAAGATTGAATCATGCATACATACATAGAATCGTAGAATGGTTTGGGTTTGAAAGAAACTTAAAAATCATCTCATTCCAACTCTCCTGCCATGGGTAGAGACCCCTTCCACTAGACCAGGTTGCTCAGTTATTTACTGTTTTATAGAGTCAGTCATAAGCTTATAGTAAAGAAAACTTATTCTGCCAAAAAACTCGTGACAATAGAAAGGCTTGCTTTAAGATGGTTTTGTTCTGCCAATTGTTTCATTGAATGCTGCCACTCAGCTAGAAAATGCTCTGGCAAGCATGGCCGTACATTTTAATTGTGCTGCCAGAAATTGCATCTTTCCATGATGATTCCAGCTGCAGTGGATACCCTATTGGCATTCCCTCGGCACATTACCCTGGAAATTTGCAGTTGGTTATCTTAAGGTGAGCCACCTTCTCTAAAGTTTTCAAAGAGTACTGCGGTTGATCATTTGTGCTTCTGCAATACCATTCCCAAGAAACTATCCTATCACACATGGCAGCATTCTGAACTAGCTTAGGCTGATTCAGTGGGGAGGCTGTCTCTAAGAATATTTCAAAAGAGTTAGTATCAGGCTGCAGAGACACCACAAGTGCAACTTTTCAAAGTGAAAAGTTGCTGCTTCTCCTTCAAGGCTCACCGATAGCATCCGAGTGGGAATTAAGCAGTACACTGATACTGTACATGATTAGCAGCATGGCTGTGGGATGAGAACAGTTATGTACTGGATAAATTTAAGATGACAAATTTGCATGTAAAACCAGAGACTCTTGTCAAAAGAAGGAAATCAATGAAGACCTGTCCATCTGATGACAGGTTGCCTAGGCTATATGTGACAGCTAACACAACTTTAAATAGTCTGTCTCAATGAATTTGAAAATGTTTTGGGAATGTATTAATAAAAATTACTTAAGGTTTTTTTGTATGAATCATCTTGGTAGTGAGCCTTCTGAGAAACAGCTGGGGAACAGAAAACCTTTAACAGATTTTGTAAATATTCTCAGTTCCGAACTGTATGTTATTTTATTGATATACCCTCATTCCAGAAGGCAGATTCCACTGCAACAAGATTTTTTTACCCCTAAGAAAAAAAGAAAAACCTGAAACCAGAAGATGGGTGCATAATACATGGCTCCTCTGAGGCAGACATTCGTACAGTTATTCAGAGTTTCTGCAAAACAGTATTTCGTATTCTCTGTACTGGAGAAGAAAAAAGACTAAATTTGAAACATCTCTCTGCTTCTGTGCACCAATAACATTCCAGCCTTGATGCATGGTACTCCAAAAGTGAAGAAAACATTAATGGATAACAACAAAATTTTAGAATCTACTAAAAGTTATGCTGATCAAATAAATACTCCAATTAATACAGTGCTCAAAATAAAAATGCTAATAGAGGGATGACAGTGGAGGGGTGGAGAGGGAGGAAAAGATATGTTACATTGCATTAGGAGTCAGGTGATTTTTGTGATTTTTTTTTTTCCTTTAGCTAAATTTTTAATGAAGGGGCTGTGGTCTTGGAAAACTTTATTTTCAGATAAATGCTTTGAACCTCTGTATTCAATTTAGCCAATGAATTACTTATTAATTCAGTTTACTGAATATGTTGGATATTTGTGAGTCAATATTTGCACAGATTATTTAATCCCCCCCAAGTCATCTGGTATTATATTAGTAGCTTTATGTAAGTCTTCAATAGAACAATATTAATTAGAAATGGTTTCCTAAATATGTCTGTAAGCAAAGAAAAATTGCCAGTTGGAATTTTTGCAAGAAAAAAAGTCACAAATCATGACTCTTAAGAATTTTTGCAATGACCTTTTGAGATATATTTTCTCTCTTTAGACATATACATGTTGTCATCACAGTAGTTAAAAATAGCAGTTCTCACTGAGTTTATGTTGTGAAAAGAGATTTCTAAGTAACAAAAATATATGACCCAAAGTGAATTAGGGTTTCTTCCCACTTAAACTGTACAATAGTATAACTTTTCAAATGCTAATTGGACATTTGATTTTTGGATGCCGCACGTAAGTCCTGTCCATAGACCTGATTTTTAAAAATCATTGTACTTTAAGAATCATATCCATTGTAAAAGCTCCAAGTTAGGTGTCAAAGTGTAAAGATCTAGAAAAACACTATTCTGTTCTGTAAATATTACCATTCAATCTCTTGTTGATTCATTCATAGCAGCCCGTGTTTTCCATTTGTTTATGTAAATATATAGAGATATGTGTATGCACATGTATGCATGAGTGTGTATATATGTGCTTATTTGTGTACAGAAAAAATTAATTTTGTGGACAATCAAATTTGGTTACCAGAAAAAGGTGCTTAAGTGGTCACACTGAAATTTCTCAAAGTGCTGAGACTTTCGCACAAGGCCCTGTCAGTAAGAAAGCAACATTAAACATAGATACAATACATATAAAGGACCAGAAAACCTTCTCAGTGATGCCAGCCAGGTACTTGCTATTCTTGACCAATGTCTTAAGAGTTCTTTGCAAATATATTGATCTTCATCTTAAGACCAGCTGAATTTCTGATTAGTCTCTGGTCAGAATCTCATTTCTCTGATGACTAGCAATCTGAAAATATCTGGCCTACATTTATTTATGCCTAGATTTATATTAATTTTTTCTTGTCTCAGCAGCTTTTACATATGTATTTTGATCCTCGTAGCAAATGCAATTTTGGGGGGAGTGTGGGGGGATGTTTCTGTTTTCATAAGACCTCAAAGGTTACAAAAGTGCAACTACAAAAAGCTTACAACTCATCTCCTTTGTCTTTTGTTCTGTGCTTTCTAACCAATATTTACATACAGAAAGTTGCAGGGAAGCTCTGAGCAATACAATGCAACAGTAGTCTGTCACATCTGGCCATTGCAGAAATATCTAAATGAACAAAATATGTATCACTAATGGACCAACCTGCTGATTTGCTCTTCTTGAGAGCAAATAACCCCCTTGCTGTTCCCCAGAAACTCCCTCTGCCAGCAATGATGCCAGCAGTCAGTAAGGTCTGGTTGCCCACCTCATTTGTTCCATAAGGCTGTGTGAACCTCCCTTAGCCAAGTAAGAGAACTGAAACCTCCCTCCCTGCTCCATCACACCCGGCCATCATTTCTGCCTCACATTAATCCTCTGATGGATTCTCCCAAGCTCTCGCTCCATCTCCCTATCTTAGCCCCTTGGTCTGTCCTAATGCTCTTAAGAGTATTCCCTTCCTGTGCCCTGGCAAATATCCTTACAGTTTGCCTGCAGCTGGGGCAATATGCTCACTCAGAGACCAGCCAATCCTATCTCCATTCTCTATTCTGACACATCCAGGAGTAAAGTTCACCATTTTATATCAATTACCCTCTTTCCTTCATAGAAGTCTGTTGAGTGCAAAGCCAGGCTTACTTCCCCATCATTCAAATTCATCCAGACCAAGCCAAAGTGTTCTCTGGCTCTCTCACTGCATTTTCTTCACATGTCTACTTTCTCCAGAGCCTGGATTACCAGCAGACTCTGCTGTATTAACAACAAATAATGAATAAAGCAAGTAATTAAAAATTACATTGTAGTCAAATTTTTGGACATCAGAATCGCAGACTTCTGTCATGACAGAGTTTAAAGACATATAAGCTGAGGAGGGAAATGGTAAACAAGGAGTACTTTGGATGTTTAGCTCTTGGCACTGGAGAGCTTTTAGCATGATGTTTTGCCCAGACTAGCATCATTCAGAGGGTGATCTTCTACCTCAATTCCTGCTGAAGTTGTTTGGCCATAACTAGGGGGGATTGTTTCCTCTCTTTTCCAGATGTGGACAAATTACCAGAGAACTGAATATACCACAGACCATAAAGTATTCCCCTCCCTTCTTTTGTGTCACCTCTGATATGATCAAGCTAACTAATTCACTCTGAACATCCATTATTACACTGATGAGGTCTGACTGGCTGCCCTTACTGATTGACAAGGAAAAATGAGCCTTCTGAATGTGGTTCTAATCTATATTCCAGACAAAGAAGGAGGAAAAAAAACCGCAAGAGGAAAAAATTAATTTTGTCTCTTTAAATTTTGGAAATTATGACAATTATGCCTCCAGGTTTTTAATTTTCAATTTACAGATGTGGTGAAGTACACTGAGTCACTTGACCTCTCTAAGAAGCAGTCTTGTCCTGGCATCCTCATAGGTATCTGTGTCCATCTGGCAGAGATATTGCAATTCAAATCTCAAACTCCAACTGACTGCTGAGCTGTGAGCTGTGCTTCTTTTGTGCATCCTGTCATTTCCCCCTCCCTAGCTTCAAAAGATTTAGAAAAATGTAAAGGGAACAATATCATATGGTGAATTCTGTTTATGTGGCATGGCTTAGTCATCCTTATTTACATCACCCTGCCACCTAAACAGACCTATTCACAACACATAGCTGTCACTCAGCCTGAACCCTAGATTATTGTTAATGTTTACAAAGGGCTGGTTATGCAACACTACACAACTGTACATCAAATACAGAGCCCAAGGACAACAAAGCTTGGTCCAAACTGACCTAAAGACTCCAGGATTTCTGCTCTGCATACTGATTTATCTGATTACACAAGATACAAAATGCCAATAGCATATTTTAAAACATATTTTTTTTTTTTTAATATGTCCAAGTTTTTTTCATCCAAGCTGCCTTTCTTCCCTCATGTTTTCAAATACACTGTGTATCCAACCTCTATGAAAAGAGATCAGGTCAGGTTTGCTTGCAAATAGAAGCATGTACTTCAATTTCTGTATGAAAGGACCACAGCAATTTTACAGACAGGAGACTTCGGAGCAGTGGAGTGAAGGACAGAAGGTTTAATGCCCAAAGAAGCATCAACAGAAGAGTAGCTTACACCACTCATAGGAAACATAAATTTAAAGTTTAAAATCAAATTATCATTAATCTGAATCCCTGGTCAGATTTTCTATCCTGATGCCACTCAGTCCCTCCTCCTCACCCCCCAAAACAAGCATACCCATCAGCATCAAGGGAATACAGTGGATGGCCTGCAGCAAACTGAGACAGTTCATGGACTGAGAAACCCGAAGCTCACACAGAGACAGTGAGGCATGCCAGAAAGAGGCACGTTTCCAGTTAAGCTGACTCTTTGTAGTGCCCAGATCTGTCCCTAGGGGCTGCTGATAGCAAGAAGCAGCCAGTAGACAGCTCTGCCACATGGGTCAGGACCTGGCTGGTACACCTCCAACCTAAAACTGTGTGAGAAAAACCATACAGTTTGTATGGCTAGCTGTGGGAGAGGATTAGGGACATGGGTTTTCCTTCTTCCTTTACAAATGCCCAGGAAAACTGTCCGAATTACTGGCCCATCCAGTCCTCTAATAGTCAACACAACAGGCTCAGCTGGTCTGTTGAACCCAGAATTCAAAGGGGAGACTTTTTCCTTCACACCCATCCTCAGTAACAATAAAGGACAAGCAGTGACATCAGGCAAGACTCTGCAGCCTGACTAAGGGCTCTGTCCAAATATCATCCTGGACTTTAGAAATAAAGTCTTGGTAATGATGCTTATGAAGAAAGAATCTACAGAGGGTTTTCCATCAAGTGTGCATCAGCCAATATTCTTTATCTGTTTTGAATAAAACTTTGTAACTGGTGCAGATAAGGCAAAAAACTCTTTTAAAAACCCCTCTTAACCAGTCCTAGTTTAGCTCATCAGCCATTTCTATTTCAAACAGGTCTAGAAGCACTTTCCACTCAGAGAGGCCACTGTTACTTTTCCAAATGGAGATGCTAATACACAGAAGTTAAAAGGCTCACAGCTGTGTGTTCTGAACACACACCAGAGTTACACTGGTGAGCTAAATGGAGACTAATAATAAAAATGCTCACAAACAAGTGTTATTTAAAAAAGGAAGGGTATGCATCTATAATTCAGCTTATATTCTTGCCCAAATTGGTTTGGCATAGGAGGTTAAGGGACACAGAAAGGCTCAAATCCTCAGCAGTTACCAACCTGAGATGTGGCAGTTCACCTTAAACATGTGGAGCTGGCCCCATGCAAACCCACCAGCCAGCAACAACAGATTTCCAGAAAGACAAGCCCAGGGTAGAAACATAAGTGGAGAAGGAAGAAGTGCCTGGGTAGAAGAAGAGGGAAGAAGAGAACAGGACTGCAGAGCAGAGCAGGCGGCAGGAAATTCTCAGGAGTTTTGCTACTTGCTACTACCATTGCAAGGAGCTTTCTAGGCAGTTATTTATCAGTCACCCAGAACTGCATTGTTGTTAATGAGTTATTACTTATATCTCAATAAACTGAGACAACCAGGTAATTACTTAATTAGGTGTTCCCTCCCCCTTTTACTCCTTTCTTCAAAGAGATTTTAATGTGAAAGCCATCTTCTGTGTTTCCGAGCAGTAATATGCACGTGAGCTTTCAAGCCCATGTATCATAGAATATAAAAAAAAAAAGCACCAAAATAATAAAGAGCTGTAATTCTACTGATGGTTTTTGGTGATAAGAAAAGCTGCAGTGGCGTGGCTTGAAAGGGTTTGTCACCATAACTCCAAGATCAAATTTCCTTGTATTACAGAAAGATGGCAGAAAGAGTCTGCAAAGGACACTCAAGGAGACATGTAATAAATGCCATGAAAAGAGCAATTCTTTCTGATAGAAAAGCTTTAACACAGTCACAAAGTGCCTAATCATGGAAGTACTGAGTGACTTCACCCCACCTTGAACTTCAGCAGGATGCAAGGTGCTCAGCACCCCTTTGCAGAGGCTCAGCACTTCAGAGAATCGGGTCCCAAACCAGGAGGAAAAATCGTTTTCAGAAATACATGTGGCAAGATATAAATTCCTACCTAATAAGATAAATCAGGTTTTATTTAAGCATTGGCATACAGAAGAAAGAGATCCCAGACAGGGCAATATATTTAAAACAATCCATTTGTTTCCTCCCCCAGAGTGGAATCCAGTGTTAGAGCCATTTTGAGAGTTTGAGAGGTATTTGAGTGTCTTTAGCTTGTACTAGCCTTCTGCACAGGGGTGAACCACAACCTTCACAAAATACTTCATACATGTGAAGGGCCACAGCTCAGGCAACTTAAAATTAAATAGCATCAGAGCATGTAATAAGAGATTTTGTGCACTAAAGGCTATTTCTTGGCCATGATTTCAGATTCTACCTAATTATTTCATGGTAAGATTTTAATGCAACAAAATCAATAGTTGTTTTGTTGGTTTTGTGGGTTTTTCATTTTATGAAGATCAAAAATAGCCTAAGACAAAGATCACATCCAAAAGAGTGGCCTATGAAGGGAAAGAAGGAAATGGTCCTAAGGAATGTCAAATTCCTTTTGGAGATCCCCACAGACAGCATAAAAAATCTATGCAAAATCCTTTACAGTGAAGTAGGATGTTCCAAGTAAGTCTAACCTGAGCAAAGCTTATCTCTTTTCCTAATCAGTTTTGACTGTTGGAACAAGCCATCTTCATGCTTCCTTCAGATTTGAAATTTGCTTTTCTATCTGGTCTTTAAACCACTGTGCACATCTGTGCACATCTGTGTATGACTTCTGCGCTTTATAATGAAATTTAAGGCTGGATCCATGAGTGAAAGGTCAAGATAGCAAACATGGAGGTAAAAACATATTTTGTCCTTCCCCTCAAACTGCCATGATCTACAAAATGTCTGTGAACATTTCACATGGTTTTTATGATGCTGTACTGCTTCAAGAGACCATAATTGCAAGGCATCCTAATAAACAAATTCAAACCCCAGATGATTTTAAAAGGAAAAACCCCACCCATTCTTTCACATTGCAGTTCTACTTGCATAGTCAGAGTCAGTATGTGACCTCATAAATTGTTTCTGAAGAGCAGTCTTAGACACAGCCATAAACATTGAGATACCCCAGTCTCTGAGCCCCTCTAAGTCTCCCCTCAGGCAGCTGTCACAATTAGGGTAAGCTGATATTCATTACAACTTCCTGAATATGCACCAAATGATCTGATAGGGTTTTCACATAAACTTAGAAATGGTCTAGACTCACCCAAAACACAGCCCAGTGAAGTCATCCCTAAACTGGGGAATATCTGAGAAATTATCAGTTGTGTTGCAACACCAAATCAGGATCAAGCTAAACACAAAATATTCCCAAAAATATAAACTGGAAGTAAGCCTGAAGAATGATCCAAGCAGCCAGAGGGTCTAGGATCTAAGGTCACAAAACACTGTGTACAAGCCCAACAATAGAAAAGCTTCATAAATGAATCTTGATTGGAAAGAACCAATTAATACAGATTCCTGTTGAATCCTGTACGAAACTACATCATTCTTTCAGCTGGCCTCTGCTCTGGGCAGGCTTTGGGAACTGTCTGAAGCTGTGATCATTGTCCTGGTCCAAACACCTCTGGTTTCATGTCCATTCAAACCACATGAGTGTTCCTGGTCTTTATTATGAGAATTAGCATGTTCTCATTTTTTTAATTAGTCTTTCTGAAAGCTCCTTCGTTTTTTCTCTTTGTTTTTTCTTCATTTTTCTCCCCGTCATACACTGAATATTTTTCTGACTCATAGCACCTCTGCATCATAGCCTTGTTACTCATCAGTAGAGGGCTGTACCTCAAGCTAAGTAAAATAAGCTGTGTGTCCCCCTCTATCTTGAAATGCTGTTGTGACTAACGGATACTGGAAATCTATCTTCAGGAGTCACACCTCATTTTCTGGTAATGAGCTGTAGGGTCTATGCACTGGACTGTCTCTCACTGATTGCTAAGGTGCTAACATTAAAGAATCCAGTTTGCCCTATAAAATCACGCAGTTGTAAATAGAGGACCTTTCCTACTGAGTTATCTTCATAAATGAAGTTGCTGTAGCAAGCTTTTCCAAGAACTCTCAGTCCCACATGCTGTAGTTAAACTGGGATAATGATTTACAGCGTAGTAAAGTAACCTCCTAAAGCTGAACTTTTGGGATTGCACAAGGGACTGTTCATCCACATTCCAGGTTTGATTGCTCAGAATTTATCTTAATTATAAGGGGTTCAATTAGAGTGAAGCAAGAAGGACTGAGAGAGTGAGAGTGAGCAATATTAGAGCTCTGTGTGGAATGACTGACAGCGACATAATGCCATCATAGAACTAAGGTGTTCCAGCACAGTGTTTAAGTAAGGCCCCATTCTTCAGGCAGATATTAAAGGTTTGCTTGGTTCTGCTGTCTCTTGCAGGTAACACAATGGGTAAAGGGGCAGAGGTACACTCTGCAGACACACAGCTTTGTTGGTGCTTAACTACAGCTATTTAAGCAACAAGACTCAACAAGGTAGAGTGACATTACACAATAAAAGCCTGTGGTGCACTGTGAGAGAGGATTAGAAAAATAAAAACTTCCTAAACTATCCATCTTTAACAGGGATAAAACACATCATGCTATGTTTTCTCAAACAGGTTCAGAAAGAAAGGTCTAATCCCCAAAAATGGTTTAATGGTGACATGGTCCCATCCAGCCTCTCATTTACTGTCTCGTTTACTGTCTCAATAGCTGTTTATTTTCAGATTATTGATGTAAAAATATATGAGTCACTTGACATTACAGACACAAAACCCAGTTACCAAAGAGCCTACTAGCACCCTGGACATGGAGCAATGAAATCACAGAGCAGTGGGTAGAGAACAGGAGGAAAAGGCACAGATGCAGCTGTGAGATTGTTCAGTTACTTGCCACAGACACACATTCATGATGCCAGAGCATGTTTTATAAAACATAACTGAGTGAAGCAGAAAAGAAGCTGTTCCACATTGCCATGATGATCTTTAAACACATTTTAAACCTTTCCTTAGTGGTTTGAGCACACACCATTTATACCTCACCAACAGCATCACCTGAGCAGTGTGCACCATCTGGCCTTCAACAGTGCCCCCAAAGTGTGTGGGACTGACTGGGAACAGCTGGTGCCATCCTCATTATTTCCATGGCAGCTGAGGATTCTCCTGCACTCCAAGAATCCTCAGCTGCTGCTTTTATTCTCCATCCCTTTTTTTTTTTTTTTTCTGCAAGAGGATATATATTTCCTTTGAAGAAGCAATGGGGGCTCATAAATTAAACTGACTTCTCCCTGCGACTGTTTCTCGTCCATTTTTTTACATTCATTTACTCGTCATATTTTTCAGTAGCAACTCATGAGAGCAGCACTGCTGAGTAGAGTTGTGTTTGTTCATCTACACAAGAGGAAACCTTGCCTTCGAGTCACAGTTCTGAAGAGAATATCACAGTGGATTCTCCATGGCCATAAATGTGGACCAGAGCCACATTCCCAGACAGGGAACCTTGATGGGACTCTATCCTTTTGTCTAAAAACAAGTATGTGCAGAAGAACATGACTACAGTGAAGAAGAAGGGCATATGGGTTGAGACAGAGATTATCTCTTCTTCTCACACTAGCAAATAAAGCATTCAAAGCACCAGAACATGATAAACTGTCCACAACTTTGTGGGGGAGGCTATACAATTGATTCAAGTCCCTCTAGCTAACAAAACTCAGAGGCTCACAGAGAAATTTTCTAATAAACATCTGAAATTAAAGCTCCACTGCTGACAGCAAAATTACAATTTACAGTTTAAAGACGCATTCAATTATAGTTACCCAGAGACAAAGAAGACAAGAAAATAAAATAAATCTGGAAAGAAAAGGAAGGACTTCAAATTTACATCAAATCTTAATCCAATAATCTGCCTTTAATTACCCATAGCAGACTCTCTCCTAAAGTGATCAGTTTTGCCTCAGATCTCCAAATCTTTTGGCCCAAAGCCAAATGTATAAGTGCTTTATCACTTGAGACTCGGAGAGCATCCGTGTCCGCAGGCTCAGTGAGAACATTTATAGCTGGTATGCTTGGCTGCCATTGTGGATTTGGTTTAATCCACTGAGAGTCTTTTTACATCATTGACTCTGTTTCATGCTTTGAACCAGTGGTAAGATTTTACTGGATTACTCCATCTCTCAGGACAGAAAGAGTATTGTTCTTCAGCCAACTTCTGAAAGTTTGCATTTTAGCCTGTCTGCATTTTTCTGCTATTTGTGCATGCTTTGTCTGATACTGGAAAATTTGCCAGCACAATAAAGGTAAAGGAGCAACATGGATTCCTACTTTGGGCTTTTTTACTTAGGTTTCTTGAGTTTTTTATGTCCTAGCTGTCTGATATCTTAGTAGCAGTTAAAGATGTGGCAGAAGAAAAGCGTTCTTAGAGGTAGTCCCGTCTTCTTCTATTTTGTAGTATTAAATCCACCTGATCATATGAGAGAGCTGTGCAGACTTTCACTTTAGGGAAGAGAGAGAAGGGGGAGAACCTGAAAGCAGTAGCTCTTCCTGGTGCTGGGAATCCTTGCAAGACAAGCTCAAGCAGCAGTCTGTTGTAAAAGCATCACTCACAAAGGTGCCAGAAACCTACGTTTATTGGATCAAGTCACACACATCTGAATGACAATTCCAACAATTACAGTCCTGTCCTGTCTCTCTGTGTTGATACCAGCAGTCAACATTATAGCCTGCTTTCTCCTCTGATGATGATAAATCAAAGAATTATAAAAACTGCCGTCATCAAAAATGCAACCAGTAAACAAAACACAGAGTTAAGAATTATCCCAGCCGTAGGACAGACTGGAGCAGAGAGACATCATTTAATAACCACTGTATGAGAATGATCAAACCCAGTTCTAACATGGACCCATTTCTACAGCCTCAGTACCACCACTGGCAACAGACAATTAATTGTGGTTGGGTAAAAAATTGGTTAGATTGGAAGAAAACAGTTTGTGCTCTCTACTGTGCTACCAATGTCTTCTGCATTGCCTTTGTTCAAGACTTTGCTTTGCAAAAAAGGGGGTGATAACTCTTACCTGTTTAACACAGGTCAATGGGACAAGTCTGATTTGCATGTGTATACTTTTTTTTTTAATGTATGTTTCTTCTTTCATACCATGAAAAAAGCCTTTGGGGCAGACAGAAATCAGAATCAGTATTTGTGAAATACTAAGATCCCAAGTTCAGAAGATGCTATACAAGAATCACAGACTGTATTTACACTGCTATGTGGATATTGTTGACACCAATCAATCATTTAATCTTTCACTTTTCAAAACTGCACAGTTTTTAAGGGTTTCTCTTTGCAAATCACAGAACAAGCACTAACAAAGCTAGTTTCTTTCAAAAGAATTGCCTCAGGTAAGTTAAGAGCAAAAATTATCCCTTCCTAACTAGGTTCCCTATAGAAAAGATCTTCATTCTCCAGCAAATATGTTTTTTCCAAAAAGGAGGATCCACTGATTGCAAACTGGCTCTTATTGCTAAATTTCTTCTCACTAGCAAAGGACTTTCTAGCAGTGATCTGTGATGAAGCAGCAAACACTCTATTTAAGTAAAAGCAGCCTCAAGGTTTTTGATTGAACTGGCTTTTGCCTGCTGTTTTTTCTCTTATTTGACCATCATTGTGTATCCAATGTTTTTCACATCCAAAACTGAAGTACATCAAGTACTGCACCTCCTGCCTATGCTGTTTCATAAAGTTTTCCAGGTATCTCTCTTCTTTTCACTTCCCTTTTCTAGTGCATCTGTGCACTACCAAATGCATTTGGCATTCAACTCCAGATATTATTGCCTTTTCAAGGTTATTATTATATTTTGGGTAAAGCATATGTTCATACCCAGTGTACTGAACATCATACCAGTACTCAAGAAGCAGCATGAGTTGGTCAGACCACAGATGAGATGCAGGAAACAGTCTGAAGAAATTAATCATCACAGAAGATATTTGAGGCTCAACTCTAGTACAAATCAGTAGTAACATCTTTCTTATTCGCACACTAAAATAAGATCAACAGAGATGAAATCAGAATTGGATCGTGGTAATAAGCATGCAAGTTACAGCACAGTCTCTTAAACCTAGTGTCATTTGTCTACCAGGGTAAAGCAGACGTACTTTCTCAGTATCCTGACTTGAGGGATGCTTCTAAGAAAGGACAGGGTTATATTGTGAGCACTGTAAAAAGAACTATAGTGTAAAGCACTGTAGCATGCAGAGGGTAGTACTAGAACATACTGTTATGGTTGGCTGTACCTGTAAAATTCATGAAATTATTGGCTTCTTTCAGCTGCAGTACAGTACTTTTACAGTAATTTGTCACTCTGTTTTCAGCAGGGATAATGGACCATGCCTTTTTCTAGGAGCACATTATTTGGCCACTGGCAGCTCTTTATATTTGCCATGAGATCCCCAGTAGCTACATGTTCATCCTCACCCCCTCTGCAGGACACTGGAGGCAATAATAGATCTGTGGGGTTAACATTTCTTTACCAGAAGCTAATGGCATCTGTGATGATTGGTGTTAATTGGCCTGGCTATGTCCAGTGTGTCTGCACTGTTCCTTTCAGCATGCCATTCCTCCACTTCTGCCTGCACAAAACAGCACAACAGCACTGCAGCCAAAATCATCTAGAAAAATATCACAGTCATTGCTCCTCCCTATCTCACCTGACACTGCTTAATATTGCCATTTTTATATGGCCAGTATCTAGAAGCCCAGTAATAACCTTTTCTATGGCTGGAGATAAATGCCAAGTAAAAATGAATGAAAAGGAAGATCAGGGAAAAATCCCCTTCTGACCTGAGGGCTGATATTTTTCAGCTTTAAAGTCCTCTTCTACCTACACCATAACATCAGTGATGAAGCTACTCTTTTCCATCTTATTTGAAAACTCTAACATGTTACTGGCATTATCTTCTGTGAAAAATGGTAAGTCATTAGAATTAGGAAGGAAATTGTTTTCCTGTCTAGTGACATGTTGTGAGATTTTCAGATTTTTCTCTTTTCTGCAGTGCAGAAAATCCAAAACATTTCTCACTCCTCAGGAGAAAAAGTAGAGTGATTTTTGCTCCAAAATGATGTGGAAGCTTGGCATCCTTCTAACACACAGTAACATGGACGACAGGGACCAAACCTCTTCCTCTCATACACAGCCCCTGTTAAAGATATATTTTCCACATGACAAAGTCTTTCACTCTCTTTTCCATCTGGATTTTGACCACGTGTGTGGTCATCCTGATGTTAAAAATTAGACAACTCCCCTCCCCACCAAAAGACATTTTTCACAAAGTGCTTTAGATTTGCTAACCATCACCTTTGTAACAATTCTTCTGTGAAGCATGATGCAATGCAGTGTTCCAGAGCCAGAAAGCACATGGTTGTTCTGGAAAGGGTATCTGATTTCAAGGTCAAGTTCTTTTCTCCCAAGGTGAGTATCATTTACACACTCTCCAGAACCAGTGGAGCTAAGCACATGTTTCACAAGGAAAAGGACAAGTTTTTTTTAAAGCAATAATGAGGAATATGCTGAAATGGAAATAACACCTTTATTTTAACTGCTTGATGTCTACTACAAAAAACCCCAAATCAAACTGAAGCAAAAAACCAGTCATCATGTTTAAGCTTAGTAGGCAGAAGAATTTTCCCCATGTTTTTTTTCCAAACACTGAAGTATGCCATTGCCTTTAGATATACATAGTGTCTTTCAACCTGCTTGGAGTTACTCCGATGCTTAAAGAGGAATATGCCAAAAGATAGAAGTGCCACAGCACTTTTCTGAAGTAGGATTTTACCAGCTCAGGAAAGGGAGAGGATTCATACCAGTCAAAAAGTGAAGTTGGCAGGCTTGGTGCCATATATGGCCACAGAAGAGACATGGGCTCTCACAGAGCTCCCAAATTCAGCTTCTGTACTGGAGGCATCACTCTTTCCATGACTTACCCTGGGAGTCATGGGAGAGTGGAGCCTAGTCTTGGCACTTGGATTCCTCATCTAGGTTGTGTTACACATAATAATCTTTGTCTTGTTTTAAAAATAGCATTTATCTGTTACTCCTGCTAATTCCAGTAAAGCAAAATACACTCATCTTTTGTACCTAATTAGGTAACTCTGCTCACAGTTCTGAGAATAGTAGTTGTTAACTGTTTTTGCAAAATATTAAAGAACAGAAAAAATGAATGAACATTTTGTCTGCAAATATTAGGATATCCAGCATTGTGTACAGCAGTTTGTATGTTCTAAAAATCACCTTTTAAGCTTAACACAAGCCAAAGTCTTCAATCATCACCTGCTGAACTTGACAAATACAGTCCCATTGCCAGCAAAAGGCTTTTGCTATAAAAGTGGCTGCTCAACACAGCCTAATCATCAGATGCACTCTCTCACCCCTTACACTGCACATGGAAAAGAACTCCACCTAAGGTAGTGAAATGCCAAGAAGAGCAGGGGTAGCCATTCCAGATAACATGTTCACAGATATTTCCTGTATTTAGATCTGCTCATTTATCTATAGTCAAGTTAAAATTTTCAAAACTTGCACTTCAAGCCCTAGACACTGGCAAAGGGGTCATTGTTTGGAGATAAAGCTATGCATTTATGTATATCTGAGCTCCAAATTGTTAGAGTCCAGTACTGAGGGAATAAAAATTGTAAAATTCCTGTAAAACTTCCTGGACCAGCTTTGAAGTCACGAAGTCTGAAGGAGGAGAGTTGTAAAGGAGCAGAGGGATAGTCTGCTTTGTGTGAAGCATGTAAGAGTGCCTTGGTAAGATACAGCCATGATGCTGCCAAACACCATCCTTTGAAGACTGTGCACTGTGCATGAGCTGTAGATTTCGTCCCTTTTTCTCATTATAAATTCCATACACAAGCAAAGTTACTCTATTCAGGCATGTGAACTGTATTTGCAATAAAAAGGAACTGAGGCAAAGGGCACCAAACCATATTTGCCCTGCAATATCTGTAGTGAAGCGATACCCCAAATAATCAGGAATGAGTTTTTCAGGTACCAGCTGCTGCGTAGCCATAGCAGGGAACTATGCCTGGGCATATTTTCCTGCAACTGGACTGCACCAAAACCATTGTCAGCAAGCTGCCAGTCAGCACTTCATTGTGCTCCTCTTACTCTCTGAATTTCTTGGTGTTCGGCAAACAGAACTATGCCATAAAATCTTGCAGATTTTGTAGGTGGGCAGAGGAAAACCTTTATGCTCGGGCTTTATTTAAAATCCTTGAGTCATCCTACAACTACATAAGAACAGGGGCAAGTTGTCCTTTTAATGATTAAGTGAAAGGACAGTGATGTGTTTTTCAGGGTTTATAGCATTTCCACAGCAGTATTCTGCAACACTGAAAACTGCAGTTTGTCTACAGGCAACTTACCTTTGCATGGATATATACAAAAAGCTGCCTCATTCTTAGAGAGGTTTCCTGTGACCTTCTCCTTCATGTGGCATGTATCACACCCTCCCCCACCTAAGAGCACTGCTGGTGGCCCTGCTATAAGCTGTGCAGATGTTTCTACCCCATTATTGCAGCTTTATATTTGCAAGAGCCTTCCTCGAACAGATGTTCTTTCTGTGTGCATATACCATAAGACCCACTGCAAACACTTTTACAACACAAACAGCAGATTGTCTTGCTTCTGTTGTTCAGATAAGGAGAGAGTAAATGCCTCATTCTAATGATGTGAATTTTCTTCTCACAGTGCTTAATGTCTTCCAGTCTCACCGGCCCTGCTCACTTCAGGTGTTTCATTTCTGTTCCTTGAGCAGAAGGAACTTGTCTTTACTCTAAAGAGTCTCCCTAAAAATATCCTCTTCCTGAATTTTCTTTACTGCTTTCACCTTCTTTTAATCCCTTTTGCTGTGTTCTCCTTGTTTTGTAGAAGCTATTCTGCCTTCTTCAGTTCTGCTCAATGAGGAGCTAATTCGATGAATTTACAGGAGTGTGTATTTTCTGGAGTAAGAATTAATATAAATTGGTGAATATAATTCCTTCAAGTTGTAGAATAGAAGACAATAATTCAAAAATGAAAGAAAGTTTGTATTGGCTAGGTATTGCAAAACCAAGAGATGAACACACCAATCCTCTGATGTTTAATCAAAAGCCTAACTTTTAAGTGGAGTAATTTGTACCGAGTCTCGTAAAATTATGACAACATTGCATAGATCTTTGGGCTCTTTCATGGTGATTATGATTGCTTTCAGAGGATGTCTTCATTCATTACTATTTCTGATTAGAATTATCTGTTCCTGTGCTGTTAGCTTCTCCATGTTTTTCATCAGATATTTGTCAGTAATATATCGGCAATAATAATATAGATTTTGTAGCAATTACAAAAAGTAACATTTGTCATTGAATAGTAATAGATCATGAAGAAGCAACGGTGTGGAGATTCCTTCTGCCACAGCTAGTTTTCTTTGGATACTTGAGCTGGACTGTTTAGAGGTACCTGAAGTATCCTTATGACAACTTGTATAGCAGAGACGTGACAGGATGCTGAGAGCATCTTCTTTGAATATCTCCCAGCCTCAAAGTCATGGAAAACATCACTCTTGTGCTCTGCAACCTCCTGAAACACAAGCTCTGTCACAGTCAAATCTTACCCATTGTTTCCTTATCATAATTTGCCTTTTAAAAAATCTTTCAAAATCACCTTACATGCAGCTTTTCAATTGACCATATTGTTCCATTTTTGCTCACATTGTTTTCCTCTGCATCCTCTCTGCTATAGTTCTCTCCCACATAAGCACTATTCCACTGAAAAATACTCTGTCACCTCCTTGTATTGGTTTCAGTTCTCACATTACTACTTCCCTGTTACTCCTTACACAGATGGACTAAAAGCTGTTTGGCATGCTCACTTCCAGCTTCATGGATACAGTATTAGATGGCTGGCACCTACTACACAGGCAGTCTTTGAAGGTTTTGCAGCTAAAAGCTGTACTTACCATGGCAGTCATACAGTTTAAAAAGTAGATTAGATTCCACTGACAGTAAAATCAGACTATGTTCATTTTGAATACAAGAATTAAATTACTGTAGGCTGAAGACATAGCTCAGGGTTTCATGAAAAGCTCAGTGATACCTTCTTTTGCCTTTCTTAAAGCACTGTAAAATTAATAAATTTCTATTTGTTTGAAAATCACTGATTTCCCTGTCTGGTAGTCTGTGAAACTTTCTACATCTGCTTACAATTACTTTGGAGATGACAATCTTGACACAAATAAATTTTTCTCCTTTTCAGTATTTTTACTTGTTCACAAATGAAATCTAGCCATTCTTTAAAAGTAACTATATACCAGTGAATTAGTAATAAAGTCTAGCTGTAAAAATTCTCTCTCAGAAATGTTTATAAACCACTTCTACTAACTCTTATTAATGCATTACAAATACAATCCACATTACACCCATCTACCTTGAGATTATGGCTCTGAGTTAAGCATTAGCTCTAGCTAAAAATTCTTTTGAAAAATAGCAGTTGGGAAGAATGTGTGTAAAAACTGAGGAAGAAGAGATTCCTGCTGTCATCTCCTCTGCACCATGCCCATCCATCTCACTGGCATCCACCATGGGCCTGTTCAGTTCTATTCCAAGATGCCCTCTGTGGGCTGCTGCACTGAGGAGCAACACACAAGTGTCGCTCTGAAATTACTGCTCAGTTGGGTCATGGCCTGGGATGGTTCTACTTATCAATATTACCAATGCTAACTATGGGCTCCCCACTGGGTAAGGCAGTTCTACTGAGCTAGACCCACGACAGAGACGTTTGAAAGTGAAAATTACTATTTTGCAAACAAAAAATACTTGCTATATTCAGGTAAATGAAAAGGTATTGCATAAGATAATTATCATTTTACTGTTGGAGTTTAGCTATTATTTTTGAATACTCAGTTAGACCTTAGTGCTTGTTATCATGTAAGAGAAAAGGTGTTTAACCTTTTTCTGTCCATAAAGAAAAATAAATAATCAGATAAATAATCAGATGCTATGAGCCAAATAGTTCACATTATTTGTATTTAAACAGTAGTTATATTTCACTGAAAACAAAGGAAGACTCACCTAACTCAAAGAGAACCTGGAGCTGCTAAGATGTCAGTGATGCCACCAACATTACCAATGTTTCTATCTTCTTCAGGAAATTACGCTCTGATGGAAGTAAGAGAGGGAAAGTGCACTCACACATTTTCTCAAAAATCTCACATTTTCTTAGCCAGTGTTTCTTCTCAGCCATCCTCATCCACAATCTCAGTTCTGTCAAACCAGAAGAGACTGAGCCTCATCTTTTCTGTGTAGTGTGCTTCCTCTCCTACCCCAGATTTGCCAGCTCCAGTTTCACTATGAGATGGGTGTTCTTGTATTTTTCAGGAGGACAGTTTACTGTCTGCTACATTTACTGTCTGCTACATTTACTGTCTGCTACACTCACATCAAACTAGAGAAAATTATTTATTATGTGGAATGAGACTTTATTTACCCAATTAAGTAAAAAACAAGACAAACTCCCCCAAAACTAAGAGTGGGACCTACTAAATATAGAAAGACTATACTAGTATAAAGAGCTTCAGTTTGCTGAAATACTGTAATGGGATTGATGAATTGGAAATATTTCTTCATTATGGACTGCATGTAGGGCATCAGCATTAAGAAATGGAAGTCCTGAACGGACACCATGAGTCGCCAGAAATCAAATATATTACCTGAACACAATACATGTGTTGAAATATTAGTGCAGAAAGTGCATTGTATTTCCAGTGCCCATGTATTTAATTTGCTTACTCATTTAGTAGAATTTAGACTTCAGGGATGGAACAGACATGGAACTACCCAGGTTAGGGAACTGTTTTGCCTGGATAGAGTGGGAGGGTTGAGATTTTTCTTTTCCTTTTTCTTTTTTCTTTTAAGAGAGGAGGATGTGGAGTGCCTGCCTAAAGCAGAAATTCTACAAAACTCATTAGCCATAGTAAAATTAAATTAGTGCTCTCCAGATCATCAAGTTATTATCCATGAATCTTTGTACAACAGTGTCTTGTGTCTCTTTTCCTCTCACGTGTATTATTTCTGCCTTTGTACTGCTGTTTGGTGCCTTTTAGAAAGCCCATGGTTGTGCCATTGAATGAGTATGATCCCTGCAATAAAAAATTGGGGTGATTTTTCTTCCACCTCTCCTCACAGCTGCATGAAATGCTTCTTCTACAGCCCTCTGCTAAAACAGGAGACCAAATTCTCCAATGTCTCCTATTCCATTTAGTTGTTCAGATCTGGGTGAAAAGTCTCCAGTCCTTGCCTACAGTCAGGGAATTCAGAGCGCAGCTAAAGAGGGAAACTGCTGGGATAGCCCTCAGGCACATTTTTGAGCAATGCAGTTGCATGGATGTCAATTCCAGGAGTCCAAATGTCCCACAGAGCAGAAATCACAACTATGGCGCAACAGAGCACTGGGACATCTCATTCCTGCTCTGTTTTTCCCAGCATTAGACATTGGGTGAAATTTAAGGGTATGTTTAAGAGGCCAGATCAATCTTGCAGTTCCCCTCATGCCTTCCAGCTCTCTCAGATATCTGGCATCTCCACTACTCTCCATGCTTCAAAATTGAAGCTTTAAGGACTTTCCCCAGTAAATTGCAGGAGGATCTTTGCATCTTCCTTGATACATGGGAGAACTGTGAGAAGATTTTGGAGGATTTCAATAATTTCATGGTTTAACTTCATTCTTTTCTGCAATATGGGTGGACTACAACACCACATGAAGACAACATCTGAGCCCCAGCTTATAGCCAACATTGAGGCAGCTTGCCCAGTTAGAAGCTCTGCAAGACTTCCAAGCTAGATATTTTGTAGGCTATTGGGAGACAATCCAGAACAATACTTGAGTCAGACCTTGTAATTAACTCTGCAGTGCAGGTGCACTCCCAAGTTCTTTTACTCACATTCACTCGCAAAGGCAGCCAATAGATATTTTCTCAATCAAAGTGGTTTTATTTTAATCTGAAAAGGCTTTTCATAAAAAAAGTCATTTGGATTCCTTTTCTACTGCTTGAATAAAAAACTAAGGGAAAATTTTGTTTTTCGAGATGCTGAGTTAGGAAATCTAATCTTGTTCCAGACTAGCAACAGTTGAGTGCCTAAAGGCAGTCTCACAACACACCATCTGATTAACTTAGAACAAATCTGGACAGCTTTCAGAGAATACACAACGAACTATTCTCAGCCATGGGGACAGAAAAGTAAAGGGAGAGGATCCTTTCAAGAAAGATCATAAGTGAAAAAATTAATTGAAGAATCAGTTACTAAAAAAGACTTCCCTTTGTCAAATGATGATTAATCAAAGCAAGAAAGAGTTTATTAAGGGGGGGAAACGTTAATTTTTACAAATCTCAGCAATTATCACATTTAAAATGTTATAAAATTTCATTTATTTATTTATTTTTGTTTTTGCTGGGATCAGGTTGGGAAAAACTTCCAAAACTCTTATTTGTCACTGCCAGATCAGGACTGTATGACACTGAGAAAAATGCAGCAAGGATAACAACATAAATATGTACATTTCTCTGAAGCCAATTTTTACATCTCTTTCACCAATCTTCTCTGTGTCATTGTGAGGAGTAAAACACCATCCTGATATCAAACATCTACATTCATTGACAGGTAGAGAACACCTGCATCCACAAAAATTGTACCATATGATGTAATCACCACACAAGGTTCTAGAGATCTTCTGCTCAACCACCCACCACTCAGCACTGTTACCAACAGTTACACATAACCATATCACAGGTTAGACAGATGCCTCCAAGAAGCAGAGACACCATTACAAACATTTCAGAGAAGTTTTCCCTGGAGGCATTCTTGAGGTAGATTTTGCAGAGATGACTTTTGAAGTTTTTCTGCAAAAATGAAGACGTTGGCCCATCTCTACTTCTTGTTGAGAACCACTACTTCTGACGCAGTGATAAGCCATCTGTGCTACGCAGCAACCCTGGAATTTATCGTCATAATGCTAAAGAACATATTTTGGTCCAGACTGCACCAAACAAAGATGGCAGATTGTTTTTTTGTTTCCCAGTGAAATATCCTATGTTTTTTTTTCCCATTTGCAGGCTGCAAAAGCTGTCATAACATCAATAAAATTGGTACATCACGAGAAAGTCACAGTTCCCAATCTTTGTTTCATATGTGCAACATGTTGCCCAGAAGACTTTCTGATATTGCCTCTTGATACAGTAAATTAAAAACTTAAAACCAAGGCCAACAGAGAGAGCAAACCTGTCCACAAAATGCAAGTTGCTCCTCCGGGGACCACTGTTCTAGAGTACTGCGCAAATATTCTCAACAAATCACAGCTTAAATATCAGTTTGTTTGCCAAGTGATTCTCCCAACTCCCTGCTTACAGTCATGAGAAAACATTTTATTTATTAATTATTATTTGTAATTTGGGAAAACAAATGGCTGTATTCCCAGCCAGTCAACTCTCCTATCCACATATGTGCATTCCAGGAGCACAAGCTTTACCTCTGGCTTAGAGAGGTATTTTTTTCCCTGAGATCCTTCATTAAAACATTAGCAGCACATTACTGCTTAGCAGGTGCACAGACCCCATAGCCAAATGTTACTTGTTAACTGTGGTGCAACATTATATGGCCATAAATGTCTAGGTATTAATCACATGTTTTGATTTGTATCCAAAATGTGATTTATGCACTGGATTTCTAAGATTGTATGCTAAACTAACAAGGAAGAGTGAAGGAATTCAGTTCAGTCAGGCAGCTGAATCACTCTCTGCCATGAAGTGGATGTACCTGTGAGCAGGCAGGGCAGTGCTGGGAGAGAACCTGGAATCAACCACAGCAGCAATGGGGGAGAGAAGGGAAACAGAAACCATCTTTGACAAATTCAACTAACTGCTTTCCCTTGCTAAGGAAAAGAATGAAAGAACAGTTCACAGGAGGGTTCAGAGGGTAAGGAAAAATACAAGTAAACAACCTTCCCAAACCAAATTTCCTTTCAAATAAAAGATCAGAGCTGTTCCCACAAGAAGTGGACATCTTCCACTATATTCAAAGCAGGGTTTGGCAACAATATAGTAGACTTTTGTTAATTATATGCTAATTTATATATGATTCTGAGGGGAATCACTGACTGGCAGAAGGTCTGTAGTCCAGTTTCACTAAGTCTCTCTGAGTGCTATTTATTCAACTAAAAACACACTGTGCTGCCATGAGGGTCAGCAGTAGAAATTTTGTTGTCACTGCTTATACCACCTGATAAAGTGGTGACCCCTTGACTCTCCTGAGTTGCTCAGTTGTGTCAATGAAAACACAGTACAGATCATGCTTCAAGCACAGCACCCCACATGGGACATGGATGCATCAAGAAGCGTGCCTAGCAAAGCTGCAGAAAAGTCAAAGAGGAAAGCCCATAGAAAGATGCTTCTTTCCAAGCAACTGTGGCTTGATGGTTTCCTCTAATTTTAGGAGAAAGTCCCATGTGATCTGGCCTGTAGCAAAGCTTAGGAATAGATGGGATACTCAGATGGATTTTTGCAAAATCTTCCCTTCATTATTCTTTTGAACTTCCTAAATTCATACTTTGGCCTAAGGACAGCATTGAAAAGGTCATTCATGAAACCAAGTCAAAGCAGTACCTGCATCCCATCTGAACATGCAATATGGTAAATAACTGGCAACTGAACTCCAAATCAACAGGAGAAAAAAGCATAGGAATTCATCCCAAAAGAAATATCTGAAACAATATACTTCAAAACACCTGAAACAGAGTAAGTGTATCCAGTTTCTCATGGAGATATCCAAGGACTCACTGAACTGCATCTCACTGCATAAAGACACTTAAGTTTCCAAGGGATTCACTGTGATGCTCTACTCCTCATTTTTCATTAAGAATCCTATTTCCTGGCACTGACTCTACCTTCGTCCAACTTTGCAATGATTTGCTGTGCTTTCTGTTATAAGGGAGGAACCCTCTTGCTGGCCTAAGACATTACCCAGGATAAGGCATAACACATGCAAGATATGGTATATCCTTCATCCTTGACTTCCACCTTCCCCACTCTGACATTCACTCTCTCCCATAATTTCCAAGTCCAGTTAAGCAAATCACAATAATCAATTATGATCAATGAAATTTTTTATCTGTGACCTCCCTTTTGTGTGTGTTGCATTCTATTAGCTAATGCCATACAATTAATTTCTTCTTGATAATCCTTTTGTGCTCAACAAGCAGTCACAGTTATGTCCAACTCATCTTTTCAATGTAAACCTTGCTCTAACATGGGAATGAAATCACTACAGATCTATTATTTCTCGGAACAGGATATTTCATTTGCATAAAATATTCTGCACTTGACACAGTGCCAGGAAGAAACACCTGATGTCCATTCTTCATTGCACTCTTGCTGTGGCCTTAGGAACAGCAGGAATCACCGTGTTAGTCTCGTGCCTATTACTCCCAAGTTCCCCACTTCTTAGTCCCATCTTTGATTTATACTCCCATGACTCTCTGAGAGCCCTGTCAAGTCAGTGACCAAGATAATGGACAAAAAGGAATTCCTTACATGATGTAATTTCACATTAAACAGAATGGTTCACAGGTTGTAATAGAAGGTCAATAGCAGATATTATAACCCCTAAATTGGTTGGAAAAAAATGGTTATTTGAACCAAAACCTATATAAAGTTCCATCCAAGTCAAGATAGCTGAAGGGAAGTGTCTCCATGCGTGTCAGTGATATGCCTGGTCTAATAACCTCAAAGGAAGGCAGAACCCAACCTTGTTCATTTTCATAGCAGCAGGACTTACTGGCAGGGAATGGCATTAGCACTGTCTTCAAATGTACAATGTCTCTTTTTACTTTTAAGTTAGATGGCTATATTCCAAAGTAAAAAAATTATCTAAATGTCATTAGTCCAATGGGAATGCAGAAAATGTACATTTTGGAGACAGATCAACCTGTTAAGCAAGAAAAGGAGACCAAGAAGAAATTAATTAATTGAATGGATTCATGAGTCCCTCATTTGTTATTAATAAAGCACTGAGGAATAAAATGTTGATGAGACACAGTCATTCACCTTGGATCAGTATGCAAAAGGAAAATTCAGTGTACTGTAGATAGTTATCAAGGCCATATGCACAGCTTTTTGTACTGAGTTATGGATGTTATATTAAATGGTAGACTCAACATTGCGTACGTATACTTTGCCTAGGGATGAATTTCACCCTAGAAAAAAACCCGATAAGGCAAATTTTAGAGAAGAAGAGAGCTGATTTAATACAATGTATAGCATGTAGTCAGTAATGGACTTTTAGTTATTCCCAAAGATAACTAACCCCATAAAGGGTTTTAAGTAATTCTTAACTTTATTTTCAAAGACAATCAGTCTCTTAACTATTTCTATATTTCTCCATATTACAGAGCTATATGCATCTTAGAATGTTACACAACTACATATACACATTTTCTGCTTTCATGGGTGAAAGTGTCCTGTGGTAATGACAACCACAGTATTGAACTTTCCTATTTCAGAAGTCTAATGCATTTTGCCTCAGCTCTTGGGTCTTCTTTTTTTGTTATTTATGCTTTTCTGTTATTTATATCAGTCTGGCTGTTGATTTTTGTCTCTTTTCAAATACTACCAAAATGAATATGACTTTAGCTATTGTAGGTGTAGACAAGGCCTGCTCTTACACAATGGTGTCCATCTGCAAGACCTGCTGCAGTCCGTTCTCTGAAGAAAACAGAAGCTATAATTTATTGATTTGCTAAAACTTGCTTAAGTTACTTGAAACTGCCAAGGAGTGAAATCCACTCTTGAATATGAGGCCAGGAACAAGGCCTAAGAAGCGCTTAAACTCATTTTGAGGATATAAAAGTGATTGAAGTGGTTACACAAGATCGGTGCTAGTAATTCATACAGAAGAGGAGCTGACCATGTGTGAGCACTTCAGGAAATCACACCAGGTTCTGATTTCCCCCCAGATTTCAGCAACTACACTAATAATTCTACCAGGCCATCACAGCCATGCTACAGCTCAGGACTGTTTCGTTTCGTCTACAGAGGGATAAAACCACTCTAGTTCATGGTAGAAGCTCAAGTCATTAGAAATACCTCCTCACATCTTTAGTGCTATAAGTATTCCAAAGGAAAAAAAAAGCCTCAAGGCAATTTTAGAAAAAGGAAAGAAGGGATAGATTCATCTAATCCACTTCTAATACAGATTTAAAGAGTGTTCTGCTTTTTGCCTTTACTTGAAACCAGATCTCCCACATATCCCTGAAGATATGCCATGTGCTGTGACTGGTTTAGGACCAAGCCTGCTAGTCTAGAAAAGCACTTTTTTTGTTCACTAAGTGAGCCCAGACTGTATTTTGCAAAAGGTAGAATAAGAAATGGGGCAAGAGGTTTTTTCCCAGCACAGAAAAAACTCAGAAGCTTCATTGCATCTGTTTACTGCTTTATTTCTGAATTTCAAAATCATTGGCAAATTTAAAGAAGGACCAGCTAGTATTGGAAGAGATCCTGAATAGTCAGCAGTAATTTTGTGAGATCACTCAGGCCACAAAGCCTTGCCAGAGTTGCTCCTCCCTCAGAAATTTTTGAATCTATATTTAAACATCCTTGATCTGGCCACAAGAGACGTGATGGGGCTGACAGCGAGGGAAGAGGGGCAAGGAGGAAATTAGGGTTTCCAACAGAAGGGGGGGTGGAACAGCACTTCTAGAAAATCTGGGCTCTTTGGATATAATTGTCTGGCAATGTGTAGGTATTACTAAAACCCAGGATTATTTCCAACACTACATCATCATATCCACTACTACTGTCTGCCAGAGTGTTAGTAGTAAATCTGAAGAGCCAGGAAAATAAGTGGAGCCTGTCTGCCTGCAATGAGGGTCTGGCCTCTGTGCTGCAGCAGTCAATGCCTTTCTCAGAGAATCAAATTATCTGCTAAATATCTAAAATATTCCTGAGACAATAAATGCACTTTGCTAAATTTCTGGGGGTGTAAGGTGGGAGAAGTCTGGGATTTGAAGAGCAGAACATTTACAGGTATAAATGGAGAGCGAAGCACTCCTGGAAGTGAAAGGCCTTGTTGGCATCACTACACTGGCTTCACCAGCAGCCAGTCCCAACCTGGCAAAAGCACACTTTGTGCTTTCCTTTCTCCGCTGGCATAATAAAACTGCTGTAAGATTTGGGAGAAACTCTTTCCACTTGAGTCTCTCTGAGGCTGTCACACATCAAGTCAAGACCTTAGGGGTGAGAAAACCAATGCACCTCAGCCAACACTAGAAGGAATTGCCTGTAGGAAGGATGCTCAAGAAGAGGATGAAGACATATAAAATCTGGTGGATTTTGGGTAAAGGAGGGGAAGCAAAGCTCAGACTGAAGGCAATCCCACAGGTTTGGGAGTTCAAACAGGAGATACACCAGTTTCTGAAGTGCAGCTGTGAAGCAAACAACTTCTGAATTTTTAACAAGGAGCATTTTGCCATCCAATCAGAAGATCTTTCTTGTGTTGTAGCAGCACCACTGGAAGAGATATTGGAACTAATCTAACCAAAAGTAAGCCTACTGTAGTCTCTGTTTAGGCTGTTCTATAGGCCAAATGGGGCCTTATTCTGTCATCAGTTTTAATCACAATTTTCCATCGATCTCAATGGGAAGTTTTGGTTTAAAATAAATGTAACTCCATTGCCTTTGCATAGTGCAGTTGAAAGTGTAAAGATACTGAACTGGATACCAGTTGCCTTGGTAGGAACCACTTGAAACTCTATAACATACCATTAGTAGGTGCTGGTAACTGCAGCTGTCACGTGGCCAGTTCAAGCCATTCTCTTCCTAGAACCTAGATAATATCAGAGACCTGTCTTTTGAATCCATCCATCCATAATGTACTGGTTTTCTCTGGGATAAAGGTAATTTTCTTCACACCAGCTGGCATGGTGTTTATTTTGCATCTATGATGAAAAAAGAGTTGATAACACAGTAACACTAATGTGAGCTATAGCTGAGCAGTGCTTACACTGTCAAGGCCTTGTCTGCTTCTCATGCCACCTCACCAGAGAGCAGGCTGCTGGGAGCGCACAAGAAGTTGAGACAGCTGACCAGAGGGACACCCCATGCCATATGGCCTTGTGCTCAGCAATAAAAGCTGGGGAAGAAGTTTTCCAGGGCTGCAATTGCTCAGGAACTGCCTGGGCATCAGTCAGCTGGCAGAGAACAATTGGGGGTGGATTTGCATCCCTTGTTTTTCTTATTTTTTTCTTTGCTTCTTCTGTTTGTTTTTTTATTTCTTTTTTTTTTTTTTTTTTTTTCTTTTTTTGTTTGTTTTTTTATTTTTTTTTTTTTTTTTTTTTAACTTAAACTGTGAACTCAACTCACAATTTTTCACACTTGCACTCTTCTGTTCCCAACCTCCATCCCACCAGGATGTGATGTGAACAAGCAGCTGTGTGGGACTGAGTTGCCCACCAGGGTTAACATACAACACGCATCTAGGTCTGTCACTGGGCTCAACCGGAGCACTCCCAAGGAAACCTCTTGAGGCAAGCCCCTCCCTCTAACAGGCTTGCTCTAAATGTACAGCACTGTTCCCAGCATTCAGAGTAGAACAGTCTTTCACAAATCCAGGACTTCTCCTTCAGTTTTCAGGCTCAATTTCTTCCCATTCCTTTTCATCTGTTTGCACACTGATACCATACTTAACTCAAACAGCTGATTGTCCTTATTGGTATTCGTCCTCCTTCACTCAGGAAACAATTTAGTTTCTTGATCTCTTTGTGAAGGCCAAGCAAACCAAGTTCTTCTAGCTTTCTCTCATTTCACATGCTTTTCATGCTCCCAACCACCCCAGTAGCTATCCTCTGAAATCTATATTCACTTTTTTTTAAACATGGGACACCACAACCACACGCAAGATTCTTTACGAAGTTATCTGCCTGAATACTCTTATGAAAGCTAGTAAAATTACACATGCAGGAATTTTTACTGCAGTAAAAATCATAGCCATAAAAAGCAAGTCTTTCATATCTTTCCTTAGTATGCCTGATATTTAATATGTGAATGATGGCAGACATATGAAAGAAAAAGTAGGTGACTGAAACCTGGAACTACAAGGAAGGTTTTTAATAAGTATTTTTCTTGGTATAATTGCAGTGAATATTAACTAACAGTTATACTTCATCACAGAAAAAAAAATTCAAATAAGCCTAAAATAGAACTTTTCACTGAGAGAATGTTAATCATAGAACAGAGCAGGATTCTTGGGAATTTTGTATGCCATCAGTGAAGAGACTTGCAGGAAAAGTGTGAGATGAATGGCTTGTGGAGAACCATGCCAGTTCCATGCAATTAAAGCCTAATAAAGCCCTTTTGAGAAGCCTCTATCAACACACCCGAAGATAAGTCCCATTTTCAGAGAAAAACACTAACACATCTCATATATGTGTGAACACTTTGTTCAGCCTCTTAACATACCACATTACCACTTGCTAGTAAGTAACCATAAGAACAAAATAGGAAAATTTCCCCCTCTTACAAAAACTCAGCAGTTTTTCTTTAAAAATACAAAAAAAAACATATGAAGCAAAAAACAAACCCCATACAAACCACCAAAAAACCCCAACCACGACACAACAACAACATAAAAAAAGACCTCTTACCACCACCACACTCCCCAGCTGCAGCATTCAGCCAAGAAGTGGCTGTGCTGACTCCAGCCCACAGTCTCCCTTGCCATACTGCAGGGTTAATGCAATGCTGCCTACCGTCTCCAAGGAAGTCTCACAGCAACTTCTCAGCAACCATTGCCCTCCAGAGCTGAGCACTGAAGCGTGAGCCTGTTCTCTGAGTCAGAGAAGGTGATTATACCCTGATTTCATTCAGTGAGAGCAGGGGCTTAATTAACGTTTCTCACTTCACTGGTGTAGCCTATGAACACCAGATCATGGGGCTCATGAGGGCGTTGGCTTCTCTAAAGTGAAGTTCTGGAGCCAGAAACTTTTCCTAAAAAAACCGTCTTGAACTGGCTATACTTTCTGTCTCCAAAGCGGGTTTTGAGTGAAATGACATGTTTCAATGAAAGTATTTTTATTGAAAGGACTTGCTGGTAATCTTTGATAAGCATGTTAATCATGGATTGTGCTCCCATACAGAAGAAGCTGAAGGACCCAACATGTTTTGTGCATACAAGCTGAAAGGAAATCTCCAGCTACATCTTACCCTGCTCTCAGTTACTCTCATTCCTTGCTGACCTTATCCAGGAGATTCATGCAAGGCACTGGCTTAAGCAGAAGCCAAGGAAAACTATGGAGTTCTGTGTGAGATTTCACTACCTTAACTCAAGGTGGCTGACCCTTGCTCTAGACAAAGTCCTTTTCTTTTTATAGGGTTTTCTCCCTCTGCTACCCCTCTTCATGCAGGACAGCCCTGGGTCTCCTCCAGCTGTCTGGTTTGTCCAAGACGAGAGATTATGGCCTTGCCTGCTCCTTTATATATCTGAGACTGCTTTCTTCCCAAGAACAATTCTGCCTGTCTCTCTCATGAGCTATATAAGGTTGCAGTTTCTCTGAGAAGCCCTGGCCACCACAACTGTCTTGATTTTCTGTTTATGTTCATTTGTTGCAAATGCTATTCCTAAATCCTCATTTCTTTCTGTAGCCCACAAACTTGATGATAGCACAGGTCCAGTCATTCTTTCCAGCTAAATACATTTTGAACCTGAACAGTTCAAACAGAGCTCTCACAACCTTTTGAGGATGCACTTGATGCCTACTACTAATGCTTAGGGGTTGAGACTTTGTGGCAAACACCTGCCAACTCAGCTCCCAGAGCTACTTACATAAATATGCTTTTGTTCTTAGAATATGTTACGCCAGGTTTCATAAAAGCACCCGTGTACTGCTATAAAAGATTTAAAAGATATAAATAATAACCTAAGAGCCATTTAAAGTTAGGATCAGCAAATTTCAAGGAAGGGATCAACCAACTCTGGTAATTTAACAACTGTTTAAAATACATTAGCAATATCTGGTTAAATCTTATGGTAATTTATAAGCTATGAGGTTTTGTAAAAAAAAAGTCACAGTAATACAGGAACATGATAAATTAAGTACAAGCCTGCAAGTGAGTTTTTTAAAGAAAATGTCTATCATGCTACAGGATTGCTAAAGACACATGAGCATGCACATAAACAAACAAATGAGCACACAAAAATATGTATATAAGCATTTCAAATAGCTGTATAGGGTTGGTTTGGAAAGGAGCAAGTATATTTGATTTGTCCCTTATATTTCTATTCGGTGCAACAGCATTAATGAATTCAGGTACTCAGAATTATCTCGCAGGCAGTCTTCATGCTTGAAAAAGAATACACAGTACCTCCACTCAAGGAAGACATGTAAGGAACTGATTCATTGTATATACATACCTGTTGTCTTGTTGCATATGTACCTCATTATGTTGTGTCTGGGGGTTCAGCAGTTTTTTTCAGCTTTTCTTACATGCTTTGCTGCCACTAAGGCAAGAAGCCGACGTGAGAGCTGTTCACCCTCCTACCTGAACTTGGGCAGAACCAGTTGTCTAGCAAGGTCAAAACCGTTTAGCACAGAAAATACAGTACAAGGAATCTTTTGAAAACATAGCAAGGTGGCCACACACCTGGTGCTCCCCACTGAGGTTGTTTTTCAACACCCCTGTGTCACTTTGAAACCAAAGCCCTCATCAGGGAAGCGAATCAAGACATGTCTGTCTGCACAAGGGGAGAAGAGCTGGCCTTCTGCTCTGGGAAGGAATGGAGGCTGGGCTGGTACCTGAGAGGAAGTCTCGGGTAGCTCTAACAGTGCCATGCTCTCATGTGCTGCCAGGCAACACAGTGCCAGGTGTGCCCCACAAGACCCGGGCAAGCCCCTGTGCCTGGGGTCTGCTACATAGCACAGACTTTTCTTGGCATCCTCTTGCAAGTGGCAGCCAACATGGCACAGACCCGCCAGCATGGCTTCTGCTTTGAGCAGTGGTTTCTTACATGGATATTTCATGGTTGGCCTTCAAAAGTTTCCACATAAAACTTACTGAAATCTAACAAATCTTACTGAATCTTACATAAAGGTTCATGGAAGAAATCAGGCTCTTCACTTTTAAATTCTGTTTTAAAAGTCCTTTCCATTCTTGCAGGGCTTTATTTTACAAATAATGCTGAAGCTAAATCTATTCTTTCAATATAACTGGTGTTTGTGATTTAAGTAATCAAATGGGATCCTTAGCATCAGGAACCATGAAATCTAGACCTACTTTGACCTACTTCTGCCTAAACCAACAAGGGGTAAAACAGGGAAGGTGATGCTCAAAGAATAATTTAATAATATATATTTATTGAAAGTTCTTTGAAATAGAGAGATTTTCTCCACCCCACTGTCCCAGTCATGGCTATGTTTGCTAAATCTTTCCACAATACAAGAGGTTAATTTGTATTCTGTGGATAATAAAAACAACAAGCAAGGTAATACAAAACTGGTATTATACAAATGGGCTTGGGGCTGCACAAGAGGAATATCAATATTGTTAAAGGAAGGACTTGCCTTGTATTATATGCTTTCCATTAAAAAAAATACTTCACATAATTCTGCTGAGTTCTAGTGCTCTGGCAATATAAAATATCTTTCCCTCACTTTCAAAAAAAGTCAAAGAGGCAAGACCAAGACTATGTTATTAACAAGTCATACAATGTCAATAAAAATAGAAGACAGTAAAGAGAGTAATAAAAAGTGCAAAACTCATAGTGCACATTTCACAGCTTTTAAACATATAGATTTGCAAGGGAATATAATATTCCTGAAAATAAGATAGGCCTAAGTTTGTTTTTTGTGGGACTCAGACTGATGAGAACATCTCAGGATTGAACCCCTGAGTTCAGGAAGACATAGAAGAAGTTGTCTAACATAGCTCTGCCAGCCTACTACCAACCTGACCTAGAAAAACCCATGCAGTTTTTGTTCTGACTCTCCCTGGAGAAGAGTCTGCCAATTGTACCAGACTGCAAAGGGGTTTAATGATGTGGACAAATGGGCCTTTTATTTCTCCTGTGCTCGTCTGGGAAAATTTGGAAACCATACATTGTAGTACCTTTCAGTGTTCCCAAAAACTGAATAGGGAGCTTTCCAAGGTGTACAATAAGTTGCCAGAGGTTCAGCAACAAAACAAAACCTTGCAGCCTGTTATTGATAGTTCGCCTGCACATACAAAAGAAATGGTCCTTTATAAATACCTTTGAAAACTGAGGAAAACTGAATATGATTATAGAAGTAAAATTTTTACCAGAGGTATTCATAGCCTAAAAAGACTACAAATGATAGAAAGAACTTAAATGATTTCATAAAGTATCCCAGGTAGAATACAGAGATGTTTCAAAAAGAGACTGAACTCCATCCTCCCTTTCCCACACCCACTGTTTTCCATATTTGCCCATGTATCACTTGATTGCCCTTATCACTACCAAATAATACAAGGTATCTTTTCCCAAATTTAGTAGTATAAGTTAGACAAGAAATAGAGAAAGGCAGAACCCAAAGGAACTCCTGTAACTTCTATAAATAGACTTTTACAAAAAATAAGAACTTATGCACTGAAAAGATGATACTGTCTATTCCTAAGCAGTTTTCTGATCAATACCATGGTACACGTCATCTTCTCCTAACAGATAGTCCTCCAACCAAAGAATTGTTCCAAATACTGTTTTAACAATTTGCAAATTACTTTGTGAAATTTTCTCTCTGTTATAACCAGAGCTGTGCCTAATCCTCTTTGTAGTTGATAATCACATTTCCCATTAAAGTAATCTTCTCTCATACCCATAGGACAAGCTGGAAAAGAAGATTTCACAAGGGCATGTAGTGATAGGACAAGAGGTAATGGCTTTAATCTGAAAGAGAGTAGGTTTAGATTAGATATTAGGAAAAAATTCTTTACTATAAGGGTTGTAATGCACTGGCACATCTTGCCCAGAGAGGCTGTAGATGCTCCATCCCTGAAAGTGTTCAAGGCCAGGCTGGACTGGGCTACTGCAGGTGTCCCTGCCCAGTGCAGGAGTTTGGAACTAGAGGAACATTAAGGTCCCTTCCAATGCAAACCATTCTATGATTCTATGATTCTAAGACAAATAAGCATGAGGTTCAGGTCTATCTTCACAACCTGGAGGATCCTTGCTGTTTGTAACAGTCGGAATTGTCTCATTGCAAGTCCTCTCATGTCCAAATACACCCTTGCCATTCAACAGCCAGTTAGGACAGGAAAGGGAACTCAGTTCATTCGAACTTCAAGTATTCCCTTAAGCCTTATTTCTTCAATTTTAATGTTAAGTAAGTGAATTTTTATGAACGGTAAGTAGGAATGGCATAGTTTTTCTTGTCTATCTATTCTCTCTCCTGTTTCTCCTTCTGCCACTGTCCTCCAGAGCCCAGGCTAGCTCCAGATGTTCCGGGGCAATGACAAGAGTGGGGAACAAGCTGGGCTGGGGTTTTGCCCAAGCCAGAACCTCTGAGCCAAATGCCCAGCACTTGAGACCCCTGGAGGAACAACGGAGACCACAGGAAGGAGGCAGGAGAGGCTTTTCTGCAGTGTAAAGTCCAGTAGGTTTATTGGGAAGGACAAGGGTAGGGTCCACAGGAGAGGAGAACCAGAAGTGAACACAAGCAGAAAAAAAAGCCCCTGAACACACCTATGCACCAGTTTTTAAAATCTTGCAAAACAGGGGGTGGACACAACAAGATGACCAATGATCAATCTTCAAGGTGTGGCTTTTAGGGCTACAACGAATCAGAACAAGGGGAGGAGAGAGGGTCCNGATGTTCCGGGGCAATGACAAGAGTGGGGAACAAGCTGGGCTGGGGTTTTGCCCAAGCCAGAACCTCTGAGCCAAATGCCCAGCACTTGAGACCCCTGGAGGAACAACGGAGACCACAGGAAGGAGGCAGGAGAGGCTTTTCTGCAGTGTAAAGTCCAGTAGGTTTATTGGGAAGGACAAGGGTAGGGTCCACAGGAGAGGAGAACCAGAAGTGAACACAAGCAGAAAAAAAAGCCCCTAAACACACCTATGCACCAATTTTTAAAATCTTGCAAAACAGGGGGTGGACACAACAAGA
>VXBC01009288.1:752022-829497 GCA_013399945.1 Ploceus nigricollis
GTAGGGCTACAACAAATCAGAACAAGGCGAGGAGAGAGGGTCCGGATAGGGACTGGACCTGAGAGTGAGGGACAGGGAACTTTCTGAAATAAAGGGTAGGGTTTTGGGCTGACAGACAGGGCAAAGGGGCTGGGTTGCCTTGACAGGCAGGGAAGAACCTGGAAAGAAGGGAGGGGATTCTTTGAGGGACATCTGGGTAGGAGGGCATAACACAGGGAAACAACCAACTGTAATATCTCGGGGGACATTGGAACATACCATTATACTAGAACATGTAACAGAACATTCAACTTAATAAATTGACGCACCGCAAGATTCCGCCACATGAAATTCTGCNTCAATCCTCAAGGTGTGGCTTTTAGGGCTACAACGAATCAGAACAAGGGGAGGAGAGAGGGTCTGGATAGGGACTGGACCTGAGAGTGAGGGACAGGGAACTTTCTGGAATAAAGGGTAGGGTTTTGGGCTGACAGACAGGGCAAAGGGGCTGGGTTGCCTTGACAGGCAGGGAAGAACCTGGAAAGAAGGGAGGGGATTCTTTGAGGGACATCTGGGTAGGAGGGCATAACACAGGGAAACAACCAACTGTAATATCTCGGGGGACATTGGAACATACCATTATACTAGAACATGTAACAGAACATTCAACTTAATAAATTGACGCACCGCAAGATTCCGCCACATGAAATTCTGCTAGGGAATATACGCTCCTGGCAGAAAGGTGGATTCAGAGATTCAGTAACCTTTCTCAAATCACATCCTGTCTGAGTTCATAGCTTCCTGCACGCATGCACACACATTCTCTTCCTGGGTTCCTGTTTTGTTCCAGTTTTCCTCCTCTCTATACCATAGTTCCTCATCCGTGGAGCACCAAAAAATTTTTATTTTCTTGAGAATCTTTGATTGGCCTCTGTATGAAAACACCTGTTTTGCAAGTAAAAGGCACAAAACTGATTTTACCATTAGTCCTGTTGCTTTCCTTGAGGCCATCACTACGCAGGACAGGGATTCAAATATGATAATGCTGACATTCAAATCTACAACTGAACTGTCTAAAGACAATCTCCAAACACTACTTCAGTGATTACTCAACAGTACATTCACACAGAAATATTTGATGTACTGCTCTACTCACCAAAGTCTTTTATTGTAAAGTCAAAGGTTATTTGGAATTTATCCGTCGCCACCGGGCTGGAGCTCACTGTTATTAAGCAAAATTCAACCTGGAGGAGGGCAGCGAAACTGTACAAGGAATATGGAGTGTTTTGATTCATAAAAATACTAAAAAGTAGGTTTGGGACTTGGATTTAGGGAAGATTGTATGAATATTTCAAATTAGCTCCCCACAGTCATGAGCACAAAGTACATGTATAGTCCAGAGGAGTCACAAGCATATCTGTTCCTACTGTCTCTATACACCACATATCCTAATGTCTTATAAAACATCTGAAGAAGGCCAGAAGTTACTGCTATAAATTTCCATGGAAATGTTGCCATTATGATGGATCCCTATAATAGCACAAAATTTTCTTTTCTGTCGTCTTTCTTCAGATGGACCATTGTTTTAAAACTTGATGGTACATCTTGAGCTCATGGAAAGGAAAGAAATGAAAGACAGACAAATACTAGGATTATACTGCAAAGATAGAATCAAAAAAAGCAGTAAAATTCACACTAAAACTGACAATCTCTTTCTTTTACTGTGGAAGAATCACCATATCTTTTCCTGGTATTCTTTATATATACCTGGGAAACAAGTGCACTCTTAATACCTCACAGGAAAAAAAATCACTCAATGAAAATTGTGCATTTCCAAAATAAAATAATTACCTCTCTTTATTGATTCTGAAAGGAACTTATAAATACATCTGGCCTTATGATCATGAACTACACATCTCAAAAGATTTCTCAGTTTCCATGAAATACAAGGACTATATACTCCCTGAAGATCAGGAGTATTTCAGGGTCCAAGCCCCCTCGGTGCCTAGAGATTACACTTGCACCCCAGCTCTTACCATACTCATGCACCTGTGTTTCTTTCCCAAAGCAGCTGGAAACTGCCTACCTGATACCAGGACTCTGGTCCTGTGTGGAATATATTGTCCTGCAGATTGCCTACAGACAGAAAGTCTTACCATGGAAATCATTAAAAATGTTGGTTTTTGAAGACCTAGACAGTGACTGAAGCTACATGTTTGTGTATAGCTTCTCACCTTTCAGCTTACACAACTTTTCCAGCTGCAGCTGCACAAGACAACACATTTGACAGGACAAGAGAATGTCACTGCCATAAAATGAGAGCCTTTAACATCACTGGTTTTCATTCTTGCCATAAATGAGACCAGAAATCAGAAGGAAACCAATGTTTCCACTGAGACCAAATTTGGAGACACACATCAACGTGATGGATCTGCCTATAACTACCAGTATTATTCCTTGTAACTGGAAGAATCAAGAAAATCACTACCTGGGCTCCTGATCCCTCTCCCAATTGTTCCAGGGCCCCAAAGCCTCCTTTGATAGCCCTCAGTCTTCTCTTTGTTATTTCTTCCCTGCCAGTTTAAACAACCAATAGTGGATAGTATTCAGAGGGCCTTACTAGACTGGAAAGTTTTCCAGTAATGTCCCTTGTCTGAGCCCCTGGGAGACAGCAGACTTCCCTGTGAGTTGGGTCCAGTCTGCATAACAGGACCTCTGCTCCCCTTAGAAGGGAGTCTCCTACTACAACTACCCTTCTTCTCCTGTTAACAGAGGAGGTCTTGATGCAGGGTACAGGTGGTATTGTTTTAGGAGGCCCCACTCTCTCAGAAGGACCTCCCACCTCATCTGTTGTCTGGCCTTCTAGTTCCAGAGCCTCAGACCTGTTGTAGAAGGTATCAGTCCCACTTACCAAATTCTGAGGAGGAGGAACCCTCCTCCTGCTATGTGCAGTGACTGCTGCCAGCCCTCATCTTTAACAGATCCTTGACTAATAGTGCTTTGTCTAATTAACCTGCAGGGTTCTGAGTCCATCTACTTCTGCACTACAATGCAGGTTCAGGACTAGAAGAGATGCTAAGCAAGTTTACAGACAATACAAAACTGTGAGGGGCTGTTCACTCCCTCGAAGCAAGACAACTCAACAAATTAGAGGACTGGGCAATCACCAGTCCTCTAATATGAACACCAGAAATATGAAGTTCAAAAAGAGCAAGTGAAAGATTCTGCACCCAGGACACAGCAACCCTGCATGTACGGACAGACTGGGGAATGAGATGCTGGAAGGCAGTGCCACGGAAAGGGACCTGAGGGTTCTGGTCAATGGGAAGTTGAACCTGAGTCAGCAGTGCCCTGGCAGCCAGGAGGGCCAGGGGTGTCCTGGGGGGCATCAGGCACAGCATCACCAGCCGTACAAGGGAGGGGATTGTCCTGCTCTGCTCTGCACTGGGGACAGCCTCACCTTGAGTGCTGGGGGCAGTTTTGGGTGCCACAATATAAAATATTAAACTATTAGAGAGCGTCCAAAGGGGGGCAATGAAGATGGTGAAGGGTCTTAAGGGAAAGTCATATGAGGAGCAGCTGAGGTCACTTGGTCTGTTCAGCCTGGAGAAGAGGAGACTGAAGGGAGACCTCATTGCAGTCACAACTTGCTCATGAGGGGAAGAGGAGCAGCAGACACTGATCTCTTCCCTGTGACAAGACCAGTGACAGAACCCAAGGGAATGGCCTGAAGTTGTGTGAGGGGAGGTTTGGGTTTGATATTAAAAAAAGATTATTCACCCAGAGGGTGTCTGGGCACNGTCCTCTAATATGAACACCAGAAATATGAAGTTCAAAAAGAGCAAGTGAAAGATTCTGCACCCAGGACACAGCAACCCTGCATGTACGGACAGACTGGGGAATGAGATGCTGGAAGGCAGTGCCACGGAAAGGGACCTGAGGGTTCTGGTCAATGGGAAGTTGAACCTGAGTCAGCAGTGCCCTGGCAGCCAGGAGGGCCAGGGGTGTCCTGGGGGGCATCAGGCACAGCATCACCAGCCGTACAAGGGAGGGGATTGTCCTGCTCTGCTCTGCACTGGGGACAGCCTCATCTTGAGTGCTGGGGGCAGTTTTGGGTGCCACAATATAAAATATTAAACTATTAGAGAGCGTCCAAAGGGGGGCAATGAAGATGGTGAAGGGTCTTAAGGGAAAGTCATATGAGGAGCAGCTGAGGTCACTTGGTCTGTTCAGCCTGGAGAAGAGGAGACTGAAGGGAGACCTCATTGCAGTCACAACTTGCTCATGAGGGGAAGAGGAGCAGCAGACACTGATCTCTTCCCTGTGACAAGACCAGTGACAGAACCCAAGGGAATGGCCTGAAGTTGTGTGAGGGGAGGTTTGGGTTTGATATTAAAAAAAGATTATTCACCCAGAGGGTGTCTGGGCACTGGAACAGGCTTCCCAGACAACTGGTAACAGCACCAAGCCTGACAGAGCTCAAGAAGGGTTTGGACAATGCTGTCAGGCATATGGTGTGACTCTTGGGGCTGTCCTGTGCAGCACCTGGAGTCGGACTTGATGATTCTTGTTGGTCCTTTCCAACTTACCTTATTCAGTGAGCACATAGATAACTGGTTTCCTAAATGGTGAAACTTACCCTGTCTTGAAAAATTCTGCAGTGTCCACCAGTCTTCTTTGGCTTCCACAACCTTGATATTGAAATCAAGTCCAAGGCGAGTAATTTGGGAACCGCAAGAAATTAATCTTCAAGCTGTCGCTGCCCAGTCCAGCCCCGGGAGCAGCAATGGATCCTTGACAGCAGAGCGACAAGAACTTGTGACGTAGCCCGCCTGCGGGAACGTCAGCTAACGTCAGCAACGAAGAAGCGCGAACGACGAAGTAAACCCAGAAAGCAAAACTTTAATAATGTACAAATAAAGGGATAAGCCATATAGAATATATGGTTACTTCAAAGACCTCGAAATGGGGAAAATAAGACAATATATACAGTGCTGGCTGAGGGCAGGGAACCAATAAACAACAAGAACTACAAACATTACCTTAAATGGAGAACATAACTAACCAATCACTAACAAGAACTCAGAACATCACCTTATTTGGCATGAACATATTAACATAACCTTTCCCATGATTTCATTCACCTCTCAGTAACTTAGCTAGATATTACCCTCCTTAGCATCCTGTTTCCCCTAGTCTCAGATTGATGCCTCCTGTGTATTCAGTCAAAGCTAACTCACTGTCCATCCCGGCCGGTCCAGCTCCCACATCATGCCACCAGTTCAAACCATGAGGACAATGATGAGCTGAAAAACACTATATGAAATGAATTACTGCTCTTACTCATTTTCTTATATATGAAATGCTTTACGTCAGAGAATCATTAGGAAAATCTGTATTAAGTTTCCATTCTTTTATTATACTCTCATAATAAATGTTTAAGACCTAAAGAATCTTTACCATCTGGAAATACCTCTAGAAAAGGGATAAGACAGTGGAAAAAATCACAGAATCACAGAATATGCTGAGTTGGAGGGGACCCACAAGGATCCTTGAGTCCAACTCTTTGACCTGCACAGGACCATTTTTGAACTGAGGATATTTCAAGATGAAGAGCTAGAAAGAGTCACTAGTGAGACACATTTTGCCTACCTGTCTGTTTTTCTACAAAATGTACTTTTCTTGAAATGAAAGAAAAGTTTTGATTTTATGGAATTTGAATTCATGTGGTCTAGTGATTTGCCATCACAAAATATGAGTTTCTACCCCAACACTTTATGTGATAATTCTAAGACTCATAGACTATTATTTTAGCAATAACCTTATTTAGTAATGCTTTATTTGAGTTTAAAAATTCACCATGCTCTGTTTTGTAATTACAGAGTTGTTTGAATAGCTTGCCTCAAAGTTCTTTCACTGTCTCTTCCATGTAGATTGTAGTTGCTCATCTACACATTCCTAAGCCTTAAAAATAACTCAGAATATATATATAGGGCCGTGGAACCAAGACAGCTCAACTCTGTTTAGTTGCCAACCATTTCACTTTCACCACAGGGAGAACTGTAGTACTAAAAGCTAATAACACAGAGGTTATTTACATGGACATCTTGCTGGGACCAGGAAAATTGTGCTTACATGAAAAGTTTGTTTTTCCTAAGGTCTAACATTAAAGCTCTGTTTGTCCATTTTTTTTTTTTTCTTAAACCTCTGCAGAAAACAGGCACTTACTGTGAAAATAATCCAACCAGATATCTTCAAAATCTTAATAGGCAAAGTGGATTGACCTCAGTTCATCTTCATGGAGCTTAGGACAAATTGATCAATTTACTTCCTAAATAATTACCATTTGAATGTTGATTTTACCTTCCTAAGATTAGTACATTAAAAAGCCTGTATTCAGGAATGCTAATGCAGTGCAGTTATGCACACACACACAGGCTCACAAAAAAACACAATATATTCTTTATATAGACAAGCCTCAACTGATTCTGGATAATGAGGATTTACTTATTCTTTTGTTGAAGAATGAAAAAAGCCTAGCAGAAATAAAACAGAGAAATGGATATAGTTAGAGCTCTGGAGGGAAAGACTTTATTTAGCATTTAGATTTTTGAGGTTAGGCATTAAGATTCTATGGATGCAACAACTGCAATCCAAAGTTTATCTGTTTAAAATAAGCCCACGGAAGAAAGAAGGCAAGAAATTATTTATGTTTGAAAGGAGGAATCTAAAATGGGAAAATCAAAACAATGTATAATTATTTCATAAATGTTGTAAGTTGCCTAGTAAGATTCCAATGGAATACATTGATTGAGCAATAACTTTTCAAGTTCACTTGCAATAAATGGCACTTTTTTTTGTTCTCCAAATGAGTCAAACATTGAGGCAGTGTACACACTCAGATGTGTATCTGTTCATTTCAGTGAAGGTTGGGGTAATTTAACTGGTATGGTTAGATTTTCCCAGGTGGATGAAGACTCATCAGTCCAGGCTCTTAGCCACACCCACGTAGGTACCATTCCCATAATCAACCTCCCTGACAGTCATTTTCTTTGTTGAGAAAAGCTTTCTCTGCTGCAGCAGATGCTGATAGATCTCCCTCAGCAATGGGATCTCTCAGATCTCTCCTTCCTTAAAGGAAGAGGAGCAGAAGAATTTACTCTGGATTGGCATCAGCTGAGAGCATCTGCCCCTCTGAATGTGCAGCAAATGAAGAAAGTTAAAAAAATGTGTATCTGAATTTAACGAGGAAATTCTTCTTTTCTCTTCTGTATCCCTGTCTCAATTTCTCCCATTTCTTTTGGTATCAAAAGTTTTACTTTTTTCCTTGCAACATTTTGCATTCTGATTCCCCTCTATGAATGTTGCTTATATCTCTCCATTTATCATCTCTTGGAATTTGTCTCTCCTGGAAATTCCCCATGACAGCTTTAGTGTAAGTTGCTTTTTCTGCAGGGTTTCTCATAAGAAAGCTGCAGTCTTTCTGTGCTTCTTTTTAAAAGTTTTTGAGTTCTTTTTCCAATACCCCAGGAGTCTGATTTTCCTCTCTCTGGAACAAATATAAGTTCTGAGAGGAACCTCAAGATCCATCCAACCTAACAAATTCTGTTTAGAGCCAGTCTCCATAAGGTGGGGTCTTGTCTTTTATCCTGTATTTTAGCTGGAATTTTTTAAGTTCCCACAGACAGGTCACAACAACGATGGCTGGGCTTATTATAAAACCTGTTAATTAGCTTATAACCCAGGTAAGAGTCACTTAGGCAACTTACCTTCTCTGGTTTATAAAAAAACGGCTTAAGAAATACTGTTAATAAGTACATATATATTTATATATATATGTAGTGGGAAATTGATTATGTGCTTAATTAAAGTCTGGAAGAAATATAATTGTTGTAAGTTGGATTAGTACTATATATGTATTGCAACTGCAATGGCTTAAAAAAATATTTTCTAGCTGTCCATCGTGAAATTTCAAAGCTACTGTCCAAAATAGCTATGTTAGGCATAAGATTCCAGCCAATTGGCACGCTTCAGTCCAAGACCTCAGGGAGTGTGATCCAAGGCTTTTAATGCCCCACCACAGAGTTACTTTCGTCACTGGGTGAACCATCTACAATGTGATTACAACCATAATCATTTTTCAGCACAGGTTTCTCTGAGGCTGTTAAGGGAACAGAAACACTGATTCAAGTCACACACAAATTTCCACCAAATTTGGTGTTTGGCAGGGGTGCTGAGAACACCTCGCTTTTTCTGTCTTTGGTCACTGGCATGATTGAATTTACTAACACAACATTGCCACTGTATAGCAGTGATACTGCCAGACACAAAATGATGCAACAAGAAGCTAACACATCATTAGGTTAGTTCATTGCGTCCTTTATACTATCCCGGCATCCTATCAGACCTGTTTTCATATAGCCAAACATCCCACATGTATAAAATCTGTGAAATTTGGAGCAGACAGGTTGGTCTTAGTCCTAAGAAGTAGCACACTGAGTGAAAAATGCTGAGAGCCATTTATTTAGACAAATAGACTCCAAAGTAGTATTTGTATTTTGCTATCGTTACTATAAATACTTTGTCTTTTTTGGGAAAGCTTTTCCTGGATGTTATTCTGCGAGGATCAGTCACAGTGCTTTTGACCTTTTACTGTACACTACTCCATTAACATCCTGTGGAGAAATTCTCCTTATATACGTAATTGATGCATTTTATGAGACACAAATCAAAATAGATAGTCAAAAAAAAGATAGTATGGGAGCTCAGGAAAAGCTGCCTGCCTGAGTACTTTGTTGGCATATTGCCTATAGTTGATAGTGTCAACTCAACATATGGCCCTTCAAATGCACTGATGAATCCTCTTATGGGAATAAAGTCAGACTTGTCTGTGAAATGTTTAAAGTTTCAGAGTCCAACAAATAAAGCAAGTTGTAGCTCTAGCAAGGAGGAGACCTTACAGGCTTGTATGCAAACAATGTAGATTTCCACCACAAATATTTTTTAATAATTTCCACGGGCCAGTGTGAACAGCCTTGAACACAACCAGAGCAATTGTTAAAATAGTTGCTACTTGAGCACAGCCAAACTATGTTACAAGCTGATTTAGTTAGACAAGTACTGAACTTCAAAAAAAGACAGTTGTTAAGCTTGTTCTGAAGCCATAGATGTATCCTCAAATGACAAAGAACTTGAAACAGTGCAGAAAAGAAAGGATGGCAGAATTATGCAATTAAAATTATCATCTAACCTCCTGAACAAGATCCAACAACCACAAAGTGTCTGAAATTATATATTCAGTGTTCATATGTGGCAGTGATAGAGTAAAAGAATTTGTACTAGTTTGGCTTTTCACATAGACATTCAAAACAAACACGGTCTCCATGCCAAGAAGTACAAGGGTACATGGCAAAGGACTGGGAACAGAAAGGCAGCCCTACTGCCTGCTCATCTGAATGAGGTAAAGTGATGACCCAAAGGGCATATAGATGACTGAAATTATGGCCCTTTTTAGTGTTGCTATTGTTAAAATGAAACAAACACTGCTGCAAAAGGATTTCCTTTCCAGCATTTTTTGCCACTGCTTCTAGTGGCCCTCTCAGGCAATGAATAAAACTTCAAGAAGGGCAGTCTGGTGCACAGCTGCTCTTGTTATCTTAAAGGGGTCAATGGTCAAAGGTGAAAAAAATTCATAGAGTAGTTATGATTAAAGGTAAGTTTTTATACGCTTTTGATAAAGACTTGTAAAACGGCCAAAAGAGATTCTGCAATTTTAATGTTAAGTGGCTTTTGTATTGGAAAAATGCCCAAGGCCCATGTCTAGCACGGCCACTTACAAATGACTGATGGGAGATCAATACAGACAGAGTGGGGATGCAGCTTTGTCACTGGGAGATGTAGTTAGTATGTGATTAGCCTTAAGTAGCATTGACGTGGATGTAGATGGGCAGTAAAGTGCTTAGTATCCAGTGAGCGTGATAGCTGTTTGTACACAAAAGTTAATGAAAGAGGAAAACCACATTATCATTAAACACTCCAAGGAGCTTCCCACACCCATCCAGGGATTTTAGGAGCAGATCAGTCTGACAATGAGCTGTTTAGAGCCACCAGTCCCAAGAGCATTAACTCTGAATTTGGTTTTCTTCTATGAGGAGCAATCCCACAGGACTTGGTAAACCACCTAGTTAAGTTCTGTGTGCAACGTGATTATAGGGGAACAAGTAGGCCACTTTGCCTTTCTGAGAGACAGCAAATCCTCTAAAGTAAGCACAAATTGAAACTTAAGAGTGGAGAGAGAAAACAAGAAGATACCTTGAGGGAGGTAAGCTCCTGTGGCACTGACAGTATATTATACTAAATCTTCGGTGTTCCTTAGTGTGAGGACCATTATGCTCAATCAGATACAGAATATCTCACTAGGCATTTCACTTTTATTCCCTTTTTGTTCAGATGTGTAAACAGGGTAAATAGGGATTTTAAAATGCACTTGATTGCATTTTTGATAAAGCATTTTTACCCAGGGATGTGGTAGAGCTCCTATGACTGAAAGTTTTCAAGATGCAGTTGGACAGAGTACTAGATGATCTCCTCAATTCTCTTTCCTATGAAAGTTTGGACCAGGCAGTCTTATGAGTTTCCCTCCAACCCGAGTTGTTCCATATTTCTGTGATTTTGCTAAGAAAAGAAATAAGACCTTCTTAATTCACACATACACATATATGCACTCTATTTTCAAAAAACGGATTTAGTGGAGGACCCATAGTTTTTAACTCCTGCATGTTAGATTTGCCTCAATTTGTCTTTTTGGAGGGTTTTGGGTTTCCTTTTTCCTACAGGAACTTTTGTATTGTACCTCTGTTAAACAGCAAAATAACTTAAGGATGCAAATCCCACTCAGTATCAAATTATAGCCTCCCTCATTTGTTGTGTAAAAAAAAGAGACAATCACGCTACAGAAGAAAGCGACTATGAAACTACTAAAAAGAATTTATTAATTTCAAGTGTTCTGATTAATATTTACTCCTTTTTTTTCCTACATGGAAAAAAATTAATCACACTCTGAAAAAGCGTCATTTGTGCTATCTTCTCTGACCTCCTACCCTGCTACTCAGGTTTGCCTCGATTAAAAGGTTTGCCTCAATTTTAGTCACATGGTGTAAAATGAAATTATTTCATGGCTAACCTGATATTTCCAGGGCCATGGTAAAGCCAGAAATCCGTGGCCTAGGGTCATCACATACCTTTCTAATGGACCCTCAGTACACAGTTAATTACAGGGAGAGTTTGGGTATCCTGCTGTCAAAAGCCACTGCAGCATGGCACCAGTCAGAAAAGCTCCTCGCCCAGCATCTCTGCTGCATTCAAACCTGAACAGCCTTTCAGGATTCCCACTAGAAGTGGAGATGACCCAGAAGAGACCAGAAGGCTTAATGTTGGACAGTGCACATGTAAAATTTGGGGGCTTTATAGCAACATCCATCTAAAATCATTACACCCTTTATTAGCAAACGATAGTGCACACATCATCAGCTAATTAAAATTGGGCCAAACTACTAATGGAGCCACAACCTGGGTCATTGATTCCCAAAGCACTTCTTCTTTTACTAAGCTAAAAGAGGAGCTCTGTAGTTCAAATAAGGCAAAATCCCTGCTATACGTAGTCCATCTTTTTTAACTGCCTGAACTCAGTGTTGACAAAAACTCTTTTGATGGCATTGAACTGAGTTAGTAGCTCAGGCTTTGCAGTCATGGTTATTTCTTGCCTGTTTGAGTGCTCCTAAGTGAAATGTAAAAAACATTATTTATTAATATTTACAAGAAGGAGACATAGTTTGTTCTGTGAAGAATCTATGTAAGCATACTCAGAAGACTAAACAATCTATTTTTCAAATTACTTAGTACAATTTATCAAAACTGAATAGTTTGCCCAGGCAAGATTTGGCCACTTGTCAGAAGAAGCATGTTGTCCAGTCATTTTCCAATAGGAGCAATAACATATTGGTGTCCTTTGGAGTGTTTTGTTAAATGTGCAGTCAGCCAACACTCGGGGGTAAATATACAGCCCACAGCTGAGGCCTTCAACTCGACATTTCCAGGTTCACAAGTCCCAGACCTGTCACACATTTCCTTTTTGACCCTGGACAAGATATTTAATCTCCCAGTCCTCCATCTGTATAACAGCTAATATATTACTTGCCTTTATTGCTATAGACTGCAGAACAAGAACGGTGTCCAATTACAAATATGTTCAGTGCTGGATATGATGGAGATGTGTTGATAGTTGAGGCCTCAGAAAGCTGCTCTAACAAAAAGCAGTCAGAAATTACAAACTATGATTTTGTCATGTAGTTTCCTGACTGTGTTTCTGTAGTCTACTTACCCAGATCCTCCTTACATGTGAAATTTGCTAGACCCTCCAAGTCTAGCAAAGGGCAGGTGAAGCTCGACCCAAGGTCTGTTTCCTTCTCCAGAGGTCTCTGCATGTATTCAAGAACCGTGCTGAAATGGCTGCCCAGAAATTCGCAGCCTTTGGAATAGTCCTGAATCTTTATACCTTTGACACAATGAAGGGAAATTGTTAATTTGGTCCTCAACTTCCATGGAAAGTATTAAATTTGTTTGCATGGTCATACATTTACCTGTTGAGAGTTGGGTTTCTTTCCTTTCCTTCCTTTTTACTTATAGAATTTCTTCCCATAAGTTGCTAGGAAACACTAACGACTGGGTACTTAGGAAACAAAAGAAGTGATCAAGCTTAGGAGAGGAGGGTATCTGGTCACACTTCTGATATCTGGGAGTTTCTCTCCGAGGGGGGAGATACTGTGAGAATTGGGCAGGTAAAGGACAGGGCTGGGGCAGTTGTTGGCGTTCTCTCTCAGTTTTGGAGGAGGACAGCCGGAGCTGCTGCCTGGGGGAGGGAATTCACTGCTGCTGCTGGAGCCCAGCTCAGTCCTGCTTCTTCTGCCGTGGGGTGAGCTTCTGCTCGTGAGAGGAGCCACTGAACTGGGACCTCATTAACACCCACCTCACTAAAAGAGGGACCTATCACCGTCTGCTCGGGTGCCTGGGATCCTGAGCCTGCCTCCCCCTGCCCTGCTGGGAGCTAGGATGCCGCTGCCCCGCCCCTGACGCTTCTTTGGCCCTGCTCTGGGTTTCTCTACGCTGTGGGGCCCTGCACCTGCCTGGGACGTCCTGCAGTTCCAGCTACCGCCATGGAGCTTCTGATACATCTTGTCCACCAGCCCAGAATCTTTGCCAATTCCTGCCATTCCAGATTGGTGCTCCTCAGAGTCCTGCAGGTGCACCGGGATCGGCTGCCCGAGAGGTTTGTGAAGCAAAGCCTCTCTTCCATCCCTTCCCATCTGGGCTGAGCCGCCATTGCCATGTGCTCCCCGTGCCACAGCGCCCCCTGCAGCCGCGGGGGAATCACCGCACCTGCCCTGCCCACCGGCAGCCAGCAGCGCCCCTGCCGGCTGTGACAGGAACTGCACCAAAAGGAAAAGTGCCGCAGGCGAGAAGGGCGGGACTGGGTTCTTGGTTCTGTTTGGTGTTAATGCCGTAGTTGTTGTTTTGTTTGCTTTATTATACACACTAGTAAAGAACTATTATTCCTATTCCCATATCTTTGCCTGAGAGCCCCTTAATTTCAAAATTGTAAGAATTCAGTGGGAGGGGGTTTGCATTTTCCATTCCAAGGGATGCTCCTGCCTTCCCTAGTAGACACCTGTCTTTCAAACCAAGACATTACCCCACTGACTTTGTCTCCTAGAGATACAATGCTTGCCAGTGAATTGTTTCTCATGACCTGAAAAGCTAAGCAATGTCTAATATTGATCAGTGGTTCATACATTAATGGAAATAGCTAAATTGAAAAAGATCCTCTTTATACACTGTGGCAAATTGTATCTGTTTGACTGGAGAGGGCGACCTTTTATTGAACTGCATAGTGGTTTGCTTTCAGTTGAGTTTATTCCTTTCTACAAAGGATTTTCCCCTTTCTGAATTGTTCCTCAAAATAAGTGGTTTTTTTCTGTTTCTGCATGTCTGTCTTAACAGCATCTCTCAATTTACCTTCAATCATCCCTGTGATGTAGGAAACACCAGTTTGAGTTTCCTAGTGAAGTAGAGTGCAATAGGGGACTAATTCATTGCTAGCAACAGTGGGCAGGACTTTACTACACCTTTTCCTAGCCTTTTGCAGGGATGAGGAGGTTTATCTACACCTCTTTTTATCAGGTGATACTCACTTCTGAAGCAGTGCTGGCTTCCTCAGGCCTGGGAGATGTTGCCTTCTGCTGTGCCATAGTTATTCTTCCTCTGGAAGAATAGTATAAATTTGAAATTTTTGCATCAGAGTCTCAGCTGTTTTTTCCCTAGTCCACATCTATTATCTGTGTCTCACTATTTTACTTTAGCATGCCTATATCAGCTATGTCCTTGCTCCCACCTCCTGCCACTATGCTGTCGTGGTTTAACTCCAGCTGTCAGCTCAGCACCACACAACCCCTCAGTCACTCCCAGCAGCGTGATGAGGGAGAGAACCAGGAAGGTAAAACTGAGAAAGCTCATGAGTTGAGATAAAGACAGCTTAATAGGTAAAGCAAAAGCCATAGGCACAAGCAAAGCAAACCAAGAAATTCATTTACCACTTCCCATGGGCGGGCAGATGTTCAACCATCCCCAGGAAAGCTGTGCTCCATCATGTTACAGTGACTTGGAAAGGCAAATGCCATCTATTCAAATGTGCCTACTTCCTTCTTCTTCCCCCAGCTTCATATACTGAACATGGTGTCACATGGTATGATGTATCCTTTGAGTCAGTTTTGTTCAGATGTCCTGGCTGTGTCCCTTCCCAACACCTTGTGCACCCCCAGCCCACTCACAAGTGAGGTGGCGTGAGGAGCAGAAAAGGTTTTAACACGGTTAGCTCTGGTCAGCAGTAATGAAAGCATCCCTGTGATTATCCATACTGTTTCCAGCAGAAATCCAAAATATGCCCCCATAGTAGCTACTGTGAAGAAAATTAACTCTATCCCAGCCAAAACTAGCACATACACTAACCAGCATCGGTAAGCTGGTTGACAGGAAGACAAAAAGCAAGCCTTATGGGACAGGGCAAAGGATAGCCCTTTATTCAGGCTGCATGAAGGAGCCAGGTGAGCCTGACATTACACAATAGACGTAGGAGATTTTTCAGTTTAACAGCTTTTCTTATGAAGAGACTGAACAAATGGAGTTTGTGCAAATCAAGCTTAAGGTGAGCTGATGGAGCAGTTTTGTTTCTCAGGAAATGAGTGCACTCTGCTAGGCATCAGTCATTGCCTCCTGATCCCATCTTTGAAAGATCCCAACATTTTATATTTATTTACCAACACAAATTACATTGGCAGGCAGTCACTTCAAGCAATCTGCCTGGTCTAGTGCAGCCAAGCACACAGGTTTTTAACAAAGAAAACTAAAATATCTGTTTTTCCAATTCTGAGAGAGACAAATATAACCTACCCCAGGCTCTTGGTCAGCCAGCTGGCAACAAGTTACATCACACTTTAAAAAATCACCCAACTCCTTTAATTAATTCTTTCAATGTGACTAACTATTACAGAAGACAATTATTGGCAGTGCAGTGTCTTTACTTCAGCTAGTCTGAATCTCTTTCTGTCTCAAACACATTTTTTGACACAGCACTGAAATGTGATGACCTCAGATGAAGACATATCTCGGCTGTGGTCAAGCTGTGTCCTCCTCATTTTGTTTTGATTATAAATAAAAGAAGCAGCAAAGAAAAGGTCCTGTTGTGGATTTGGGCAAGAATAAAGGAGCACAAGCAAGTAGAAAGATGTTCTTTGTTCTATAGGCCTCTCATTTCCATAAATTTTTCATTTTCTGTATTTGGTGAATCCCATCAACACTCACTTTCTCTGTCCTACACAGAATTACTGCCTAATCATCCTACAGAATAAATAAATAAGAAAGAATCATCACAGTTCATAACAGAGGGGTATTTTAGAACACTGTTAAGTGTAGATTTCTAAGGAGATGTGATTTGTAAAAACAAAAAAGTGTCCTAGGGGCAGCATGGCGCAAGAGGCGAAACTTAAGGCAAGAACACATTAATCAAGTTATTTAAAATGTTAGTTTTCAATTTCCCTATCAGTAAAAGTGTTGTTGTTATGTACCAAGTGAATGCTGTGAGGATTAATCAAGGAGTCAGATTCTTGCCTTTGCACTTCCTGTTTGGCCCTGTGGACATCGGGAGAACTTTTTCCCTAGAAAAAAAATCCGACTCAACACACATATAGTGGCTCAAATCCATGGAGCACTGAGCTCCATGCAGATCAAAGTGACAGCCACTTCTTAGCATGAGATGTGAGGTTTGTTGTACCTTGTCAAGCAAGACTCATCTCAGAGTCACATCTCATTACTCCCATAGCCTCTTTCTCAAAGCACTTCATCTTCACCTGCTAGAAGGTACTGGCTCTGTTCAAAAGGTTAAACTGTTGTTTCCAAAGGATCCAGAAGAACAAGTCTTGACAAGGAAGAGAGCTGCAACTCCCTGATAAATCATGCACAGCACTCAGTCATGGGGCTTGCAAAGTACAAAATTAAATTGTGTTCACATTGGCCCGTGCTGACTCACAGAAATGCAATATGCATTGTTTTAATCAAGTCACATGTGTTAGATCTTTTTGTAAAATAAAAATTAGAATGGGTTATACAGACTAAGAATAAATACTAAGGAAAAGAGAGTGGTCTGTGGAAATCAATCTCTCCTTTATATACTCCCAAATTATACTCATAAAGAAGAGGCCTCCAGCAGCTCTGTCAGTCACGATAAAGCTATCACTCTCAGATTTATTACAGGTTCTCTCTTTGTGTTTTCAATGGAAAACATCCTACAGGTGTATTTGCATTACTACCAAAGCTATATGAAGATTAATTACATGTCTAAGAGATGAAATGCATGGACATATTTTCAAAGATCTAGCTTGCAATCAAAGCCATGCCTTAAAAAAAAGCAGGGGAACTAGCTGAAAAAGCCAGAATGAGAATAAAATACTTCCAAGGATCAAAGAGTTTTTACCCTTTAACTCTTAGATGCAGTAATGTAGCCTGAGCTTTCTCCCTGGTGCATTAAGGAAACTCTGCTTTGTGTTTGACAAAATCCAAATTCTATTTTTTTTACCATGGCTTCCACTAAAAAGATATGTATGTGTACCGAAAGCCTCGTTTCCTGTTTCCTAAAGTCCTTGGATCCTCACCTGGGACAGCTATTTCCATTCTCAGTCTGCACTGAGTGGCAAAATTAAGCTTTTAGGCAAAATAAGTTAATCACAGCTGTCCATCTACGGTGTTGATTAGATTATTTTACTCTGTGAGGAAATAGTGCCTGCTGCTTAATTTCCTGGGATGGGAAACATTATTATTTTGTATGTTCTGCTCTCTCTCTCCCTCTCTCTCACTGACCCCTCAAGACCAGGTAGAAACTTGAGTTCATTACATTGTGGAAAGACTCACAGAGACAAAATCTCTTTTTTTCTGCACATCTAAGTTGTTTCGAGGAGCACAGAGACTGTCCCTGAATTGTGGAGTAAACTTGCTTGGAAAGGGGAAATGTTTAAGGTCCTCTTTGCCATGGGGTTAGACTCATAAAATAGTAATCAGACTTGCTGTAAAAAAGCTGCTATGTGTTTTAAAGCCACCATCTTGACAAACATCATCTAAATAAGTTGCAGCAGTCCAAATGTATTGGTCCTGTCATGAGAACTGAAGGTAGACCACGAAAGGATTTTGATTTACTGCTTTTCAAGGTCTTAGATGAACAAATAGAGAGTGGTGCTTTTTATTTATATTCTTGCAACTGATGCTAAAGTAGCACTTAGGCAATGAAGTATATAGGTTGCAATTGAAATCGGAAAAACTTAATCCCTAAACATTGTATATCTTTGTCCAAGTAAGGAAATGAAAAATCTAACCAATACAATCCAAAGTTTCTGGACCTTATTCAGCAGAAAATCAAACTTTCTGAGAGCTGAATAAGGGATATGGTGGGGATGGCAATGCCCTGGTGAGAAAAACAAAACAAGGCCCACTGCAAAAACAGATTTGTATTGTCTCACCACCTCCCTTCCCCTGACTTCTTAATCCTCTTATCAGGGTCTGAGTCTTCTTACTCACTAAGTCCTCTCAAAATTGCACAATTAAACACAGTTTGTCCCTTCAAATCAAATAATCTGTGAATAATCAATGAGGGAAGATACCCACAGAGTAAGTCAAAGAAGCAAGAATTAAAGACTGCGAGACAAGTGGTTCATTATGAAGAGTATTTTAACACTGCCCAAAAGATACAAAATATGTGTGAAACAGGAAATCCTAACAAAGTTTTTCTAGCTGAGAGCTAGCAACTTTTAAGCTCCAGCACTAATCTATTTTTTTAATCTACTTGTCTTCCAAACAGCAAGATTCCATGATAAATTTCCAAAAGAAAAGATGATTGACTCTTACATTAAATGCCAGTGGTAGATTTTTCCAAGAGACAGAAGACACTTTAAAATAGGAATACATAAGACAGAAAAAGTTTGAATGGAACTTACTGCTATTACCTCTACCTCCAGCCCTTACTAGTCTGGGAGCTATCTGTGTGCAACTGTAGTGGCAAAAGTTTTATATGGGAGGCTGATGGTTCTCCTTTAATGAAGAAAGTTAAAAGTCTTTAGTAAAATTGACTAAATGCAGCAGGGAAGCAGAAAGGCATGTTCTGCCAGCAGCCAGCCCATCAGTTTTCAAATGTTTCCAAAGCTACATCTATTAGGACAAAAATTGAACATGAAAGTTGCTGCTCAAAATCACTATTGACAAAACTTAAAACCCAAACAGGCACACAACAGCTTTGGAAGGGAAGGTGACAGTCATCTGGCAGCTAATCCATGAAGTCAGCAGGTAAATCCAACTGGATAAATCTTATCATCCATTTGTGAGCTAAAATGATACAGGAAAAAATGTGAAATCTTACTTATTGCAAGGGGTAGATTTCGATCCTTCATACTGGATTATGAAAAAATTAAAATAAATCAGCCCTCTTTGTCATTAAATCACAAGTGCACAATTTTATGTCAAAAGCTAACTTTTTGCAAGTGTGATACTCTCTCAACTCCAATCCAGCAGGTGGAAGCTTTCCCAGTAGTATTCTTTGCAATATTCCCTGTTACCAAAGGACTGCACTGGCTAGTGAACACAATGGATTCTTCTGTCTCCAGTGTCTAGAGTAGTTTTCCATCCAGCTGTATAAAATTTTCTGTACAGAGCTTTGGCAGGTACAGCCAACTTAACAAAAAGGATGATACATCCATGTCAAACATGTTTATCTATTATCCTTATTTAAACAAAACCCCATAATTATATATGCATTAAAAATTAAAAATAAGAAAGAAAAAAATGTTTTATAGACATTGTTGCACAATTTTTATCAGCATTGCATGCAGCTTCATTATTTTGTCCATGTAGTAAAATGGTTTTTGGGTGTAGTTCTTTCACATAGCAGAATGGAAGAAAAATATTTTTTCGAATTGGAAAATTTGATTTTAAAAACTAAACGCTATGAGAGCTACTTCAGGACAGATTAGGGATTCAGTTATGACAAACATATACATTTATAAATCAAGACACTGACTTAAAATCAGATTATTTTAAAAACAATATAGTATACTTTTCTTGTTGTGTGGAATTCAAACTTTTATGTGTCATTTCATCAAGCTTTTTAACCATTATGGGGTTTAGAAGCATCACATTTATAATTAAAACCAAGATTTTCAGGTAATTTGATTAAAACAATTAGGCCTTTATGAAAAAAAAATCATAAAATGGCAATAATGTCCAAGTATGGAAAAATCTGAACCCACATTATAATAATTCTCTAATAATTTGTACATCAAGCTGAAATTGGAAGTTTCTTTAATATAGTAAAGAGTACCTTGGCTTATAGTAATTTATTAATTTCTGTACTGGCAAGGTAAGGCTACACTATATTCCTATACTTTTAAAAGCTCTTTGATCAGGGCAATAAAGCATTATCTAAAAATATACAATAATGTATTACTGTCTACAGAAGATTGTAACTCAGAGAATTTTGTGTCTTTTTCTAATTTTTTTTCGCATTAAAAGATAAGCTCAGTAAAGGGAGAAGCTGGACATGAGGAACAAATTGTAAATTCTGATTGAGATCAGAGGAGTTCTACCACAGGGAGACTTGCCAGTATCCAAGAATTCACAGTCAATATTGCTCAGAAGCAAAGAAACACAAACAAGTGGTCATCTTAATAGTTGAATTGCAATCTAGAGGTCAGGAAAATATTTGGAGATATTCATTGAACAAGTACAGTCTCTTGTTAATCTCAGTTATTTCTTTACTGTATATATCAAGCACAAAGGACAAAAAGCCCTTGCAGTATAGATGTTCTAGAATTATTTTGTATACATAGAGGTCTGTCTTACCTTGTTAAAGGATTTTAGCATAATCACAAATTTTACTTTTTGCGTTTCATAACATTTGTTGCCTTGTTTCACTTTCTTCAGCGTAAGTATACGGCACCATTCAGAAAAGTAACCACATTTTAAAAGTCCTTTCAAAAAACCCCAGTATCAATAGCATAATATTTCTTCTCCTCATGAGTCTGAGATGCTAGAAAAAAAATCTACAATGTCCATGATGTCACTTAATTGAACATGTAGAAACTCTTGCAAGAAGGCAAATGTCGAAACTTATACGCAGCAGGACATACCATAGCCAGGTATGAGTATTGAGTCATTGGAAATTGTTTCTTTCAAGCACTTGGAATCTGTTGCTGCATATAGCAGTATCACTGGTTTTAACATCACAGGAAGCTGCAATATCAAAATAATTTAAAAATTTCTCTCACTGAAGGTATTGTATTATTAAGGCTGCATTGGTAGCTGATGAATTAAGAGTGGTTGATGATGGCTGCAGGGAGCAAGGGGTTCATATGCCTACATTGGTGAACTGTTAGAACAATTCTTGACCACAGTGTGGCCTCTCCCAGGTAGCCAGAATCCTTCCCTTAGCCATTTCCAAACATTGTTTGCTCTCCAAGGACCTTGTGCCATAGTTCATGTGCAAGTTCACTGGTGGACAGTTCAGTAACAGTCACAGAGGCTGTGAGACCCTGCCTTCATGCCAAAGAATATTCCTAAATGTGTCAAATTTTCCAGACTAGACATAGCTGATTAACTGTAGACCAGAAGGTAATTTTGTTTCAGTAATATTTCTAATGCCGACCTGAATCTAGCAGGTTTGGATGTGATGACACGAGCCCAGCCCACAACCTTTGCACACAACCATGGGCAAATCCGTGTCCATGAGGAATGGTGCAGTAGCCTCTTTGTAGAAATTTGGAAGAAAAATTGCCATGACAGTAGTCTCTCTCTCACTCTTTCTTGCTCCTGTTATTTCTGGCCATTGCAAGCATCTGGGACAGCTTGAAGGTTCAATTACACAGAAGGACCAAAGCAGCTCAAAGATGGGAACATTTCACAGTGTTTAGCATGTTTTGTACTTGGTTGCAGAATTATTGTAGTTCCTGTGGATCAATTCCAACATCAGAGAGACTTGCAGTTTCCAAGTCATGAATTCTGCATCAAGGTAAACTATCAGAAAAAGAAAAAAAAAAAAGAAAAAGAAAAAGTAATAATGATCATTAAAAATTGATTGACATGGACATGATAGTACTTCTATAATCTTCACACAACAGGGCTGGTGCTAGTATGGCATGACTAAAACTTTGACATATGTATCAACACTCTTCAAATCAGAGATGCAGGACAAACTCATGTTATCTGAGCATTTTAATGTTTTCATTTAGATCTCATATGTTTTCGTGTTAAGCACTGACAATCATTTAGGTACAAATCTAGACTTGTCCATGAAGATCTGAAGGAAGAAGGTTTCTGAGCCTTGTGTTAGGCAAGATTTCAGTGGGGTGACATCACTCTATATCAAGTGAGAATCTTGACTAATAGTTTAAAAGGATGGTATAAAACAAGAAAGAGGAGAAAGCAAAATGATGGTCAAGGTTACATGAACCCTTGCTACTATTCTTCTGTTAATGAACATAGAGAATGCTTTTCTTAATGATGAGGTAACTTGTGACTAGAGCCTGATTCTTGCAGATGAAATCAGTACTACTCTTGGTAAGCAATAAAAAAACTTGCTGATAGTAGTAGTATTAAAGGAGAAGCAGCAGGAAAGGAAAAGAAATTGCGTAATTTGTAGGGATTCAAAACATACATCAGGGTTTAATATCTGAAACTGCAGTGCAGATGCAGATGCAGCATTTAAAATTTAAACAAATACTTCAGAGGCTTCTAGATATGTTATAGTCTGTAGTTATTTTGCACACATTCCTACATACCTTCAAAGAGTAAAAAAAGTTATTAAAAAAAATCAAAACTTCACATAAACAGAAGTCAACTGCTTCATCACTCATCTCTGCAGCAGTGGCATATTTCCCTTGAGTGTTTCGAAGCCATATGAACAAGGTAACTCCACAAGGCAGTGTATTTTATTGGTCAGCAATGAGGAGTTCATATCTACACATTCTGCTTTACACAGAGGCTGGCAGTGACCAGCCTCTAGCTCTGTCACAAGGAAGGAGAGAGACACTCATTTTATGTCCTCTTCTGATGTGAAATACAAAATGGCCATGCTGTTCAACGTGATAACCATGAATAAATTTTTTTGGTAAAATTATTGCAGCTGAGTCAGGGAATTAGAAATTGCTGTGGTGGGGCATTTAGAAGACTGATAAACTGACTTTAAAATAAAATTTCATAGATTAACATTTGTTAATGACAGATGTTCCAATGGTTAGCTGTTACAAATGATCACCAAATAGCTTTACACACACAGATCTACTACTCCACTATACCCTGAATTAGCTATGAGTATGCAATACCAAGGGGATGATGCACCAGTGGATACAGTACTGCTGGTCAACAGTTGAGGAGGTCAAGGTGATCAGGTTTGGGAGCCCTTTTATGGGTGAAGTTCCTCTGGAGGCCTAATACTTTATGCAGCTTGCCTCTCTCCCAAAAAGGGATTCCCTCTGCTCCCAGTGCTGCTTATCTTTGTTTTGGCTTTGCCAGTCATCCTGATACTTGTGCATTTAGTAGGATATCCTGCCTCTTTGCTGTCCCTTGTGCTTATCTTGTCACTTTGTTCTTTGTCTTGTAAATTCCATTTTTTCAGTTGTTGATTATATGTTTTCCCACACTTCCCACCTGTCTGCAACTACATAAGTTTTTGTTTACTCTTGGGTGGACACATTGTTCATAAATTTAAATGCAACACTTGCTGCACATTGTTTTGCTGTGCAAACATATGTGTTGAATATATCTATATATATATATGTATCTGTGTTGTTTGCTACACTATTTTAGTATGCTTCTAGTTGGGTTCAAGGCAAGCAAATGGGAATTCTATTCTAACTATTCCTCTATTATAATGTGCATCCTGATTCTTAAGTATGGCAATAGTTCATAGGTGTCACAGCCTCTGTTTTGGCTGTAATAAGTTGGCACTTGAAGAGATCTCAGGTAAAACCATTCTCTCTGGCAAAAATAAGGATGCAAAGAGCTGTCTTTTAGACAGCCGGAAGAACAGAATAATGAGCACACTTCAGTAGTGTGCTTTAAAATAGAATTACTGTACTTGTAACTTTCTTTAGTCAGTATGGTGTCACTGTAGTGGTGGTCTGCACATTTACTGAAATAAAATCTATTTCAGAGCAGAAAAACAGATATTATGTGAAGATGACATCATACAAGGATTCACTATTCATAAAATTAATCTATTCTCTCTTGTGCTGCAGAAGCTGTTAAATTAAAGAACATAGTAGTTAGTATCTTTGATGTAGAAAACAAGGCAAGAGAGAAGAGAAGGATAAGTGTTATGATCAGCCTGTCGAAGAGAGAAGCAGAAATAACAGATACAGGAATAGACTGATTTTGACTTAAATAAATCACTTTTTTCAGCCTTAATGAAATGATTTTTTAGACCTAATGTGCAGCGGAGCTAGCAGCAGAGGCTCTCTGCTTTGATACAGATGAACAAGTGAGAAATGACATGCAAGTATGTTTAGGAAACCTGACATGACAGCTGGTTACCTAGTCTCTCTACTCCACAGATGTACTATTGCACTGGGGAAGAAAAGGCATCAGTCATACTCTGCAGCCAGAAGGCAGAGGAGGATCATTTCAGGAAAAGTTTTCACAGCTTCTCTGAAAAAAAAAAAAAAATGGAAGCAGTGCCAAGAAAAGTGTATTCTGGGAAAAGCCCGAAGAGTCTTTTCTGCGAAGAAAGTTCACTGCCAGGGTTTGCTGTGGTGCCTGGGCAGGAGCCGTGCCGGGGAGCCAGGGCTAGCCCGGCCAATGGGCCGAGCGAGCCAGGTCATCCCCAGCGCCCTTCAGCGAGCGCAGGCAATCAGCGGTGCTGAGAGATCTCATTATCATTCCCCTCTCCTCCGCTTAAACAAACTCTCCGCAATCAGCCACACGGGCCGTGTGTCGGTAGCAGGAAGGCAGGTGGGGTGAGGGGGTGTCCGAGCACGGTGGGGCAGCTGGAGCCCCCCACCTGCCGGACGCGCAGCGGTGGCAGCGAGTCAGTGACTCCAGCAGCTCTGTGCCCCGAACCCTCGCTGCTGCTGGGCTGGCCGTGCTCACCACCCCACGGAGGTCCGGGATTCTTCTTACCGACAAGAAGCAAAAAGACCAAAGGGAAGTTTGTCCCTGGTACCGGCACCTGTCAAAGGATGAATGAACACTGCGTGTGTCCTTGGGCCGCCTTAAAAGGCTGCCACTGACAGTGGTAGGAATTACTGACCTACCTGCAATATAAACGTGGAGGGAGGCATGTGTAATGCGTGCCTTCTGACTGCTCTGTTGGTGATCTCAGTCCTGACCCAATGGGTCTAGTCTGAAATTAGTGGGCTTCTAATTGCTTTTTAATTTAAGGCAATTACAAAAGGGGACACTACCAAACGTCATTTGTACTTGTGGGATCACACATGGCATTTAACTGGGAAAATATCATGTTGGGCAATTTTTTTCATTAAAAATCTTATTCTAACCACAGCAAATGCTGTAATACTTGAAATTCAGAATTTATATAGCAAGTTGTAGAGGCATTTTTATCAACAGACATTTGTTTTGTTTAGAATATTGAAGGGAAAATCAGACTCAACTATTTAGACTGGCCTGAAACTTATGATTCATACTCTCAGCTTTGTGGCATTGTTCTTTATTGTTTTAGCCACTTAAGAAGAGACCACTGCTAAAGGTTAACTGAGCCAAAGTGGCATCTGGAAAGAAAATAAATTCCTGGTGGTCCTTTATCTTCTTTCAGAATTTACAGCAGTGTGGAACATGACCTTGAGAAGCCACACTAGCTGACACAGTGATGACCACGGGCTTGCTGTCATAGCAGACAGAGATAAGTTGTGTCCTGCAACAACTTGTGAGTTCTCACTAGAGGAAGGTATTTCTGTGATTGAGAAAACACTTTGCTCCTGCCTAGGCACACTGTGTAGTCATGGTCATCGTTGCATTCGTTAACATGAGTTCTCAAGGACATGTTTTAACTTGTCACGCTGTTAGAGTGATGTCAAGCCCACTGAGAGGGACATCAAGAGGGTATTCATGAAGTATGAGGCCAGCTCCATCAAAAAGGACAGATTCTCCTGCAGCAGTTCATAACAGAGAAGTGACATCTCTGGATTGCCACTTCAAGCCCACAGTGCTATCTAAAGTGACATCTTCATGTTGCAGCATGAAGCCTGTAGCATTATGTGGAGTGACATCTCCACAGAACTGACTGAAGCCCATGCTAATTGCAGCTCAATCTTGAGAAAAGAGTTTTGCAAAAACATTACTGGAAACCCTCTGAGGAGAGCAGCAGCTAGCAGGGCTGGGCTCCAAGCACCAGAAAGTGGTTACTCCTGTTAAACAAAAAATAATGTGGCATCCTCCCCCTGAGTTACAAGAACAGATCACCTTTGATAATAAGAATTCATTGCACTATTTATCTGAAAGGAGAAAAGTCACTTCATTTTTCCTCTTGCAAATATGTCAGGGAGAAAGTTAATCTCTTCCCAACACTTAGAACTGCTCAGCTTTGCCTAAGCAAAAGTAAACACATGACTTTCTTTCCTGAAGAAAATGTGGAGTCTTACCTGATTTCTACCAGTTTGAGGCTGTGCCTCTATGACTGTGCCTTTAAGCAAGTGACCTTAAGCTCTTGCTGGTCCTGGAATCAAGGCTCACAGATTCATGTCTATTCTTTACAGCTGAGCAGTTCTCTTTCTTTGAAGGTCTCACCAGGGCTGCCTCTCTAATTCTGGCTTTGATGTCATTATCCCAACATTCCTAACTCCTTCCCAACAAAAGAGCCCAGCAGACTGCAAACAACTGGAATCCAAAAAAGTGCTGGAACAGAAGTTAAGACTTAGGGGTTACAACAGACTTAAACCAGTGTGAGTATGCGTGTGTTTGGGGGTGGAGTGGGTGTTAATGTAACAGCACGCTTCCATCACCCTGGCTTCCAGCCTTTGGAAGTGAAAGGGCAAAGAGGAGGTACTCCTTCTCAGGATTTGAACGCTGTTACTTTATATATTCTTATATCATTATGGGATGCTCAGGAATCTGGTTTTGAGTACTAGCCAGTATTTGAGTACTAGCCAGTATTCTCAGATGACTACATTTTAAATGCTTGACTCAAATTTTACTTCAGTTAATGACCCTTACACTGAAGTCACCATTTTTTGCTGGTTTAAGGCACTTCAGGAGTAAAGAATGAATTACCTATGTAGACATTGACCAAATCAGATCTCAGTTCTTGATAATTTGTTTTCAGACACATTTTCAGCCTTGAAGTGATTCAATTTTTGTTGCACATTGGTTCAGCTAAGCCCTTTACTTACAGGTTTTGTTTTCCAGGTGTGTACTTTTAATAATTCCAAGTATGGGGAAAGGAAAGATTTTCTCCTTTCTGAAATTCTCTTTTTGAGGATATTTTACAGACCCTTGCATGCTTTCTTCTGCTATACTAGTGGAAACTTTCTCTCCAGCTGGGGATATTAAAAGTTGTTATATTTACCATGAACCCACGTTTTGTTTTTCATATATGGGTCTGGTTTAAATTGGCAGTGACAGAAAAGTTACCTAATATGCAGTACAGGGGAATTCAAACTTGCTGCACCAGTTACTCTCATCATTGACCTGATGCAATTTAAGGTGCAAGGTGAATACCCATCAGTAGGAAAATGTCATCATTCACCACAAATAAACAGAATTACCCGTTCTTAAACAGTAAGGTCATCTGTTTCACATTCTATCCACCTTGGGCTGATTAGAGCAAATTAGGTCCTGTGTTAATCAGCTCAAGACATGTGCTGAAAATGTAGAAATCTGTTATGTGATTTTCTTCCAGTAATTGTCAGAGAGTCTGTATGCCCAATGAAGAATTCAGAAGTATGTAACCTTGGTAGGGCCTGAACCCACAAGATTTTGGGACTTAGGCTGAGTGGTCTCAACAGGTCAAATAGGACCCCTCACACAAGTGAACGCTGCATAATGGGCATGGTGGGAAGGTGGTTTTGCAGCCTGCCAACAGCATCTTTTTAGCTCCTTCTACCAGTACCTTACTTACTTCTGACCAGCACTTACTGTACCTTATCTTCCCTAATTTTGCAGAATTTAGAAATTAGTAAGTTTAGCTGCATCTTTTCACTCCCATCAGGAATGAAGTGACAAGACCAACACTGGACAATTATCACTTTATATTAGAATGAGACTTTATTGAGACATGAAAGGTCAGGGGACAGTTAAGTCACTCCTTTTTTAATTTAAATTTCATTAGTTTTGCACATTACATTTGTCATGACTATACTAAGTACTAATTCAGGTCATCTATGAAGAATGTAGGAATGAGAGTCTAAGTAGATTGTTTCTCTTCTTTGCTTTACTGTTTCTTCCCATATGAGCTTGGGCAAATCAAATAAACTTCTTTTTCAGCTGCTAAATGAAAAAAATAATGTTTAATGTCTTCTGTGAGTTTTACTTTACTCACAGAATTAAAATGCATTCAGAGTCTCATATATACTCAATAAATCCATACGTATTAACACCAAATAAATGCATTTATAAAAAGTATTTTTTCATTTGTTATATCATAATTTCAATATATTTCAATGTCACCCAACTTTAGGACTTTAATCATTATCCTCCGAGAGATGCACATCTCTGCTTCACAGATGACTGCCTTAAAATCAATTCACATTTTAAAAAATCATATTCCTACAATATATATTTTTTTAAAGTTTGTAGGTATTGTAATAAAATTCATTCAGGCCTGAAAGGCAAAGTGACAAAGGAGAGATTGAACAAGTTTACAGGTCAGAAGTAGAAATTCTGCATGGACACGTATCAGATATCTTAATTTGTGTCTAGCACCATATTGCTGAAATTATCCTTCTCTAAAATTTCAAATTAGCCATGTCATTCTGTTATCTTTGCTGCGTCAGGGGTGTGGGGAGTTCTCCCCTCGCGTTTATTTGCACCGTTCTGAATACAACATCTGCTGCCTGATTTGTGCTATAGTGTCCCATCGATAGCCTGGAAAACCAAGAGACCTTTTAGTTCAAGGTAAAGATGCTGTAGGTTTGTGCAACTGGAGATTTCCTTCATTACAGGTGAATTCAGGGCCACGGTGAGGGGCAGCGCCAGGAGACCAGACACTACGTAAATTCCCAAAATGGGAATGAAAAAGAATTAGTGGCTCTATGACTTGTTACTGGATGAATTTCCCTGTAAACGGGAACTGCTTCATTAGCACATACCCTCTCCTTATCGCAGGACTAAAACCAAATAAATCAAACCCTGGCTAGACTTAACCAATATTTTTTGTCATCATAATGTCTCCTTTTCAAAAGAGTTACATGATTCAAGTTCATTTTAATAGCAAGCAATGAAGAAATTACAGTTGTTTCCATTCACACATAGCTCTAATGGGAAAAGCTTGACAGTAACTGCCGTTTCAAGAAATTCTTAACTTTTTCAGGAAAGGCACTAGTGTTCCTACATAGGTAATTACACCATGATTCTGAGGTTTTCCAGAAAGAAAAAAAAAAAAAAGAGACAATAACTTTTGTTCCCTAGATTGGAGAGGATTAACTGGGAAAGTAAAAATCTCTTCAGGTTAAAAAGTAAGTGATTGTGATGGAAAGAGTCAATTACATCATTCATTTCCATAGAAACAAAACTTGTAAAAGCACAATAATGTTAGCAGAAGTTATTTGAAACAGCTTCCTTGTGAGTTGATATAAAACTCCAGTGAAAATCTGAGATAGATAAACAGAAAGATTTGCTCCTTCTATTGAGAGCTCATCTGCTATTTGTCCTCCTTCTAGATCTTTTCCCCTTAATATTTTGAACTTCTTTGGAACAAAGAAACACTCCTTTGGCTCTTTTGTAGTATAAAAGCAATTTTATATTTTTTATTCATTCTTCCTTGGCCTATCTATTTCCCCCCTGCTCTTCTGCTTTCCTATTTTCTTATTGTCATCTACCTTTATCATTTTCCCTATCCAAACAATTTTCTTAACAGACTCAACAAAAGAAAATATGTAACACTGCAATAAAAACAAGGAGGTAAATCCCAGAATAAAAAGAAAAAAATATCAAAACACTGATGGCTGAGGAAACCTCACTGACAACCTGTATCAGCAAGAATTCCTTCACTTTTACTTTTCCTCTGAAATATTACCATATTCTTCTCTAATCAAAGCTCAATTTAAATGTTGAGAAAGACAGAGAGAAAAATGCTTATCTATTGAAATCAGAGGCTTCTTCAATCTTCTGCTGTGGCAAAACCTCTCTTTACTCACGATAAATAGAAATATGCTCTGTAAGTAAATCCTGTAGGTTTTGCCATGACTATTTTCAAAGTAAACTGCTGCACAATGGTAAAAAGGATACTAGGCTAAAACTAGTTGGGAAGTGCTGCACTGAAACAACTCCTAGAAATGTTATGAACTTTCCTTTACAGCCAATGACTTTTTTTACATGAAATGTGGAAAACATTAGCTAAAATTGTGTTGGTCTGTACAATTTTATTCTGTTAAAGACAGGTTTTATGATACATTTAGCCTTTTAAATGACACTAATAGTCTCTGGAGACACATGGTCTTTCCTGCAGTTCAACAATTAAGTCTATTTCAATGTTATTTGGATAAGTTGAAACAATTCAGTTACTGTATGTCTGCTCAGTGGCATGTACTGTAAGGCTAATGGAAACCACCTAGAGTTAACTTAATAATAAGGCTCTCGCCAGCCTTAGACATCCACCTAACTTTTGGAGGGAAGGCTGAAAAGTGAGAGGGTGGAAGGGTCATTTTATTGGCAGAGAAAGGAGAGTATTTTTCATCTCTCATTCCACACATATGCACCCCTCCTCCCATCCACCACCACACACACACTTCAAAAAAATGCCCTAAAATTTACACAGGTCATAAGTCTGAGTTGATAATGAGCATGATTAATCACAATTGTGTTTCTGTTTCCCCTCTCTCTCCTTTTGAAATGTGTTACTTGCTAAATTGTACTAGCAAGGTTTTTAGATGTGTATGTATATATACACACATCATGCAGTCCTTACCATATATATATATATATATTTACACACACACACATATATATATGTATATATGGCATGCTATGAATTGCTCACACTTTTGTGTAGTAAGTGTATGTTTATATAAATTGTCTTATGTTGCTATGGCTAGACTGCTTCCGCTACCAAACTAGCTCTTTTAGACCTAGCTTAAAAATCTCTATGATGAGTTACTAAGTAGATATATATATAATCAGGTTTTTACCACATGATTAAAAAAAAGAGTGAGAGGAAGTAATTAAGAGGGCTCCATATATAAAATCTTGGCTTTATTTCAAATCTCAAACCTTGAACTAATCAGACAGAAGAAGGATAAAATGTCCAGGGGGAGCTAAATTAATCACTGGTTAAACTGGTTAATAGCTCTCTATCAACCTGTACAGGGAGTGGGAAGTGGAAAGGTGCTGATAGAAATCTACTTCCTGCAAGCCTCAAGTTTTCCCAAACTTTTGGGTCTTGAGAATCAAACTGAAAATATTCTGTTAGGGTTGATTTAATTTCAGGTATTTCTTTGGGCTCAGTTAAATCTGTGTTAAAACTGTGAGGCTGCTGAAGCACATAATTAACATTGGAGTGACATAGGGTAAACCACAGGCCTGATGTGGATGTGAACTAACTGAGGAGACTTGTCTGATCATGACATAACACTGGAGATAGAGATGAGAAAATAATAGCAATTCCATGGATGAAAATTACACACAACATTTGGCCATTCAGGTCTAGGGAACCTGAGAAAAGTAAAAACATAGGGAACAGATGTGTTTTGCAAAATTTTTTGTGCTGCCACAAGCTTGACTTTACACACAGGCATGCAAAACCAAGATGCTGGTGAAGACTATTCCAATATTACTGAAATTACTCAGTGAAAGTACTCCTAGGAAACCATCTCATTCATCAGGACCAAAGGTGGAGAATTTTGGGGGTAGAAATCTTGTCAGAGAGCTCCAGAGGATTTTTCCAAAGTACTGTATTAATTGTCAAGGATGGACTGACAGTCTAAAACTCACTCACACTCAGGTGTTTGAGTGGCTGTACTTCCTGATGTCCTCACATTAATGTCAGGTCCATGCCCACAGTCCAGATCCACCAACAGAAACAATTGCAAATGCACCAGGCTCCAGATGAGATGTGTCTCATACATCCAGAAAGCCAGTAGATCCTGCCCAAAGCAGCCAAGTAGTACCATACAGCTAAAAGGGATGATCCAACACCAAATCCAGTAGGACTGGAAGGTCTACAGTGCCCTTCTCAAGGGCTTGGCTTTTCTGAAGAGATTTTCTGTGGTGATGACTCTCCTGTGAACAGTTACAGCAGGAAGTTTTCCTCATAAAACTCCTGACAAAGCATATATCCAGGCAAAGGCATTAACTGTACTGAATGCTGAGTTTGGGGGGTATTCAATACTGAATTTGACCTAGAAATTACTAGAATATAGCACTGTAAACAATTAGCTCCTTTGTCCGGAAGGTATCTTTTTGCTAAATCGTGGTAGGGTATGAAGACTGGGCTCATCCTTCTGCATTTATTTAAGAATTTTCAAGGGACAACAGGAATACAAAATAAGGTCTGTGGCAGAGTTTTTCTTTGATCTAATACAAACAGACTACTATTCTGCAAGCTGCAAAAGTACATTTTAATTACCACAGTGAAAGCAGATGTAAAATCAATAAGGTGTTTTATTTCTCTCATTGATGTGTATAAATACTTACTTTACAGCAAGGTTAAGCTGAGTTTTCTGTCATTAAAGGTAAGGATTGATGCAGACCATTCAAACCAGGTTAGAGCACCAGAGAACAGAGTATCCCTCTATGTCACACCATCATCTGAAAATATTCGTCCACTGCTTCTAAAACTATTTTCTGAGATATTCAGAAATTTTCTGATTTTACCCATTTGGGATTGAAGGCTGTAATGGACAAAACTTTATTCCAAATAATTGGGTCAGTGATTCCAGTGTTTATACAACTGTGCTTGGTTGTCTGAATTTATGAAGTAGTTCAATTACTATAGAATTTCTTGGGGATGTCTCATTTTAATCGAATCATTAATTCTATGCTCAGAGGATGTATAGAAATTGACAGTCAGTTCCTGTTTTTCATTTTAAGCAGAGATGGATCCGATTCAGAGTCTCCCACTGAAACTCTCTCAAACTTTGTGGAAAATTCAGGCTGCATTCACAAGTATCAAAGGCCTAGCTTTTTGGTTTTTTGTTTGTTTGTTTGTTGGTTTTTTGGGTGGTTTTTTTTGGTGTTATGTTTTGTTTTGTGTATTTATTAGGTGAAAGAATCATAGTCTCCTACTACCCTTGACTTCACTTTGACTAGAAATAAGCTTTGAAAAACTTCATGGAGGAAAGGCTAGCCCAGCCAGAGCAGCACCAAAATGGACTATGCCTCTACTACAAATGCATCTGTGACACTAGACAAAACAAGAAACTCAAAACTTCAGAAGACTTAAAATATTTAAGCATGGACTACCAAAGCACAGAAATCAAATGCAAAGTTTTGTATTTTAAATCTTCATAGACTTTATATCCCAGTTTTCTTTTTAGAAGTCATTTCCCTCCCTGACAGTTGTGCTAGGAATACGCCTTCAACTCTGAGAGGCACACAAGTGTGTTGCTAATAGGTGCTATAGAAGTACTACTGATTCAAAGCCAATTCCACATTATTCCCATAATTTTATGTCTTCATTTAGAAGTTGGTTTAAATGAATATACCCCTATTTACAAGGTTTTTCAACCACACCGTTATGCACATAGTGCCAAAATGACGGTCCAATCTGCTCTACAAAAATCTGTAATTTTTCTTCTGCTTTTTAAGAAGTACTTTCTGTATTTTTAAATTTCATTTTAGCTCAGTTTATGACCTGTTTTCACACATTCCACATGTATTCCATTGTGAGGCTTCTTGGAGAAATCTACAGGAAAGAGGTACTTGTAGTGTCTGTTCAATGATGTGCAGAGGGACCCAAACTACAAAACATCTGGTTATACTGTACAGACATGGGAACCATGGAGGCAACTTTGCCAGTAGCAGAATTTTAGTCTTGAATAAATTAGAAGGGAGAGATCATTCACAGGCTCTTTTCTAGCAAAATTATATGAATATCAGATTAACATGGGACAAGAGCCCAGTGAGAATAGAGCCCTTATGATTCAAAATGCAGAATATCAGAGGAAACATGTCACAGAAATAAGAAACAGCAAGAATAAGGATGTTATGATTCTGGATGTTTTTCCCCTTTTTTACTACATTCACATAAGACAAAATGCCTTATCAAGGCATGTGCTTTAAGGGGCCAATTTTGCATCTAATGAAGTTGATGGAAAAAAAATATTGAGTTGAATGATGAAACATAATGTCCTTAATGATAAAAGTAATCTCATGTTAAGATCCACTTTTGATCCCATTTAGCTTGATGGAAATATTTCTTTTGATTTCAGAAGCATCAGATTTAAATACCAAGTATTCAAGAAGGAAGTCATCTAGAAGCTCTCTTTACATGGAGCGAACCCCATTTATGCAAAGTTTGAATTAAGTAATGGAGAAACCAGTTCATGATCCTACAGATATGGTAGACTACCCATGTATTTAAAATGATCTGGGGCTCATACACTGCAGGACAATGGCACCTGAATATCTTTATGTTTAACTCTTTCTGCCAATAAAATCCTCACTGACATTTATGGACCCTGCCATTTTGACTTACTGTGTGCTTATGCTAAAATTCCAAGGAAAAGGTGTAATTTTTTTTCTCTCCCCATATTGTCTACCTTAATAAGGAACAATTCATTTTACTTGGACTTTTCTTTTTTAATATCACTGTAGCCCTGAGACCAGGCAGAGAAAATATCAACTGGAATGTTTAAGGCAGGAGATGCTGGCCATGGGGGGAGGACACAGAGGGAAGAATATAATGAAAGGAAACCACTGTGGCTGGTCCATTTTTAAGAAAGGGCAACAGCCTGGAACATGATTTCCCCAATCTGAATTTGGAAAGCCGAAATTTGGGGAATAAAGGGATCAGTACTTCTGCCCTTGGGGTAAAATTTACCTCAGAATAAAAAAAAAAATTTAAAAACCCCAAAAGTTCTGGTGGATCCAAGTGTCAGGCAAAGCTTGTTTTGCTCCTGAACTAAACAAAACTTTAAATTAAAAAAGGCAAATTCTATTTTCAGGCATTAATTTTCTCCAAAGCAATAGGGATAACACAGCACAGGAGAGAAAGCAAATAAACCCAAGTTCGTTTTTTTTCATTTTGATAAGACTCCCTACTCAGTGTAGGAAGGTCATCAGTACAAGGCCACCAAGGCTGGGCCTCCACACTGATATGCTACAGGTGCACATTGGCCATAATAAATCCCCAACATCCATAGGGATTGTGATGGCATTGGCACTTATTAGGGCAAACACGTCACTTAGAGGTGTTTCAAAACTTACCCCTCCCTGACACTAACCATAATCTAATCCTCTTTTAATCATCTAAATACTAAAAGGACTCAGATTATTTAATAACACACTCAAAGCTCGGAGGTCAGAAAATGAGGTTACTTTCATCACTAGAAAGGAGAGCAGCAGGAATTCTGTTGAAGAAGACAGCAGAAAGAGGAAGAGAAGCACTACTCCCACACAGCCCCCCAAGCTGCTGACACTGAAATCAGAACAGGGAACCTGAATTTTAATTGCAAGATTAGGCTTCCTAGATTAATAAGGAGCAGAGACATTCCACTGGCAATCAGGTGCTTCAGAAGGAAAAGCACAGCATCCATGGGTATGACTTAACCTGGCCCACTTCAGTTAAAACCTTGAGCTACCTGAAACACATGTACAGTTAAGTTATCTGTGTTTTTCTTTTTAGATAGGAAATTTGGGGACAGGGACTATCTTCTTCCATATATTTGTACAACTAGACAGCACTAAAGAGACCTATTTAACATTAGGGCAGAGCATTCATCCTTTGATGCATATTTAATGTCAGTTATACATCACTGTTAGATCAGTATATAAACACACATATGCTCTTGAACAAAAGCATCCATGCATCAAAACTCTGCATCCATACTTTAATGTATTTAATTGAGTAAGCCATTATCACTAATTATGGTTTATATTTTCATAATACTGTTTTATGGTTATTACCTATTCCTTTCTATCTACCCATCTATAAGCCTTACATGGCTGTGGTGCTATCTGAAGAGCTCTTTGTTTCACACAAGACCAGAAATCACCACCCAGACTGATCTCAGAGCTTTGACACCACCCATTCTGCGGTATCAGGGCTGCACACTGACTTATTCAATTTCACAAACAAATTTCACACTTTGTGAAATGTTCACACGTGCATGACCACACTCCCCAGGGAGCTTTCCCAGTGCTATGGTGCTCTCCAAAACAGCAAACACTACAGGGAGAGGAAAGGTGGTGCAAAGATGGAACCAACATCTCAAGCATTTTATTAATTCCTTCTAAGGACATGAAAACAATGCATCAATACAGGCAGAGCAGCTCAAAATAGAGAAATTATACAAACTGGACTACTACAGAGGAAAATATATAAAACCCCCGATGTTTTGAAGTGAAAGCTAAATTTTGAAGAACATTGATTTGAGAACTTTTTGCATCCTCTGAAAACTTTTCATTTAAAGGACTGTCATTGGGTCTGTTTAAATGGAGTAAAAAGGCTTCACCTCCAGTGGTGTCATCATGCTACTGACTGGCACAGCCTTTGTCCTTCTGAGGGGTTGCTCCAAAGGCACAGCTCGGTTGGCAATGCGAGGATATGACAGCTCATGGTTTCCCCATGACAGAAGAGTAACAGCACACACCACAGGCAGCGGTAAGAGAGCCACCAATGTGCAAGCATGTGACAGGAGAAGTAAGTATCATATTATCCCAGCAATTAAGAATTGTTTTTAAAGCATACTTTATTTCATTTAATTGTAAATATTTGTAGTAATTGAAAAGTCTGATTTTTCTGGGCACCGCTGGTGGTGCAGAGGCTACAGCCATGGCTTGGTGTCAGAGCAGCACAGGTTCCTTGGGCATGCTGCAAAAGCAAAGCTGCCTCCACAGAGATCCGCCAGGTCTCCTAGATTTTGACATCTGATATACAACTTTAGCTGGGGTGGTCACTCCACAAAATACATTGGTTTTCCCAGTCCATACCTCTGCCTTTCATTTTTCACTGGTTGCGCCTGATATCAGGCACAGAAAAAACAGGGTAGTGTCTCAGTTTTCAGTACAGTGGTGCAGAAACATCACGGAAAAAAAAACTCCCAAAAAGTAGAACTATAAAACTTTTTTTGGTTTACTAGGATTTGAAGCCCTACGTCCTGATAAAAAATTCTCCGCAGGAATCACTGAAAGTTTTTTAAGGACTTCAACCAATCCATACAGGCTTCAGCAACAATGGGAAAAATAATCTAGAAATATTAAAACAGATCAAATAAAGCTCAGTTCTCAGAAATAATAATGGCAATTTTTGAGCCACAAATAAAGTAATGCATGTTAGCATATGTATGAAAGTAGGTAGCAAAAGATCCACATGTAATTCAAGTCATTCTACTCTGTGGCTGTAATGAGCACAGATTCAACTTTTTACACTGCAGTTCAGTCTAACACATGCTCAGCCTGACCCTCTCATCTTAACACTGATTAAATAAATATTATATGAAAAAAATTCAAGAGAATAAAAAAGAAAAACAAGGAGAAAAGAAAAAAAAAAAGAAACGGGTAGACAAAGAGACTTAGAAAGAAAAGAGGAACTGTTGAAAGCCTGTGCAGACAAGTATGAATCAACTATTCTAAAAAGCAGATGCAAAATGAAGCTGCTTAAACATATAAGGCACTTCTGCATTGTATTCAAATAATGCTGAAATTATAGAGCTGTCATTTGCAGACCTGTCGAGGGTGCCTTTCTTACCACATTATGATTTAGCATTTCTCTTAGAAGGTTGTAGCAATTTTGACATTAGAGTCATTGGACAGAAAAGCCATAAAATGTACACAGAGCATCACCTCTCTTTTTTTTTTGTAGTCTTAAAAAGAGCTCTGAGATGTTTGCTACTCAAAAAAATTTTTTTTTAAAACCCTGAAATTATTTGTAAAAGTCCGGAAATGCTAGTCTCAAGAGAGAGAGCGCACACATCTGTAGAACAAATGTAACTGTGAAGATTTAAATAATTTGATGTCATGTAACTTAATCTGACATGGCAGGAGGTTATTTTACAAACTGTGAAGGGCTCTGCCCACTGGTGTCATTAGAGCCTCCTTGAGAGGCAACTCAAAGATATGGATTTTTCTGGAGGCAAACACCCAGCTGGTAGAAATGGAGACTGAAGGAGCAAGGTAACTCTTGATGACTCGCTTCCCAGACTGCTCAGCTCCTGGTGAGGCAGCAGGTGTGGCACTTAGACACAGAATCCCCATAAAACCGAAGGGCAGATCCAGCCTAACACTAGCAGTACAGAGCTCTGTACCAATGGCTTCATACCTGCTTCAGAGACAGCGCTGGGCATCCGTCAGCAGGCTCCCCTCCCGCACACGGCTGAGTGGGGAAGGGCTGCAGATATCCCTGGGGACACACACTCCCCTCTGCCCACTGCTCCCAGGGCTCCTGCCTGGCTACAGGGTGCAGCTCTGGGAGCCAGCACACGGATAAAGACGTCTCTGTCAGCGAGCCTGAATTGCTCAGAGGAAATTGCTGACCCTCACAGATCCAATTAGCTGTTACACGCTGAGATAGCCCCCCAGACCAATCCTTGTCTGCACACACATATACTGAAACTTTCAGTGCACACTGTATTGTGTCTACTAGCTTTGCAGTTGGTTTTCAACAAATCAAAGGCATATCTGGAAGGCTGAACTGGCTCTGGACACAAACAAATATATGGATATATGCATGCATCCAAACTATGTGAACTGCAAATGCTGATGAACCGTGCAATATATTTAAGGCAGTATTTTTAATTACTTTCTCAGATTGTTATAATTTGATGAGATAATCCTAAACATTTAGCTCTAATAAACTCACAGATCATGAGCAATGGCTGCATTAAATCTATTGTCTCTAGCAGTAACACAAGGAGCAAAGGCTCAATGGCTCTTCTCACAGCGTTTGGTTTTATTCACTCAGTCTCTGATTCCACATCAGCTGCCATCTGGACAAAATTCAGAAACCATGACACCTGCTTGAAGAATAAGATGCTGATCAGATGGAATGCACTAGGACTTTATCTTGAGAGCAGAAATGTGAATTGTTGGTAACACAATCGCTTAAAAGGTTTGTAAATTATGTGCCTTCAGCTCAACATATGGCTCATGTGAAATATGCACTTGTGAACTTTTCTCAAAACTTGAGCTTGGATGATATAGTGTGGTTGTTTCATAAACACAAGGTATAAATAAATAAAACTTTCCACGTGGACAAACAAGAGAGAGTGTCAATGACACCTTTTAAAATAATGATACTATTTTACCTTTCCTTAGCAGCGTACAAATAATAATTTTACCTAAAATAGCAACACAAACCTCACAATACTGCTGTAAAATCCAAGCAAGGAAACCTCTGGCCTTCTGGTTATCCTGTTCTGGTGTGGAAGCCAGCCCATGCTGCCTGCCATTCTGCCCAGGCAAGGAGTTGAGATGCAGGTCTTCCTTTAGCTGGGCGGAGCACGACGCCTCAACACCTCCACCCCTGCAGAACTGTAGTTTCTGCAAAGAGAGGTATGGTCAGAACAAAGAATAGTCTATCTGGGAGAGGTAATTGTGTCTCTGGAGGTTCTGGAGTCAGCAGGGAAACCCACATGAACAACCCCACCTTCTGCAGACCAGTGACCAGAGAAACTCCTGATATCTATTCACAAATGCATTTGCAGAAGCATAAATACCAGTTTGCACACACAAGCGTGGACAATGCAAGTGTTTCAAGCCCTGTTTTGTTGATTTTCTGGGATATATATCTGTCTGTGTGGGTTTTTCACATGTCATGTGGGGATTTCTGGGTACTGATAGTGAAGAAGAAGAATCTGAAGAAACATGGCTTCTTTTTACCCTTAGTGACACCAGCCAGTGCTGCTGAGACATTAATGAATTTCTTTCCATTTCTTTCTCAGTTTTTCAGAAAAAAAAAACCCTAAATGTTCAGAACGTTTTCAGGAGGATGATACAGATTTAAAAAAATTAGTCCCCCACTCTAATGCCAAGTTATGGTGCTTTATAGCAGCCAGCTTTGCAATGCTAAATGATCTTCTGTAGCCTCATCTTTCTGCCTGCCTACAAGAAATAGTGACAAATTACAGCTGGGGGGGAGGGGAACTGAAGAAAGAAATATTCCATTTTTAATTGCCTTTTCATTTTCTTTTTATAGCCATGCTTAAACTGTGAGTTATCAGAAGCTGTTCGAAGTCTTTCTTTTACCATTTTAAAATATATTCCTCCTAAAGCCAGATGAAAAATACGGTTAATGGGGTTTTGTGACTCCCACAAAGTCCCCTACAAATTAAGAGACTTTGAAAAAATGTCAGCTGCCCAGTTCCCAAGAAAGAAAAATTAAACAATAAAGGCTTATCGACTTGTTTCTGAGAAGATAAAGCACTTATGAATGAGACCCTCTCATACTCTGGTTTGTGATCAGAGCAATTTCCAAGATTCACAGAAAATATTCTGATTAGCCAAAAAAATGCTCAGATGAAATGAGGTTTAAGATTTTATAACTGTATCTCATCCTCCCTTAAACCTGTTTTGATACAATGTGCTGTCTCGTTCAGTCATGCTGCTATCACTACCAATTATAACCAATGCCATAAAAACATCACATTCATGCAGATCAGCTGATTGTGCCAAGTTCAAGAAAGGACAGCAGGATAGAGATGACAGCAGCTTCTGTTGGCTCTGCTCCAAAGTCCCTGCAGGCCTGTTGTTTTTCTCTTCTGGAGACCCCCAGGATTTCACTCTCTCAGAAAAATTAATGCCAGGCCTCTCTCTAAGAGGAGCTGACTCCCAGTCTACTGACACCATTGAGGGTATTTCCACTGACTTCAGCCTGTCATCTGCAGAGCTCTTCATCTTTCATGTCTTCCTTTCACACTATTTTTGATCTCCCTGCCACGTGTCAGCCTGAGCAAAAGCTTTAAATTGCAAACTCCCGTCCCTCATCTCATGTTCAATACATGCACACCACATACAGATAAAAGTAGGATTCTGGCCGCCACCTTTGCTCTTCGTATGGCTTCTAGATGGTCTAAAAGACCTTAGAATAGAGTGGGAGGAACAAGCAACCAGTGGAAGACTTCCAATTTTAAATTTTCTCCCTTGTGGAGTCCTGTCCTATGCCAGCTGGTGAAGGGGAGACAACACAAAAGGAAAAGGCGGGCTCACACTACATTTTTATTGTCCAAGGACAGTACAACAGGCATCTTTCTAGAATTTCACTAGACTACTGTTGAAAGCCTGTGTGGATTTCTGAATTAATTTATTTGGAAGTTGAAAACTATTTCACCTGGAAAACTATAACTGTAGATAGCTGGCTAAATTAGTCAGAATTGAAAATTGCTTTAAAATGTTCTAGTTAAGCTAATGCCATTACCAAAAGTAAGCTGAAGAAACCACCTCTTCTTACAATGCTCAAAGGAAAATGAGATTTTAAAAACATTTTTCTTATTTTATTTTTCTCTGTTACTTCATTTTCCTGACATTAGAAATGTGAAGGCAGTTTCATCAGCAACAAGACAGTGGTCACTTGCAAAAAGGGGGATCATTCATATGTCCATATAAGCAGCAGCAAAACCTGGCATATGATGGTCACTGCAGATTATTTTTTTTAATCCTACACAATAATTAAAGGTAAATAAGGCATTTCTATCTGACTTATTCTAATCTTTAAAAAATAAAAAAAATCTAATATCAAGACAGTTGAACACAATGTTCAGCTATGCTTTGGGCTCCTAACCTGCCCAGAGTTGCATATTTTTAGCATTCAGCTGATTTGACCAACTAAGCAGGGACACCATTAATTGCTGCAGGAGGCTGATGTGAAGAAGAGTCACATTCTTCCCTTAGCATGGCACAGTCTGCCATGACTCTGCAGAGTGACACAGCAAACTCAGAACAGCAACTGAACCAAGTGAGTCTTCTTAATGCCAGACAGGGATGATAGATGGAGTGTCTCTGAATTAAAAACAAGAAGCAGAAACTATGCAAAGTCTGTAAAAGCAGCTCATGCCAAAGGAATATTTGCTTTGATTTAATTGATGATAAAAGAAAACCCAGGAGAAGGGTGAGTTTGGATGACATTCAAGTGTGTGTCCTGTGTTAGGAGGAGGGTAGAGATACCATCTGCTTACATTGCCCTTCATTGCTAGAACCACAATGGTATGTTGTACATGTGTACCACCATGAAAAGAGCCTTTGCTACACAAGAAGAGGCCATGGCCAACAAAGTCAGAGATTTGCTGTTCAATCAGCTGCTGGCTTCTGCTAAGGCATCTCCTCTGGAACGGCCTGGTGGAAGGCAGAACTAACAGCTGTGGGGTGCAGCAGGAAGGAGCTACCTGCTCCTTTTGGAGTGAATTTTCCCTGTACTCATTCTCTTCCATAAGAGAGAAGTACTGAAGCAGTACAGTTATGTTTCACTCAGTCCAACAAAAGTGGCTCTGGAATCTTTGGTCTTGGTTAGTTATATGTTGAAATTGATGCATCCAAATGCTAAAAAAACGAAGGCATGTTTTTGTCAAAGGTGATAGAAACAAATGAGGAAGCAGAGAAGACATTTCCTAACCTCCAGGAACAGAAAATCCTTTGTCTCTTCAAACAAAACCAGATTCAAAAAACAGTCAGGCTTTCTGTATCTCATAAGCCACCTGATGACCACATCTCTTTCTCACCAGTATGAGATGCAGGAGGTATACAATCACTTTCCTGGTCAAATGCTAAAGAGGCATTGTATATAAAATGCACAGACAAGCAGAATAGGTTTACATAATGTTAATACAGATAAATGACATGTACAACATATCTAGCTGCAATTTAATTAGATTAATTAGATCAATATAATTAGCAGTGGTATATTACGCTATCAAGACTTAGCCTTGCAAAGAACGCCTCTAAAAATGGTTTACAGTCCTAAAGCATTGTAACAGCGTATGCAGTATCCGTGCTATCACACATCAATATCACCACTAACACACTATTAATACTGGGAGTTTATAGGACACTCAGGAGACACATAAAACACTACCCTTGCAGAGGAAAATTCTGATAATGGAGCCTGGGAAATTATTTCAACAGTTGAAAAGAGCTCATGGAACTTAATTCCAAACAACAGCGTGGCCATGATTATATAGCAAGTTAATTTAACCCATCGAGGCAGGAGCAGACGTAATGAACAAAACAGATCGAGGTAGCATGACTTACCAATGAACACTTTGCTGAGAGTTCTTCCAAATTTTTGTGCACATAATAAATCACAAGTGGCTGTTTAACTATTGAATCACCTACTTGGACATAGACTAGATGCCACACTTGATGAAATCTTTTATAATTGTTATTGTTATCAGTTGTGATTTTGCATTAAACAGGTCTGCGGGATTGTGCTTGGACGTCTAAACCCCCATAGTGGTAAAAAATGTTAATTTACATCTGCTAGCACTCTCAGTACACTTGGGCTCAAAACTTACAGAACAAACTATGTAGGTGTAGCATCTCAAATCAACTACTGTGACTTTCTATATGCTAAAATCATAGGTCTTGCAAGGAGGAAAGAACAAAAACCCAGCACTTCCAGCTTGTTCAAAATAGAAACAGCCAATAAAATTCAGGAACACAAAGGGATAAATTCACCAGAAATTATGTTTATTGCTTCTCCAACTAAGAAGGAAAATTCATCATAACAAGTAAATCTGCATTTTTAATCTGAAATTTGCAGCAAAGTCTACTAAGAAATAAGGCACACAGGCTACTTAGATAGAAAATGTTTGGGTTTTTTCTCTGCATTTGGACAAATGTAAGAATATATCTGTTAATGGAAGGGATAAATTAAATGCCTTGAAGCTGCAATGCAGAAGATACACAGACAAGGTAAAAATACCCAAATGCATATTTCCATGTTTTAGCCTTTACCAGTGAGAGATGGCTCAAACTGTATTTCCGTTTGAGCGTGGAGTACTGAGGAAATAAAATCAACCCATTTCATAAAGATCACCTCATAGTTCATCTGCTACCACATTCACCTCTCTAGAAGACTGAAGAATGTAAGACAAAATGACCATATTTCAGTGCATGTATCTTGACTGCCCACAAGTATTAGGTTTCAGCCATCCTCAAGTATATTAAAAGCACAAATGCAGAAAGATTACATGCGGGTCAGATTTTCTTTAGAAAAATGCAATGTTCTAGTTAAATTAAATTGTATGTATACAATTAAAATGTATGTATCTCCCTACAATAGTCAAAGGAATCCATCCCCTTCTCCACGGTTTTTCAGGGTTATACTGTTCATTATTATATGATACATTAAGGCTTACACTACTCCAAGTCATCTGTCCTTGGTTATGCATTTTCTGGATTTTACTTTTTGTTACTTTCAAGAAAAAGTTATATGCACAGTGAATAGTTCCCCTGTCTGTTTGTTTGGAATATAAATTAATGCTTTACTGAAGAAAACCAGCATCATTTTGGCCTTATCTGTCCTCAGTATAGTGTTGTATATGCACTACCTGATTTTGACTTTGGTTAATTTTGCATGCTTATTACTTACAATCTACAGTCTGGTCTTCAGTAGATTTACACTACCAGATTAATAGAATAAAACACAGAGGACTGAAATAGAGTGCCTTGTGTCTAGAAATAATCACCTATATTATGGAAATTGTGAAAGCTGAAAACAAACAGTATAGCTTTCCAGGTTTTTTTAATGTGCTGATTATTTTAGTTTCTCTGATAGAAAACTTTGCTTGCTCACTTTCAGTGTGATATATTCAGAAGAAGGTCGTACTATTTTCATGTATAAGTGCAATTAGTAAAAAGCAGGTAGGTAGTCCAGCCGATATTAAATAAAAAACTTGGGAGCAGAAGCCATTTGTGTCAATTTTCCATTTTGTCACTCTCCTTTCAAAAAGCTAATTTAAGATACTCCGTCACACACTAGTGTTTTATGGTATGTGTGTTTTATGACAGCTAAATGACAAATTTGTCTGAAACGAAGCTATTCTTTGACGAGTTAATTATAACCTGTGTAATATATTAAAGAAAATCAATATATATTTGGAATGAGTCACTATTGAGCCTTACTCCAAACAGAGCAAACCTATTCTAAAAATTAAAGCTCCATTTTTAACTCAGGTTTTGCTAAAATAATCTAATTTGAGAGTTAAGTAGTAGAAAAGAAATAATTTGGCAATATATCTGTGCAACAATCCATTTCTAATATAACATTACATAGTCTGCTTGTATGATGTACAGCTGAAAAATTCATTTTTAATGTTGTTTGACAGCAAAACTGGACCAGACTGGTCTAATTGCTGAGCACCTTAACATATGTGATATTTGGACTTTGGAAAGTGTCACCAAATTTTGGGTATCTGTTCCAATCTTTCAAACTCTTTTAAATAATTAGACAGAGATCTGAGAATTCACTCTGAGAGTTTCTCAAGGAGTAAATAAAAAAAAAACCAGTATATCTTTTCAGTCATCTCCACAACTAGAGTTTTTGTTCCCAGGTAACTACCAGTAATTTCAGCATATGGGTTTTGTCATTATAATTTCTTTCTATGTGTAACACTTACTACAGCAATAGTATCTCAGTTCTGCAGCTACATCCATCCAAAGCACAATGAACTGAAATTTTAATATGAAATACCTCAAAATGTTTTGAAGTTGACCCACCTTTTTCTAACAGTGATTACAACGCTTAAGAAACAGACTTCAAATCTATCACTTGTACAAACTACAAATGCAGAAGTAAGAGAGAAAGATCTATCATATTCATTGGTGTTATAGCTCTAAAGGAAGTTTGAAGAAAATTAAGGACATACATAAAACCATTCCCACTCCACTCGGGGAAGAGAGGTTTTTAGTTTTCTCTTGATGGTAGCTTCACATATAATTATCTCAAGGTATCTAGCATTATCCTATCTCATCAGGTCATACTTTGTTAAGTAGGTTCTGCAACAGCACATTCATTTTAAGAAAACAGGCTTTATCACTGTAGCTGCAAAGAAGGCTGGGGTAATGTAAAACCAATCCACTGTTTGCAGGATTATGGGCAGATTATGACCAGGATTACAGGAGCAAATCAATATGTCATCTGCATACAATGAACTGAAATTTATGGAGTTTCCAATTTTCATTCCTTGAAGCAATTCTTTGTTGCTGAAAAAATCAGGCTAAACGTTCCATTACAATTGCAAAAAGAAAAGAGGATAATGGACAGCCTCGTCTATCTCCCTGGTGTCATTTTAAAAAGGGCGAGTTTAAATTGCTAGTATGTACAGACCTGGTCAGGATATTACAGAATATTTTTAATCCAATTTTTATGAAGGTCTTTCTAAAGTGAGGAGTGTGAGGGTTTGGAGGGGTCTTTTGTTTCATTTCCATGTATTTTTTTTTAAGAACAGTTACCAAGTATTTTCATTTTAATGACTCCAAAGAGTTACCCAGTCAGTCGAGTGGACAAATCTATATTATCCAAGATTTTGCTTGGTTTGCAAACACAAAACACCTGAATCATCCTCAGTGAACCACAATGGAAATAAACCAGGCTGACCTATGTGGAAATCATTTGCAATGAGCTGGGGAAGTGTCTCAGATATCTGAGTGCCGGTATATGCCCTCTGCATGCAGGCAATGTATTTCAGCACTCATAAACAAATTTTGTCCAGCATTTAAGACCAATATTCAGTGATGCAGATAGGTAGGAAAACCAGTTCATTGGGATTGTTGAGTTGTGTAATAATAGCCTTTTTGATTCAAATGTTCAGTTAAACACTTCCAGTAATAGTCAGTTGTGTATCTATGATTTCTCACTGAGTGTTTACTGGCAGCTCATCTAAGCATGCATCTTTCCCCACTGTTAGACTTTAACAGCATTTATTATTTCTTATTAAGTCTAAGGATACACTTTGATCTGTTGAAAGTTTCAACAAAGTGCTTTTGTTTACAAACTTTATCTCCTGTTTAAAGCAACTTGGAAGATTAGAGTGTCTGACACTGCTCTTTGAAAGTGCAATTTATGATTTCTAGATCATATGTCAAAGTTTGAGCCTTTAGTTTTAATAATTGACACAGTTTGGGATACTTCATCTTATTCTTTACACAAAACATATGCCAGCAGTTTCTCATTTGTATTCTTGCTGGTTTACTTTATACAAAAGCTTTTCTGTAGCCACGGCGTGATGCCGTTTGTTCACTTTTTGTCAGCTAATTCAGTTGAGGTTTTTTTACTATACATATTAGTATTCATTGATTTTTGTAATTTTAAAACTATTATTCAAAATTACTATTGTTGTATCTCTCCTTTTTGAGGACTGCATCATTGTTAATTGTGGTTTTTAATGATTCACATCTTGGATTTTATAGCATATTATTACCATCACAGAATCAAGTTTCAAATTAATATTTTGGTCTGAAGAAAAGCCCTCCTTTCTTCAAGAAATTCTTGATGCTCTTCATGCCATTTCTTGCTTGTGACAATTGTAAAATTATTTTTTCTGCTACTTCTAGAGAGGCAAAACTACCCCAAATATCTTACTTTAGTCTTAAAATCTATGAGACAGGGATGAAACTCATTTCCTCACTCTTCGACAATGAAAATTTTCTGTGGAAAAGAATCCAAGGCCATCCCCAAGATACATCCTCATAAGGCCAGTCATCCACAGAATCCTCACCACAGTGGGCACAGCACTGTCTTTCAAATGCTGCAAATAGCAGGTTGGTTTGGAAGAATGAAGTCCCAAATGAAAAGCCAAAAATGTGTGTATAACACTTTTGTGACATTTTTACCTGGGCCTCCTTTGTCTATGAGATAGATCACAACATATCAATTGATTGCCATGTGCTCTTCATACATGGCACAAGGCAAAATGAACTGCTGTAAGCTGGAGACAGTTTACAAACAGATCACTGAAATTAGTCACTCACTGAAGGCAAATGAGCATACGCTTCTTGCTAACCCCAAAAGAAGACCTTCCTCAACATTGCCACCTATGTGGTACTACATGATTGCCACCATGCACTCATGACTGATGGCACTCCCAGCTGAAACTTGGGTCTGTGCATCACACTGACAACCCATGGGAAAGAGCCCTAAACAAAAGTAGACCTCTTGAAGTATTGCCTTTCCCTGCCAACCTCACATGGTCTTATCAATAAAAAGCTGCACCCTGATTCTTTTCAACTGTGTAATTATTTCTCACAGGCGCTGGGACATCTGGGCAATAATACTGACTGCCTCTGCAAAAGCAGACAGATAGCTGTGCATGTGTGCTCTCGATGATGGATCCCACAAAGATGTTGCAAAACATAGAGGTTTGAAAACTACATAGCCCACAAGGGAGGGTCTTTGTCATTTGTCCAAGAGTAACAGGCAGAGCCAGCTCAGAGCTGTGCATCCAGCCCAGCCAGGTCCTGTGAGTGAATCAGCTGCACCAGGGAGACTGGTGGTGTCAAAGGCAGTTGATCGATCAAACAACAGTAACACACACATCTTCCCGTATGGAATTCACCCATCAGGACTGCTAAAGCTGTACTCCAGACTGATGCCTGATTGCAAAGAGCATTGGGTTTTGGCAGCTGGGGTTCTAGACACTCTTTTCCCAGTATTTTTGCTTAGACATAATAGCTAAGAAATCTTAGGCACTCATGTTTCATAAACTTGTTGAGGTGAAGATAGATGGCAGAGAAAGGTCTGAGAAGCTTTAAGCACCCTAGCTTTCAATCATTTCTCAGTTTAGCTTTAATATAAAAATCTATTATTTCTAACTCTAAATCTTCTGTTAGAATTTAAAATTAAAGGCTTCTTTCTCCTAAGAGATTTAATCTCTTTATGGATTTTTGGATTAAAATACAATCTTCTGATTGGACTTCTCCTTATTTTTATGATCCTAACTTAAATACAAGGTTCTTGGTCCTGTATGAGAAACAAAGAGAGAGAAAAAAGAAAAAACTGTACTTGTCTGATAGTCTCACGTAGACAATATTTTCCAGAAATACAGAAAAGAAAGGAAAAAGGACAGCAGCTATACTATGCAAAATAGTTACTGGTAATTGAAAGAAATGGTGATGAATTTTTTGCTAGAGTGGTGACACATACACCACAGTACCTTGGGAATTACCCAAAACTCTTGCACTAAATTTCAACGTATTTCAACGCATTAACTGCCCACAAAACTTATATTACAACTACACACCAAGAATGGGCAAGTAAATTTACAAACTTGAGATATCTCAGTCTGCCTATAAAGTATAAGAGAAATTGGTAAGATCATGAACACCCTTAAGCGGGTCATCATATATCGATGTCCTAAATTCACATTTTAAATCAACAGGCACTCCCAAAAAATCTCTAATTAAATGCAAAGAAATGCTGAAGGACTGTAATTTATTTCATCTGTGCCAAGACAGCACATACAGCTGATACAGCTACAGATGCAGTGCTAAGCAAAGTACTGATGTGTTGCTTACAAGTATTAGCAGGCAACCACAAGAGCACTAGGAGGAAGGTAGATATTCAATTTGCATAGGACAGGGTCTATACCCTACTTTTATTCAAGTTAATATAACAGATTAAACCAGAGAGATATTGCTAACAAATAGCTCCTGTTTGGGCAGGATATTAATGGAAGGAAAAATTATATGAAGGCTTAGGGTTAGGTTTTGATTGAAGATTTTAGGCTACTGAATCTATTTAGTAATTAGATGAGGACTAAAAGGAACATTTTATCTCAGAATGAATACAAGTGTTTTGTTGGGTCAAAGAGCCAAAGTCCCAGGTGCCATGTTTTCATCTACTTACGGCAAATGGAGGAAACTTGGCTTCTCAGCAGTGGTCAGTAATCAAATGTGAAAATTCAGTCAACTTAGTATTTTCTCAATTACAAAGCTTTTTAATGTATTGTTTTAAAATAATTGAAAATGAGCATCAGTGGAAATAAAATTCTCACTTAAATGTTTCTGCAGCAAGAACGTCTAAAGAAAATACAGTAAATAGGTCCATACTTAACAGTTTCACTCTACCTATTGTAAGTGCTAATGTAAATTACACCAGGGTTCAGAGCTACATCATTTTCTCTACTGTATTTTTCTGTTTTCATTCCAAGGGCAATTTCACATAGGAAGGGTGAAAAGAACCACCAGGAGAGGCCAGGATTGTACAGGATGAGGGGCTTTTTTCACATTAATTTTTCTCTCAGAGGACATATCCTTAGAAATGGTTATAAAATTTTCTATGTAAAGAGATGATTTCTTAAGGTGTAATTCTGCTAGATCAATCATAAATATATACTTACAAAAATTTGGACATGGAAATTTTGTAGTAAGCTCTTGTTTGGTCAGTATAATTCTGTTCACTATTGCAATGCAACAACAACAACAAAAAAAGAATGGCAGGAAGTGATACTTTTTAGATACACAAACTGTATCTAAAAATGACACAGAAGCAAAAGACAATCCAGCTTTACGTCTTCAGAATATGTGCATGATGGCAAAATCTACAGAAGGGGAGATGCTCTGTTCAACTGAGGGATAGTTATGCTTTCTTAAATAACCATAGTCTCCCATCAAATTTGTTTCCCAGGGTTCATGTGCTTTGATATTGTTTTTTCCTTTGAATTTCACTCTAAGAGAATACAGAATCTAGCAAAATTTAATTATGAATTTGACTTCAGAATTCGAGATGCATTGATTTGCATTTTTTTATAGTAGAGCCAAATTCTGAAGGATCAAAAAGAATTGGATTTTGGGACTGTTTATAAACAAACAATGTAATTCATTTATCTTCTGTCTCTAGTTTCTTGGAATCAGTCTCTCTAGTGAAATACTGAAGAATCTGATCCTTTACATTCCTTCATCTTCTATTGATAAAAGAGAACATATAAAGTGACGTGATTTGCATATTTGCTACTAAATCCGTTCTTTCCTTGAGGTGTGCAAGCACCAGTGCCATGGTAAAGCACAGCTTTGCCTAGGAACTTTTGGACAAGGAAGGCATTCAAGATCCTTCACAGAAAGTCTCATGGAGAGTAGATTAGGGACACTAAGAAGAGATGGTTCTTAACATTTCCATCTGAAATCTGGGGAGCATTAAATGGTGATATGCAAACTAAGCCAAAATTCCTGAGACAATCATGAAAGTAATTTCAATTCTGTCATCTGATTTTTTGTCTCAAAAACCCATAATTTGAACTGAAAGTTGTCAGAACCTAGCTATACTGAAAAAATGGGAACAAGTGGACTGCATTTGGGCATTTTAAATGGATGCACTCAAGAAGAGGATGAGTTTTTAAACTCTTAGGGAAAAAAAATCCAGCCATGACATTTGTGTATGAAGGCAACCTTATGCCAAAAAAAAGAAACAAGAAAATCAAAGACAACATGACTTCTGTCTGCATAGAAAAAAGGACTTTTCAGAAGGGCATGCAGAGCTTTCAGATTTTATTTTAAGTATTTCAGAAATCTGTTTATTAAGCAAGTGAGATATATCTCCATGATACATGCACAAACCAAAACAGAATTACAAAATTATTTTCTACTCCCCTCTGTTTTGGATATTGAGGGATGTTACCATTAGAAACCTTCAACAAACATACAGCTAAATCAATCAGTTAAAATTGTGATTAGAGAAAAACAAGCTGTAAGTGAAGTAGACAGAACAGCTAATATCAGGCAACTGAGACAGAGAGTAGCATAATAGATTGATCAATTTAATGACTGACTAAAACTCAGTTCTAAAATAAGCTGCAGGACAAATAGGGGTAAAAATCCTTCCTGATTAGACAGTCATTTCTTTATGATCAATTCCTTCATCTGCATTGCATAGTGTTGCACAAACTGGTTGAGATTAAAATCTTGAGGCTCTGTTTTTTGGATTTGTCTCAACTGGCAGCTTGTTCAAGGTTGTTAGTCAGATCTGATTTATAATTCTCCAAATGTCATGAAGAGGGCTCACATTAAAAACAAAAAGATATATATATGTCATGCAAACATCATCCTGGAGATGACTCAGTCACTGTAGGTTGTGCAACAGCTCTGTTCCAATGTGTAGTGCTGTTTGAGTCATTGATTCTAACCAGGCTTCTTTAAACCTGATTTTTCCTGGAAATCTTACAGATTCTTTTTTTTTTCCTTTCTTCCCCTACTCAGAAGACCAAGAACACAAAAATTAATCGATCTCCCGTACATTACTATGACCCCGCCATACTTTCAACATACTCCAGAAAGGGAAAGAAGTAATTAAATCTGGATATGGTTGTTTTCTAACTATACATTGGTTACAAGCAACAACAGCAGCAAGAAATAAAATCAGGAATCTGGGACAGAACATTTTTCCTTTCATTAAGGGTGAATCAGTCACCGAAGGATTGCAAAGTTCTTCAGGACAAAAAGATCTTTTCTCATGATATTTCAGCTTCTTGATGAGATGCTTAAGATGCTCTCTGAATTGGATACAACGAATGTGGGGGGGGAAAAGTCGGTGTGGAGACACCATCTATGCTGAAGACTTTGCCATAATCTTGTGGGTTTGCTTCCAGACATTAAACCCAGTTCTCGTGCTAAATAGGGGAGGTAGGCATGTTATGTTGAATCAGATCAGTTGGAACCTCAGGACATTAAGAAACTGAGCAGTAAACTCTAGATACTGAAATATTCTACAAAGTAGGACATTGTCTAAAGGCCTTTTCAGGAGTTAACAACAAAAGGCTTAAGTCCTGAATATAACTCATTAAAAAGTGTTGCTCCAATTAGAATTTTCCAAGAAAATTAGTTACTCTTTAGTAGTAATTCAAACAATAAAAATTTTCTTCCAAAATTCAAAACATGCTGATGTGGAAATACACTCATGTTGCCAAAAAAAAAGAAGAAAAAAAATATATATAAGTCAGACATTTTCTGCTCTCATTCTCTTCTGTTGCTCCATTTTGCAGGCAGCTTTCACCCCCAGAAAGTCATTTCAACCTTTCCACTATGAAAATGCAAAGGCAGCATGCTGGAAAGCATAACATGTATGGCTTCAGCACCCAGGTCATAAACGCTGAGTATCTGGAAAACCTGTCCCTGAAAGAGAATGGAGACAAGAAACCATAAACCCACAACTCCCACAAAGTCTGATTTGCAAATCAAAACATTTCGTTTTTTGCCAAAACTGTATATAAATTCCTTTAAGCTTTAAAGAAAATGCTTGGCTTTTTAATCTCCCTTGATGAAATCTGAAATATAAAAACAATAATCTTTCAATAAACTAAGAATGTCTGATTAAAATAATTCAACCATATAGTCACCCATGTGCTTTGTATTTCTACTTTAAATGACAACAATTTTGGCTACAATAAAAATGGTTATTACAAGCATAGGTATTCATAGAAAAATTACTAGAGGTTTAACTAAGACTGATACAAAAAGGTTCATATGCTTCTTAAGAAAAAAATCCAGAAATCAGAAATGATATTTCAGAGTTGCCTTATATGAAAAAGTCAAGACATAATTTTATATTGTTTCATATTTCAGAAGAAATTAAGCTCCATAAAATATAAAATCCGTCTTTTACCTGTCTATTATATAGTGTCATGAAAGAAAGGAATAAATGTTTTATCACTATCAACTTGAATGTGCAGCTTAGACCTTTCTGGCTCCATTTTAAGAATAGTCAAGAAGGAAAAACAATATCAAAAGTTGATTAACATGTTCCATACTGAAAAGATTAAAAGGTGTATTTTGGTATCTTCTGCATGAACACACCCTGGAGTTTTACTAGCTAATTCTAAAGTATATTTTGTTTTTCATACTTAAGCTTGTAAGTAAAGCAAATTCTGCTTATTTCAAAATGCCAATACAATCCTCTTCTATGTATTTTCTAAATAGATGCAAAATGTAAAGACTTTTAGTTCTAATTAAAGTACTTATAATTTTTGTTCAGTTTTGCAATTCTACTTAGATTACATAAAAAGTAACCTTGTGTCTCTCCAGTTTTGGTAAGTCTAACACTAAATCCACAAATTAAAATGTTTTTTTTTAACTGGCACATATCTTAATGAGATATGTTGCATCTACCCAAGGTCTAGCGTGTCGCCCAAGATCACACCAAGATTCAAAACTATTTTTCTCCACCTTGCCCATAACTCCATGCTGTTGTTATCAGTGACAACCAGAATTATTTTCTATCATGGGAACACAGACATAGTAGAGAACACACCACAAGAACGTGGAACAAGGCTGTCACACCCTGAAGTGGGCTCTTAGGAGAGTCACGTGAGGCTTTTACTCTTTTTTTTTCAGCTGAACAATAGAAATAGTACATGTCTATTACTACATCATTACCACAGCAAATTCTGTACACCCTCCTTAATACACTATATTAATTTATGCAACTATTATTTCAATATTATTAATACTAACAATTTTTTTTTCAAGTGTGTGTATTTTTCTGGACATGAATATGGAGACCAAGCACTCAAAAAAATGAAGAGCATTGCCAGTACAACTGGCTGGAAATACTTTTGATGGAATAATTTTTCAAAGGAAAATTCAAAATGTCTTAAGTAAGATGCTTTGAAAACTTACATGGAGTTTTGCCAAAATTTTGTTTCAGAGAAAAATGAAGACAAAAGTTCCATGAATGAAGAAAAATGTACTGTTTGGATCTCTTCCAAATGAATCAGTTCAGGGGGTTTTTTTAAACATGTGTTTTTCAATGCAAAAGCAGCAAGAGGCAAAATGGTAGTAAAAGGATGGGATTTTTCCAAAGTGACATACCTTTAGTGATCAGCAACATTTTGATATGAGCAGAAGAGGGGAACTAAAATTATTCACTCTGTAGAAATTTAAACCTTGCATCTCTTATATTTCCTTTCTTTCACCTGCATTGTTTGAAGTAGGCAGAACATTAAAATTCAGGTTAAATGTGTGCCACAGGAAGTCTTTTTCATAAGGTGTTTTTTCTTTGTCTGCAAACTTCAGCACCAAAACCTTCTCTAAAACAAGCTGAAGCAGCCCCTCTAATGTTCAATAAATGGCCAAACGGGTACAAATGTAATTTAGCCTACAAAACTCTCAGCAGATGGATTCCCAGGGATCCAATTGCAGACCATGATGCATTCTGGAGAAGGTCCTGCATAGGTAAAATATCTCCACAAGGTACATAACACCTTTCACCCAGTAGCATTGCCAGTGGCACAAAGATTTTCTCAAATTATTTTGTTATAGTTGCAAATTGGAAAGACATTTATATACTTCAGCAAAGGAGAATCCTGGGTACACATTCAAAAGCTTCTTTTCCTCCAGTGTATAAGAAGAAATTTGCAAGTCTACACACAAATCACTAGGAAAAAAAAATAACATTAGGAATAACTTCTGCACAGATTTTTGGCTGGCATCAGTTGTTTCATCTAAGGATATTTTCTGTCTAATGCTGGCTGCTTGCTGCTTCATAACACTTGACAAATTCTTGGTTCCTAAAATCAACCATAAATGTTTTGAGAATTCCTTCATTTAGCAGGGAGTTTTCAGGACTTCACCATAGTATTCAGTGTAGTTCTGTCTTCCCTCTTTAGCTTATCTCTCTTTTTATACATTTTCAAGTCTGAAAACTTCCTTTGTCTCCCCTCTCTTCCAGACCACAGGCGAGATTTACAGTCTGTAAACTGGAAGTTCCCCAAGTATAAGAATTTCTCCTGGAGAGGGCTCTATTTTGGGAAGGCTAGGGCATACAGGAGTGAGACTTCTAAATCTAGTGTTTAGGGGAAAAAAAAGAAGAGAGTAGAGCAACTAGGGATTTTTTGCAAGTGTACAACAGTTGTGAATTCCTAACAAAGTAGTATAAAGGGATTACCAAAATAGCTATTATAGCAACTCTCTCCAGAACCACAATAACATATGTTTTGAATAACAACCATTCAAGAGAAAAGAAATTATATGCATTATTCAAAAAAAAAAAAAAAAAAAGGGAAAAGGGTAGTGGAAAAAGGAATAAAAGGAATTTAGGTAGGTAACCTAGCAAAAAATCACATACTGAGAATCCACTTGAAGCAGAAAGCTAAATTGACAGACCTCCTCCAAAAACTAGCCTTCAGAAGGCAAGGTATCAGGACCCTTTTTGGAATATTTTGCTGGATAAATCTATTCAAAATAAGATACTATACTGTAAATGTAAGATCATCGGTTCAATGGTTGTGTCAGCACTCAGGGCTTCTGTTCATTCCCCAAAGTACAGTATACCAGATATTATACCAAGGCTGTAGAGTACAGGTTTCCATCACTCAGAAATGCTACATATTTAACCAGAGGTTGTAAATGAAATATTTTATTCTGCAAAACCAGCCTTAGGACTAGTGTGACATAACCTTGATTCACTGCTGTCTGCAGTACAACTGAAAATAGAAATCTTAACTTGCAATAATGAAAAAAACTATGCCTGATTTTACCAAGAACCTAGACAGCCACTTTAATAATAAGTCTGTGTTTCTAAGAAGATTAGCAAAGCAACACCCAATTCAGAAGGAAAAAAAATAAAACCAAAGAGCTCAAGCTTTTAATATTTGCTTATGAGTTGCTCTGAATTTGCTTTGATTGTATGCTTGGAGTCCACTTTCTGAGAATTCTATAATAATTGCTTGTATAATATTTGTTTTGCATGTGACTAGAGATTAAGGCAAACAAGCTATTTTCTGTATTACCTTTAGTTGGTAGTCATGGTAATACCCAAAACACATTATTTTTGTAGGCTTCCTGAATTTTTGAGTTCAAAAACTGTATCAGAGGACAGCAATTCCTCAGTAGCACAAGCAGAGCGGCACAATTCTGCCACATAGGCAACATATTTGCCAGGAAATACCATGTGAATCCTTGGAGATGCTCCTAGGATGTCTTACTCATGCCTGGGACAGCCCTGGCTAGTGTTTCCTCTCTATGAAAACACAGACAGAGATTAAGGAGAAAGAGAAACCTCTTAGACTTTCCCTTTTAATGTGATATCATCTATCCTCTCACAAAGCAAGAAATTAGTCTTGAAGAATAATTGCTTTATTTACATCAAGAGAGCACATAGTTTCTTGAAATTTGGGATCATCAGGGCATTAAAAGACAAAAACACTGATTAGGAAAAGGAATGTCATGATATTTGTGAAAATCAAGCTACTTTAAAACAGCAGGATTCTGGAAGATTGGTTGGAGGTTCTTATTCTTTTCCTGCACTTCACTTACCAATCATGTAGTCACTATTGTGCATGAAAAGCCATGTTGGACTGGACAATATTAAAAAAATAACAAAAATAGCAAAAAGCAAATGTTTCCCAGGCAGCAAAATTGTGTATTTTTTTCATCTGTCTGTCATATTCACTTTTCCCAAATTTTGTGAATAGGTTTGGTAGAGCCAAGCCTGCCTTTTTTGGCAAATAAACTGTTATCTCTCCAAATTCTATTTTCTTCCAATCATAACAGAAGAGTGCCAGCACTGAACAACCTCCAAAAGCTCTCTGAGTTTGAGTGCAATGCTTACAAAGAAAGTAAACCTCCCTGACAACTGCTGTTTTCTTTGCAGATGAAAGAAGAGTTCACACCATTTGAACTTTGATCACCCACAGACCTGTACCATTTTGACCTATATGTTTTATTGAAATAGATTAAAATATATTCCACCTTATAGCTGGCTAGATAAAAAGAAGTTAATATCTTGTACATCCCTCTGTAAAAGTATTTTCTTCATTCATTGGTGCATTTTGGAAAAGCTGCTACTTTGCATTTAAGTTTTTTATTGATTCCAAAGTTTATTAGGAGTCTGTACAGGAAAGTAAAAAAATCAATAGAAAAAAGTTGCAAGTACTCCTGCAGATGACCTCCTCTGTAGACTGCTCAAGATTTGACTGCTCAAGGACAACTGCTTTACCAGTCAGTGAAAACATTCTGTTACTTACAAATAAGTTAAAATGGCAAAGGAGCTTTGAGAATCAAAAACACAGCACTGCAAGCATTGGCTAATGCTGGAATGCGAAGCACAGTCCTTGGAAACAGATGGTTTAATACATCACAATAAATCTCTTACCAGCCTTTGAAACATACAACTTCAGATAAAAATACATTTAAGTTACAATCTGTGGACAAAATGTTGTCCTCAGAGGCAGAAAGGAAATGCTTTTGACTTTACTGAGAGTTGCAGCTCAGAAAGAATTTAATAAATGTTTCTAAAGAAAATGATCAAAAGTTCCTTCTCAACTTATTTCATAATTATGAAATTCAGCCTAAAAGACGACATAGTAACTTAACACTTGAACACCCTTCAGCTAAAAAAATTGCCATTCAGCATCTCTCCTCCTCACCCAGGACACCTGAAAGAGCAGCTCATGATATACCTGCATCACAGACAGGTGTAGCAACGGCAGGACAATTATCAGAGCAAAGTAAGGTTGTCGTTTTAGCTAAGTGTTCACGTTACATACAGCTGACACATCAGAATACCTGACTGGATTTGCATAAATGAAAGAGCTATGGACCATGACTGTCACAAAGATGTCACACCAATTGGACCATGCTTCCTTTCTCATTAGGTTTTTATGGGGGGTCAGTCCTGGGAAGGAGGAAGAACTAAGGCAAGAAAGAAGGGTGAGGTATCTTGGATGACACAGTACAACTGTAGTCTGAGTTTTCGACAAGTTAAACATTGCATTTTTAGAATTAAGAACTTAAAGGAGTTTGGGTACAAGCTAGTAATTTCTTGATCTAAGGAATATTAACATTCATTTCTAATTCAGACAAGTTGGCATGCATCTTCAATTGCGTCTGCAATGTTTATTCCATCATTTGCTTCGTTTCACAAGAGTTCTTTCATTTAAACAATATTCTTGTACAGTAGGAGTGATGGGTCCTCAGCTCTCTCCAGTAGCATCAGCAGCTTCTTATGTCTCCTTTGGTGAAGTTAACAGCGGGCAGAGTTTTTACCGCATAATTTATCCTACTCATGAATGCAGTTTGTGAGCAAACTGCAGTTTTTGCAAGATCATTTTCTACTTGAAGCTGTCCAATAAAAGTTTTGGGCAAACCAATTTCAGTCTGCAAATTGCTCATAAACTGCTCACAGTGTGTAGTACTTGCAGTACTTGCTACTTGTAATTCAGCAGTCAGCCTTTCAGATTGGTCAAGCTGATCATAAGGCTTGCTTTCCTTCCCTGAGCATTGATCTAATCCTACCAAATCCCAAGCAGACCAGAAAATGGGAGTTTGGCTAGGTAATAAACCAGGACACACGCCCAAGGGGACTGGCAAAGAAATGAAGTAAGGATAGACTACTAAATGTTAAAAAACAGTGTCATCCTGGATGTTAGAAGTACAAGAAAGTGGACAGTAGTTCCCAGTGAGGACATGCAAGTAAGTTTATTCTCTTCCTTATTTTGGAGGATGACTCACACCAAGAAGAAATTCAGGTCTGATATGACCAAAATTGCCAAGTTTCCAGTGATTAATAAAACCATTTCATTTCATCAATATTACAAAAAGTTGCATTTTTTACTACTTGACATGTAGTCAAGTGCCCTTCCCAGATTATTTATTTCAACCATTTGTTCACAACAACCAGGTAGGAAAGTAGAAAAGTTTGTGAAAGAACATGAACACTGAGTTTTAAAGAGTTCTCAAGAAAAATAAAAAGAGGTAATCTAAAAATATTCTTTGATGTGTGTGAGGATACTCTCCCCTACTTCAGGCTCCATGTTCTAGAAAATACAAAAATACCAAGCATGCAATATCCCCTCCCACTCCTCAAATAGTTGCCTTAGAATTGAGAGAGAAAATAAAAATGTTATTTCTCCATACTACACATAAGTTTAATCACAGTGCATTTTTCATTCCATTTGTCTCAAGGCAAAGCAGAAATTTTAGAGAGGATTGAACAGTTACCAATAGATCATGGAAGTAGGTAGAAAGGCAAGAAAAGGACATAAAGGCATTATTGGCAAAGCAGAATAAGCAAAAGTGGACTCAGTAGAAGAAATATAGGTCAGAGCTAAGGTCTTCATGTCCCTGGAGGCTTGCAAAGAAAGTCTGAAGCTACAGCAAAGTCACACAGAATAAGGCTTTTCCAAAGTGTGATTGTGCACTTGACTATTGGTGCTGAAGAAGCTCCAAACAAATTACTACAATAATAACAGGTATTGCAGGAGTTAAATTCTAAAGTACTCTGACGTCTGGCTCCTCACAGAAAACAACACTATACAAGGTCCAGAAGCACTTTTCTTCCAGCCCTGTAATCAATATTGGAAGAAAAAATAAACTGGAGGCAACTTGAGACAAAAGATCAGGCATTTGCTTCATTTCAGATGTGCAGGGCTTTATGAGATTGTGTGTGCTCACATCTTGCCAAGGCCTCAACAGCTGGCCTCGTTGTTTGCTGCTTCAAACACGGCAGTGGCCCAGAGCTTCCCAGGGTAGGAAGTGCCCTCATGCACAATGCAGACCTCTAACCCAGACTCAGACCTTTTCACGTGTGGTATCTTGCCAATCAGGGTCACTTAGTTATCTGCAAATGTTAGGGAGAGGAAATAATGTGCTGAGGAGTACAAATAACCCATGAAAGTGTTTTTAGCTGATGGGGTGAGATTTGGAGGTATTCGTCCTAGCTTTTCAATCACCAATGATGAAGAGAAAAATTCCGCTCCAGCAGAAAACTACCACTAAAAACTTGATAGTGTGAAAAGTCAAAGTTCAGAAGTGAAGCAAGTATGAGGTAGAGATAGCACCAATCACTGTTCCTTCATCAGTTAGTGGCAGTAGCACTGAGAAGCCAAATAGTCATCCATTATACAGGTGATTTGTAATTTTACAGACTGGAAAAATGCCATTCTTCAATTATATTTTGTTTTTGAATAGGTAGCAAAATATTGTTATTGTGTGTAGACACATACCATAATCTTGGCTCTTATTTTTAATATAAAATTTTTCTCTCTAGCATCTAGATAAATTAAATCAAGTCATATGTAAAATACTGTTACATGAAAACCAGCTACACCTAGATTACATCACCACAAATAAAGCTTCAAACTAACAACAATAACAAAACCATTTGTCCAATATTGCTGGCTACACACATTTTCAGCCACTGTGGATAGTAGTCATTGTTCAGAGACTTCTAGAATAATAATGCATTGTGCATGTAACTCTGTTAGGAGACATAAAATAGGGACGAGATAGATGATCTTTCCAACTTTCACTCACTGGATTCTTCTCAGCACTTGGTTTCCCTAGTCCATCCATTTCATCTGGTCACTTGGGATGTCAGCAAGCAGTGATGATACAAGCACACAGTCAGGTGCAGCTATTTACCAAGCACCGTGCTACACCTATTGCTTGAATAAATCTGAACAGCATCTTAAAGCAAAGGAGACACTGCTGCAGTAACATTGACAGAAGACCTAGCTATTAAGCTGTCTACAGAGTCTAGTATCAGTGAAATGTTTGACAGCCGCAGGGACAAATATGTATTAGCAACATTGCTTAATCCATGTTTCAAGGGCAGAATTGAAACCATGCCTTCACCCTATGCAGGAACAGATTGCTGGAAGGATACTGTCATAAATAACAGTGCTGGAGGCCATACCATTATGCACCTCCTCTTCTCCTTCATCCTTCCACTTAGCTCCCCTAGGCCAAGTATATCTCATAAAGCAGAAGATGCACAAGCTCCTGGAACACCACAGAGTGCAAAAGAAGTAATCACAGTATACCTGTAGTTCCTGGATCTTCCTTTATCGGCTCAGAGTGGGGCAGTACCTCCCAGGAAAAACTCAATTTGTCCGTATCATGGGAAGAATCTGTCCATTATGAAAGGTCTATAGGTGTCATGGGAGACCTTTTCATATGCTGGGAAGTGAGAAGTTGACTTTCGAAAAGATATGCTCTAGTTCAGACAGGAATTAATTCAGCAAAGCCTATGGCCTGTGTTAAACAGGAGGTCAGATTTGATGATTGTAGTGGTCCCTTCTGGCTTTATAATCTATAAAGACTAACTACTTTACGGGGTGGGGGAGGGAAAAAGACAAAGAAAGAAACCAGTACTGGTACTTTTAAACCTCCAAATTCCCCACTACCCAGTATGTGCTCAGATTTCTTTTTGAGGTATGTGTCTGGCACTGAGACAGATCGAAAAAGTGGGTTTAATAAACTACAGCATAGAACACCTCTTTCTTAAGGAAGTAATTTGAAAAGCTTAGCAAGTTAAACTTGCAGCATGCAGGTGACTCTTTAAATTAGCTTAATGGAGGAGACTGCAGAGGAATCTATCAATCAAAATTCTTACAGAAGGTGAGGAGACATTTTACCAAGTGTAGTGCTTACACTCCTATTCCCTTTTTCCTCACTTCCCATATATTATATAAAAGATTTTCTCTACTATCTGCTTGAATAATTTGGCAGAAGATAAGAATTGTGCAAGTCTCTGTTCTGTGAGAGCTTTTCTTGAAGCTTTGATTCACCTGGGTTCATAAATCTCTGGGTTTTGCTTGGAGGTTTAAGGACATGTAAGCTGCAAAACTGCAAACTGATCTCATGTTAATAGCGTGCAAAATTGCAAAATTACAAAGCCATAAATGGATTTACATTTGCAACTTAGGGACAATGGGCCGACGTTTCCGTTTGTAACGAAAATCTATAGCCAGGCACGTTTTACCGTATATCCACAGCGCGTGTGCCCACAGATACACATGCAGACAATTCACTTGCTGGAAATTTGTGAGTGAATCCAAAGAGTGAAAGCTCGTAGCAAGTAAACAATTTGTAAAGCATTCTTTCTCAAAGTATCCCTTATTATAGGCTTCTGGATTATTTCACTTTTAGTTTCTCCTGTAGTACTGAATCCTAAATCAAATAAAACCATACCATGTAAAACAAGAAATCAGTCAAACTACTGAGACTGTAAGGCTTGTGTTTGCACTAGAATATTTAAACAGAAAATACAAATCCCAGGTTTAAATGCACACCTTCTGGTATATTCAGCAGGTATGGTAAAATGGAATAACCTCTATTTTCACTGGACTAATTTCATAACACAGGAAGCTCCTTTCCAGAATAAACCAGGAAAGAACAATTGTACCAATACCAAAGTATTACATTTACATATTTTCACTGAAAGCAACTAAACAAACTGTAATACAAAAATGGTAAATTTCTCTTCATTTGAAAGGAATATTTTTGTGAGGATAGTTACAGTGGCCAAAATACAGTGTATTTTGCTTTAGTAAAACCAATTTGTCAGAAGACAGAGAGAATAAGGTATTTGCTTCCCATTTTCCATTAAAATTTCACCTGTGAAACAAAAAGAGAGGGGTCTATCTCACTTTTGAAGAATTTTTGGCATTTGAGAAGTCACTCAACCCAATTTCTATCATTATTCCACATTGCAGAGATAAATATGTGTTTCTTCAGCTATTATCATTATTCTTGCTGTTTTTATCTGTATGACAAAGAGGAAAGCTAGGCTTAAGGTTCATTGTCTTAAGCTTTCTCCTAATGCTGAGTGCCTACAAGTGTTATCAATATGCCTCAAATGTGTAACATTCCGGTTAGATGCAACTCTAAGAAATTGGTAAATGGCAACAGTTAGTGATGCAAAGTTGAGGAAAGATGCATAACCAGAGACAAACTATTTTCAAAGAGATTTAGAAGCATAAGAATGACGACAGTTTTGAAAATCCCACCATCAAGGACATCTATTCTCATGAGGTATATGCAAGTTAGGCACATATAGCAAGATACATGATAATGCTACAGATTTTTCAGGTTCCTGAGCCATGCAAAAAGTTCAGCTGAACTGTCCAGGGACTCCTTCACCTCCTAGCATCCCACAAAGAAAGTTCTGACTATACAGATAGGTAGATCCTCCTCTCCTGATTGGAAATGCCAAAACAGCTAATTTTCCCCTTTAGATACTGCAGTTTGGAGGTGTGTAGCCTGTTATATTAAATCCATTACTTCTGTGACTCCCTGTGTCACACACTTCACAAGGATCACATTACATCTGTCATGTGGGATTGCAAGGGTTTATGCTTCCCGGTGCTGTGTGTAGGGGAAAAAGACAGTGTGGGTGGAGATGGGGCTGCCTGACCAGAAAGCAACAAATCCTCTTGACCCAACTCTCTGCAGAGGGGAAGAGGAAGAGTAAACACTTCTTGCCTGCAAGTACAGCTCCATTTCCCATCTCCCAGCTGTGTGCATGCTCTCAGCACTTTAATCTCAAAGATACATGCACACAAACTCACAACTACTACTAGGCCTCCTAGAGCAGGTCAGGGTTATGTTTTCTCTGCCACTCTCAAGAGAAGTTAATAAAGAAAGAAACTTCTCTGAGACCTGCTGCAGCCAGGTAGCTTTATGAAATGTACCAGGTAGCTTTATGAATGCTCATCGGGAAAAACTTAGACACTTCAGGGCAAGGAGTGTGTGTGTGTCCGAAACACATGTGACTTGGAAACTTTTCTGCCTCCATATTCTGGCAACAAAGCTCCTGCAGTTCTGGGGAGGTCAGTGAGGTTTCATCAGATAACCATGGGCACTGAAAGGTTTCCAAGGGCCAAGGTCTAGAGCCTTGGCTTCACTAGCAACACTGAGAATCCTAATGCAAAGGTAATGATCTTTCCTGTTGTCATTGTACAGACTACATTATTTATTCCCACTTGGAACAGACAAAGTAAACACAGTATTTAAAAAATACTTTGCCTTCCTATATGAGACCTCTCAGTGGTTTTGGACTTGTGAAGCAATAGAGAGAAATATCTGCCAAAAAGTCCTTTCAAAGCAGGAAGCATTAGGAAAAAGTCTCAGGAAAGCCTAATCCCTCAGTATTTTTAATTCAGAAAAGTTTGGCTGAGTGTCCCTGGATGATTATGTGGATTGGAATCACTGATCTTTTTAAAAATTCAGTTTTCCCTCAGAAGGTTTGAAACTCTCTTCTTGCTGCTCGTTTGAGCTTAGGTGAAGTCAAACAAGCTTTATTTCCTCACTGCCACTGAAGGCATGCCTCCAGCACAGATAGGACCAGGCTGGCATGGGTAATGGCAGAATTCTTGGCAAGGACTTTAGATCAGGCTGTGGGATCCCACCAGGACTTTCAGGTATGTGCTCTGATCACCAGTCCCTACTGAAGCCTGTACAAGTGTGCCTTCATACCTCTCACTAAAACTCAGCAAACTCCACAGTTTCCTGTCCAAGTAACTCAGTAAATGTGGATCACCAGCACTAAACCAATTTTTTTTTTATGAGAGGCAAGGGGAACCGGATCTTGGCAATCCGTGCTCTATTATCATTTGCCAACTTTGCTTTCCAAGGGTGGCAAAGTTCTGGCAAAAATAAATATATAAATAACTATCTGCAGCAATCAGCATGAGGGAAACAAACAGAGGAGGAAGCTTTGCCCAGCAGCAGGCTGAGAGGGGCTGATAATGAATGACTGATGATGATTATGTGTAATTTTTTACTTCCTGCAAAATGATAGATACTGGCCAAGTCAGCCCCACAGCACCACTGTCATAGAGCCAGGCTGGAAAGCCAGCTCAACAGCAGACCTCTGCTTCCACGATATGTGGAGCATCCAGCTTCAGGAGGTGAGCTGCCCCGGGCACCCACAGGGCACTTTGCACACAGCAGCTCCTGGGCCACCACCGTGGGCAGCACAGGCCCTTGGCAGGGGCAGTCAAGGGAAAAGAATGGCAGGGGGATGCATTCAGAAGGGAAAGGAGAGGGGAAGAACGCACATTACAAAAGTGCTAATGATTAATGAATTGGAGATGAGAGGAGAGTTTACATATGCACTTGGAGAGGAGGAAAGGATGTTCACAAGCTTCTTCCATGACAAATGCAGGCAAGAAACAGGGAGCAAAGAGCTATTAATCAGTGGTACAAAGAGATTTTTTTCCCCCCAGGACAAGCCAGTCCAGGTAAACTGCTTGAAACTGCTACTTTCTAATTCTTGTTTACAGAGGTCTGCTCGGCAGGCTCCACCACTCTCTGCAATGAGCCAGTGCCCTTTAAGTCCAGCACCTCCTTTATCTCCTCATACAAAGGGGATAGAGTCCTAAACACAGCATATGAGTAAAATCCTTCATCTTCGTGTTTAAGCCACTCTTGTTATTCACAGCGCACCTTACAAGCATGGCCCCTGCCAGTCAAACAAATACCACTCTGCCAAGTCCCCTAAACAGCCATCTGATCCTTTTCTAACTGTTGTTTAGAGTTGTTTAGGGGTGCCCATGGAGTGATGATTAACAGCCCCCGGCGCTGTGCAAGCACTTGGAATATGCATTTCCTTCTAGTAGGGACATTTTTTCTTTCATATTTTTATTGGTTGTGTTTTATTAGTCACATTGCTCTTCAGCCTCCCTGCAGCATTGGCAGCAATGCCATTAGCTCGAGATGGAGGTGCGTGTCCTCCCTTCATGGCTGAGGTGAGGTACCACAATAAAGGCAATATCAATAAACAGTACATTGCAGGAAATTAATAAGCAGTGTAGAGTTGTCAGCCAATAGTGACTACAGAACTGGTAACACGTTTAATATCAAGTCGTTTCTTGTTTTGGTTGCTAAGAAAGTATTTAGGAGTCTCGATAGAATGTAGTAACACTGACTGGAGAAGGCACACAAATATTAAGGGGAGTCCACAAACATTAATTACTTAATAAGAGCTTGTAATTATCTGACAGCTGGAGCACCTCGTTTGATCTGACATATGTAGTGTTACTCCCTTGCACCAGCCGCAAGAAACATTGTGGAAATGTTGTGTGATAAAATATCCTGGTCTCTTACCCCAGTATCTCAGAGATTCCCACAGCAGGGTAAAGCCTCTCAGCATCCCAGCAGTTAGATAAGCCTTTCCATACCATTTTGCAAATGGGCAAGGACAGGTAGGGACTCTTGGAAGGTCTTAAACAATACACTGAGGTAAAAAAGAAAAGCATCATCATGCACCAAGACTCTCATACAGAAATAAGTTTTTTTAATTCTTGGCTTTGTCTGTAGCATCATTTTTCCCTACATAAAATAAGGATGACACTACATATCATCATGTGCACATAGGTCCCCCATGATGACAATTAACAGGTCATCCACCTAAAAGGCACTTCCATGTCACTACTATCACAGTTTAATACTAAGCCATGAACTGCCTACAGGAGCACAGTCTCAGGTGCAAATTCTTCGGTGGTGAGGACGTGCTTTCCCTGCACACAGGTGCAGAACAGAGCACAGAAGGAGGCTGATTTTGCCTGGTATTTTTAGGTGCTGCTGCAATCCAGCCAACAAGGAGCATGAGTACACACAGAGAATTCTCCAGGTACAATGGCTGAGGTACATGAATGGAGAAGACTTTATACACCACCTGCAGATTTGCAAAGACAAATAAGAGATTCTCCTACAGCTAACTCCTTTTTCTTTTTTTTTCAATTTCCAGAACTTTTTGGAATGCTTTATGGCTTGCTCCTTTTATAAACTTGTTTAAAGGCATGAAGGGAGAAGTTATGTGAAGGAAAGAACAGAAGATTAACATATTTCCAAACATGCTTTAAAAAAAAATTTAAATCACCTGATCCCTACCAGAACTTCACTGACTAAATTGTTCAAGGGGAGGGGGGGAACCCTGTGCAACATCCCATCCAGATGGTAGTTCCAGTGCTCCGTGGTCAGCCTGTTTATTAATGAACATCTGTTTTCCTTACAAAACGGGATGGACTTTCTACTATAAATTCTCCTTTCATGTATTTCTTGGAAAATGACATTAGGAGTTATTTGCTGTCACAGAGATAAGCCAAATTTATTTTTAATTTTGGAAACTGCATATTAATTATAACATTTCTGTCACTCAGAAGTGTTATAATCACTAGATTATTGATGAATGTATCGCTCAAACATACAGCTAGTTGAATACTGAAAAAACAAAAATATTACTTTCTCTTTGAAGATATTTGGCTCCAGTCCCTTTAGTTGTCCTTTCCTTTTAGCTTTCTGCATAACTGGGTGAATGCTGCTGGTAAAAATGGTAATGGACATCAGACTTCAAAGGACTATACACATAGTGTTAGAGGTCCCTAAAACAATCACTATATTTCAACCCATCACTGTTTGGTCATGGATAGTTTTTGAATAGAAAAATGGCTTTATTGTAATTCAAGGTAAGTTTCTCCTTAGCTGTAACCATATCTTATAATTTACTGAATGTTATACATTGAATTACACAAACTATTGAGATTTGGTAACCTAAAAGGCAATTAAAATTTGAAGACAGACTAATTATAACTACAGAACCATATGTAGGGCAATATTTTTATTACAAATGAGAATGTGATGGAAAATTTCAGTCCTGTCTCACAATTTTGAAACACAACATCAAAACAAGTTGAAAGGGAATGTTTGGATGCAACCACTTGAAAACTAAGGTTTTGATTTAAATCCAAAAAGATTTAATTGTCTATTAATGATATTCACTTCCTAAGGATCTGGAAACTCATCTAGAATTTTTTTTTTTCTCTCAAGATGATGTCTCTTTTAAATCTGTGGTGCTGAACAATAGCAATCTTCTGATATCTTTTTTTTTTGTGATCTGATATTACCTTAGGAAAGAAGTAAGCTGGGAGCTGGTATATCTGCTTATGAAAAAAGTTTCAAAGACAAACACAAATGATCTTTGTTTGTTTGTTTGGGTTTTTTAAGCAGGAAAATTTCATGTCTTTGAAGTTATAAGGAATACATGTATATGCATGGGGGGCTGTGTGTACAAGCATGTCTTGGTTTCTGTGTTCAACCTGGTATTCAAAGCAGATCACTTATCTGCAGTTCAATGGCTAGTACTATGACATAACAGATGTCATAGTAATATCAATTACTAACAGATCAAAACACTGTGAATGAATGGCATGTTACTTGTTTCCTAAAGCCACGATACTGAGGGCACTGGAACTGTGCTATTTAGAACCGTGGCTCCTTGCTACTTTCAAACTATGTAGCACAGCTACCATCAAACTTGGCTTTTCAGCTCCACGGTGGTAAGCATTTCAGCCAGAAAATATTTTATAAATGGCCAAAAATACTCCAAGAAATCAAATGCATCAGACAAAACCCAGACAAGACACGTGATCAAGTTGTTACATTGTCTGTGTTTTCCATCCTGTAATCTGCTCTTTCAAAAAAAGTGTGGACATTACCACAGGGCACAGGGGAAAGGAGAACAGTACTGACCTCCAGAGAGGAGCTCGTGGGAAGGTGTTTGAAATGGGGAGCTCCCTTTTTTCTGACTGCTTTCTGTCTCAGGTAATCAGGATTGCCACACCAGGACCTAACCTCATGCAGGCAGAGAGGGACTGGCTCAGCTGTAGCTGTAGCTGGAGGGCCCAGCCAGATCAGATGCTGAGCAAGCCCCAGGTATCCTACAGCAGCAACCAGGCAGCTTCCAGCTTCGCCCTGTGTTTGCCATCCCTTCCTCCCCACTCCTGTCACTTGGGAGGATTGCACCATCCAACAGCAAGATGCTCAGCAATGGGTAAGAGCTCTGCCTCTGGTGTGAAGTTGCTGCTAGAAGAGTTTTGGCATTTAACCTGAAGTTTCAAATGAGCACCTAGATACCTAAATGCCCCAATCTACACCCACGTGGACTTCAGAGAGCAGAGTTAAGACTGGGATTGTTTTCTGTCTACAGATGACAAGCAGAAAAGAAGTTTTAAATATCTGACCTTATATGCTACTGAAATTGCAAGTGTAAAACCACACAGAAAGATTTTCCTTGAGGAAGGCTTGTAGCTGAATCAAGGAGCAGAAATTGCTCTCAGGTCTGTTCCAAGTCCATTACAGATGACACAAGTCATATCATTTTTCTGTGCCTCACTGCCACCTTTGGACTACTCTGTTCAGGCAGTAAACAGTTTCCAGAAGGAATCGTCTCTGGCTGTGTCGGTGTTGCTCTGAGTTCAGTGGAGCTCAGTTGAAGCAGTATTGTAACTCTCTCTTTCTCTGCTGCAGCAGCAAATCTCTAATTATAAGCTTAATTGAATGGCCTCAAAAACAGGGCAGAGCATCATCTCCTATGCATATACATTTAATAAAAATGGGACTGCGAGACAGAGCTGTTACAGCTTGCATCTTTCAGAGAGAAAATTAAACACAATGGGATATTTCAGGATTTTCAGGGTCAGCTCATGACAACCCTGTACTTCTGTGTGTGGGAGACATGCACTTTAAGCCCTAAGGTTCTTTCAAAAATCCTGGCCTCAGTAGTTAACACTGTTTTATCACCAATCAAGCAATCCTTCTAACCCTAGGGGAAGTCATTGTGATCTGCTGGATAACAGAGTGGCCTGGAACGGTACAGATTTGCTTTCTAATGCCAGCTATGCTATTAGTTAACTGAGATGACCTTGAGTACATCATCTCACTATGCCAAGCTTTAATTCCCCATATGAAAATGGAGACCCTGACAGTTGCTTCATTTTTAAAGAACTTGAAGATCTACTGGTAAAGATGTCTTAGGTAACAGGCTAATATTATCATTAATAACTCACAGTCCTTATGCAATATTCTCTGTGCCAAAGATTGAAGTCATTCCATTTGCAGAACCGCTATTAATTGCTCTCTTGCTTTTAAAAAAGTAGAATAAGGCTTGAAAAACTCTTGCAATAGAAGTAGTGGGGGAAAAATCAAGACCAGCTTTCATGTGAGACTGGTGGAATTTTTTTGGGGCAATTGCTTTCAACAGAAAGAAGGTAGGTCCACTGACCTGAGGAACTTCCTCCCCATACTATTTCAGGAGTGTCCTAAATTGTCTTAAAAAATGCTCTTTTCAGGTCTTCAATCACCAAGACTCTAATTAAGCTGAAAAATATTTTGACCCTTTGCTCAATTTCAGTATTCTACTCAAAATAGTGTAATGCATTTTAATTAAATGTAGACTTTAAGGTGTGAAGCTTTTTTCTTTCCTCACTGGCACCTTCAAGGCAACAGGAAGCTGCAAAAGAAAGTAGCCTGTTTGCAGGGGTTTTTAAATGAAAAAGATTTTTTAAATGGAAACTCTCATGTATGCAAAGCAAATGTTTGGTAGGTAAGTTGCAAGCTCTTCTTATTCCATAATTAGAAGTGAAATGTTCTTTAATGTTCAGTAATAACATTCAAGCTATGCTATTTTGCAACTAATAATCATATACAACAGCATGGGGCATGACAGCTAGCAAAGTTTTTCCAGTGAAATGTATTGGCCACGTGTATCTGCCTTATTTTCCAGTTCCTTGGCTTTTCAATCTAGCTTTTATGCTAGAAATTTGAGACAGAGTGGAGAAGGAGTTACTTACTTTTTTAAGGACAGAGTTTTAAAGAAAGGCTGCTGAGTAGCTCAAATCATTCCCATACAGAGCAGTGTATAATAGATTTCTCTTCCTTGTTTGTTTGTGTCAAACAGAAAAGCTGGAGATGTGACTGCATGATTCCTTTAGTCCTGAAAAGCCCTAAGTTCTTTCCAAACTCACACAGTGTCATGCAAACAGGGGAAACTGACAGAAAAAAAAAAAAAAAAAAAAAAACCAAAAAAAAACAANNAAAAAAAAACACCAAAAAAAACTAGAGGTCATCAAGACCTAGCAATGTACATCAATTTTGCTTGCAAATGAAGGAATAAATTTATCATTGCAAAGGCAGCATAGTTAGCATAGGCTTGCACCATTTCCAAGATTTCTCCGGGGGTGAGAATACAGCTTTCCAGAGCCAGCTTCTCCATTAGGCTTTTAACCGCAATGCTTCCTTGTTTTCCCAATGAGGAGTTAGATTTAGAAGCACAGGGAGGAGAAGTAAACACAGAGGAAAAACACCAACCCTCTAGTTAAATTAAACTAAAACCTAGGTGAAGCCTCAGTGGGAAGGCTGCTGCACAAATTGGATCTCCAAATGCAGAAAAAATTAATTATGTGATGCACAGCAATGAAGTAAGCAACACCTTGAAGTCAACCTGGACAGAGTTATTGATTCAGCAAAAAAATAAGCACTTTGTTTCACCCTCTCTGTTGTTCTAATGTTAGCTTGGACTGTTGCCTGACCATTTCCAGCTAGCATTTAGTTCATTTGCAGCTGTTCTAAATGTGCACTCTTCCCCAACAGGTCTCACAAAAAAATCTGATGCCATCTGAGTTGATGTGTTGGTCTGGGAGAAAATACCACGTGTGCAAAAAAGAGTTTGTTGTAAACACAGTAGAACAGACCTTGCCACCAGCCTGGAGCTCAGAAGTGGATGGATCTTAAAACCCCTAGGAAAGCAGATAGAACTGCTCAAGCAGTTTTGCCTACCACTGCTCCAACAGCACCAGTAAATCATTAGAAAATTATGAGCCCTCTCCTACCTCAAGAAGTCACATTTTGCCCTGTCCTACACAGATTTCTGCCATCTCCACTTTTACATGCTGTGTAAATGGGAATCCTGTCTAAGAGAGATGGTTTGGGCTGCATGTGTGAGTGATGCAGGGAGCACACAGCTGACCCAACACACTTTATACATCTTGTGTTAGTCTGTTCTGCAGCCTGAGAGCCCTCCTGACCGGCAGAGCCTGTCTCACTGCCCAGAAACCCTTGGGGAGCCACAGCTTTGCTGACCAAAAGCAGTGTGTTCCCAATCCACCGTGCTGATCACAGCCAGCATTAACTCCTGAGGCAGCTCTGCACTGAGGTGCTGCCACGGCTCGCTATGACGCTGTCCCTGTGGTCATTCTGCCTCTCTGCTCAGCCACACTCATGCCTCCTGCCTGCCTTCAGTGCCACCCTCCACTTAGTGGCACTGGTCTAAGTACTGACTTTGAGCTTTGAATCCCTAAATAATTTGGATCCATCTCCTCCTAGCGATCCATCCAGTGGTATTGTCTTGACTGACAAAGCGCCGAATTACCTGGGAATAAGCTCAGCTACAAGACAGTTCATGTGAGGGTTTTTTTGGTTCCAGACTTTTTATTTCTCTCCTGGGTTTAGCAGAGCCAAGATTTATTGACCTTCAAGCCATGCCACAAAACCTTGCTGTTTTTCTTGGCTTTTCTCAAGGAGGCTATGGAGGCAGACCAAGGCACTATGGAACTGTGTTGGAGTACTTTTTCAGACATTGAGCTATTAAAGTCTCTGTACTTTATAATGATGTGCTGTTATGTGCTGTCTGAAGTTTCAGTCAAGTGCCTTTATACAAACCAAAAATAATCAATCAATATATTGTTCTTTATGGACAATGGTAAAATTCCATTATTTGTTGGTAGCTCATCTTTTTTTCCTTCAGCTTCCACTGTTTTACAGGAACATGAGAGAAATTAAGACACGTTTAAAAGAAAAAATTTACCATTTGCTTCTTACTTGGCAGACTAGTCAGGACCAAAACATTGCACATAGGAGGTTCTAATCAAGTTTCTCTTTTCCTGTCCTCTACTTTGCAACAATAAAGACAAAGTAAAAGTTTCCACTGTCGTAATTAGGAAGAAAACAACTTTGTCGCAGAATGAAAATAAGGCCCTCCCCACCAGCACTGCAGAGTCCTTTCAGCTGACTCACAAACAGGCCTGAAAGAGCATGATCTCACTTTGTAGAAAATCCTAACAGCTGAGATCTTGTGGATTGAAGTGTGTCAACACTAAAGCATTATTCTTTACGGTGGGAAAAACATTATAGTCATGAGGCTGGAATGAGGATACAGAACTCGAAGTATGGTGATGCATTATTTCACTTTAAGAAGAAGTGAAAATGTAGATTGATTCCCTGAAAACTTTTCCTGGGAGTAAAGTCTGTTAGACTGTGAAACTTTTTAGAACAGAGAGTCTGTAGTAGAAGGAGGGGGGAAGTAGTAAAAAAATCTATGAATTATTTATGAATTATTATGAACTATCTTATTAATTCTAGGCAAAACCCCAAATGAACTAGATTCACAAAATGAGTTAGACTTGGCACTGTAAATTTCATCTTTGCTATTTTTGCCATTAACCTTGGCACCCAATGGAAATGACAGCTGTGAGTCAGGTGCCAGTAGTCAGCTACAGGTGGAATTCAAAGAAAATGGCATGGTCCCCCAAAAAAAGCCTAAGACAGCTCAGGTGATTGTGCTGACAAGAAAAAGAACTGGCATCAAATCTGATCCTCAGAAAAATTTAGGGGCTTGACTGTATAACTGGAGCTTAGCATTTCTTTCCCTTGGAGTTTTAGAGCCATGTAGCATTCCCTGGATTTCGAAGAAGCAAGTAAGAAACCAAGCCTCAAGTACTTTTTTCACCAGAGTTTGATTCTCCCACGTCTTAGTTTGCCACTCTAAATAGCTTATATTAATTAAGCTAAGAGAATAATGACCTCCATATTATAATTTCTGAGCAGTATAATCTATTAAAAGAATCCCTAGCATATTAAATCCTAGTTACAAAATATAGCATGTGAGTCTTACTAGGTCTTAAGCACAAGCTAAGCTCAAAGTGATTTCACATTATCAAAACAGCTGATTTTGCATACAATACAAAAATAACCAAGAATCTATATAATTAATGAGTGTCTCTCTAGCATAAAAGAAGAGCTCTGAGATTTAACAATTCATATATAAGTATCTACAAAGACAGCTAGTCATACAGATTCTCCCCTGCCCCGAGTTATGATGGTAGCAAAATAAAAGTATAAAACCCTGAAACAGAATTACTTTCTGGCTTGTACTTTCAACTTCCAACATTTGACCTTGGACTATCACTACTAGGAAATTTTCCTTTTCTAAAAAGCTCTCTACACCCACGAGTCACCCATGACTCTGTCCCTCTGAACACCAGACTATCTGACTGTGTCAAATATCATGACCCCTGAGCATGGTATGAACTTCAATTTCTCCAGTGCAGCACTTTCATTTCCAAAGGGGAAGGCAACGACCATTTTCAATAAATAGAAAAAAAACCAGTTTTCCTATCCCTGAATCACTGACCAACACAGGAAACAATGGATTCTCAGAATTTTGAGACCTGGAGTTGAAGAACACCACAGAGCATTAGATATGAAGTGGGCTAAGAAAGCAAGAAGCATATGACCAATGAAAACCTTGACGGTCTTAATATATGATACTACATCATTATGATTTCAGGTAGCCAGTTCAGTAAAATACAGTTAAGTGCTTAAGTGACAAAAAACCAGAAAAGTTAGTCAAAGTTGTCATTGACTTTGATGTCTATTTTTAACACACTCAGTCCCTTGGTGCCTCTAAGTTGTTGCAGGGTAATTAATGACTGCATAAATGTAAAGAGTTTTACATTTCTTCATTTAGGGAACGCAGACTATGTTTCAGGGAAAACAGAAAGATCACCAACTTCAGTTATTGAAAATGATTCAAGGCAAAATATAGACACAAAGTCCATCTGTAATACAGTAGGGCAAGGACATTGAGTGTGACTTAGTTCAGAAAAAGGGGCATACCATTCCCAGTGAATAAAGTTGATCAATTCTCTAGGCCTCTTTTTTTTTCCTCCATGAGTTACCTGTTAAGTCTCAGTTATTTCAAGTTTGCTTAATGTAGCCCTTGAATTCTTCATAAACATATGGCACAAATATTAATGAGTCACTGTTGTCCCAGTGTAATTGGTCATCTAACCAAATGGCTCTGTTTGCATTCCTTGATTGGATTACCTCATTTTCCTTATAGAAGTGTCTAAAAATTGATTGTAGCTTGGTTTTTTCAGAAGGTTTTTTCATTACCAACCCAATCTTCGCCCAAACTACCTATCCTAACTTGCCATCCTTAAAATTATTTCTTAACCCTTATGTTCCTATGCAACAAGATCATTCTTTTTCTCCAGTTTTAATTATCTATCTATGATAATGAGCATCACTGTGGTAGCTTTAGCTAAAATTACTCCTATGGATGTTATTTGTACACTTGTGATTAACGCTTTTTCACTTTTTCGTTCCTTGACTTCAGTTGCTCAGCTAGATATTCACAAATAAGAGCCTACAAGAGGGTGTATATTCCAGTAAAACAAGTATATGTATTTTCTTTTTTTTTTTTTTTCTTTTTTTTTTTTTTTTTTTTTTTTTTTTTTTTTTTTTTTTTTTTGTATACTCATCTTGCTGGAGGCAAAAGAAACTCCTAGCATCTATAAAGATCTGAACCACACATGACAACAACCATTCCTCCTAGAGTTGAATGCTAATACTTTTAGATAAACAGAACTTATTTTTAATAACACCATCTGCGGGATTCTGATAATGTTGGGGGAGGAGATTAATTTATCTTGCATTTTAAATAGAGATGGCCGCTGGCATAAAAATCCAGATCTAGCTTTTAGCCACCCAGTTATCAGGGAATTTCACATTCAGGGTACTGCATCCCTCACCAGAATGTCCCCATAATACCAATGGACAAGTGCTAGGAGGTGACATAATTGTAGCCCAGATCAGTTCATCCTTCTCCCCAAGGAATACAGCATGTCCAGATGGAGCACAATGCAGAACTCCCCCAGCAATGAAAAGATATAAGAGTTAGGACTGGATCTTATTCCTAGGTTTTTAATTAGCATATCATATTACATAGGGTCCCACAATTTTTTTGTAATCTTTTGAGAATACTATTGTACTTAATTGTCTCAGGAAAACAGTATGGAGCTTCACTTCTGGACAGAGGCTTTCAGATCCAGCAAATCTTGACTAAAAGACTACATGATATATACATAATATATTCTACTCCAAACCTGCTGCCATGCCTTTGATTCCTCATTTTGTTCAGGGTCACTTGTGCAGCACAAATAAAGGAAGTGCACCTAGGAGAGGAAACCACATCAGCCACTGTACTGCGTTAACGCTTGCTCAGTATTTCACTTGGTAAGTTGCTAACTTTTACTGTCCAAAGTACTGGCTCTTGTAACCTCGATAGCTACCACAGCCATAGCCACTGAAACAGAAGTGAATGGTATGGGTGACTGGTAAAGGAAGTCCTCTCTCTTCCAGCGAGACAAGTAGACCTGGGAATTAAGTGTCCCATACAACACTGTGGAGACACTGGCTCTGTGACACCCCACAGTCTTAACAGCCGCAGCCTATGGGGAAAGGAAAAGGACTCTGTGACTTTAGATCCTACATCCTGCTCTCTTTGGAGTACATACTCCTTTACCCACCTGAACAGTGACAGTAGATGGTGTATTTAATTAAAGAAATCTGAAACGCCACAAAAAATACATGGAGCATGTAAAATCAACATTAAATTCAATCTACAACAATTTTTAACTCAGAATCACAGAATATCAGAATATTCTGAGTTGGAAGGGACCCACAAGGATCATCAAGTCCAACTCTTAGTTCTGCTGAGAGGATTGTCCAAACCCTTCTTGAGCTCTGTCAGGCCTGGTGCTGTTACCAGTTGTCTGGGAAGCCTGTTCCAGTGCCCAACCACCCTCTGGAGAAAGAATATTTTTCTAATATCCAGCCTAACCCTCCCCTGACACAACTTCAGGCCATTCCCTTGGCTCCTGTTACTGGTCACAAGGGAGAAGAGATCAGTACTTGCCCTTCCACTTCCCCTAATGAGGAAGTTTTTCAATATCTGCCAGAATATTCTTCCCCATAACTTTACCAGGCGGG